>MU210718.1:304063-419629 GCA_017315185.1 Bubo scandiacus | reverse complement strand
GGTGTTTGAACTATCATTCCTTTTTCCCTCAGTTCTTTCAGTCTTTCTCCAATAGTAACTATATATTTCTGTATGTTATGATCTTCAATAACATTGTTTCCTAAAGGCATTCCCTGGGAGTATGGCATTCCGTACAGCATTTCATAAGGTGATAATCCGGTTTCACTGTGAGGTTTTGTTCTAATGTTTAGAAGTGCTAATGGTAAACATTTTGTCCAAGGCATTTGGGTCTCTATCATTAATTTAGCTAATTGTTGTTTTATTGTCTGATTCATTCTTTCTACTCTCCCGGAGCTTTGTGGATGCCACGGGGTATGATACTCCCATTGAATACCCAGTGACTGACATAATAATTTTATTATTTTAGAAGTGAAGTGTGTACCTTGGTCAGAATCAATATATTGGACTATTCCATATCTAGGTATTAAATGTTCTAATAAAATCTTCACCACCATCTGTGCTGTTGCTCAGGTGACAGGGTAAGCTTCTACCCACTGTGTTAAATGGTCTACTATTACCAATAGGTATCTTATCCTCCCCACTTTAGGTAATTCAGTAAAATCAACTTGTATTTTCTCAAAAGGTCTATAAGCAGTTTTTCTCCCTCCTATAGCCACTTGTCGAAACACTTTCTTATTTATCTTTTGACAAGTTAGGCAGCCTTGTGTAATTTGTTTTGCTATTTCAAAAATTCCAATACAGCCAAATTGTTTAAGAAAATGATCGCTTAATGCCTTCGTACCCCAATGTGTTTTCATATGTATTTGCTCTAATATTTGCCTGGTACATGCTCTCGGCAACATTTCTCGCCCATCCGGCAGAGTCCATTTTCCCTGTTCTAATTTTGCTCCTATTCCCTCTAATTTGGTTTGCTCTTCAGGGGTAAACTTCTTTTCTTTTTCATCTTGTTTTTCTTCGCTGGTATTTTCTTCTGTTTGTATTACCTTTATTTTAACAACTTGAGTCCTTAAGGCTGCTTCCTGGGCTTCTTTATCTGCTAAATTGTTTCCTCTAGTTCGGTACTCTAATCCCTTTTGATGTCCCCTTATATGCACCACTGCTATCTCTTTTGGTTCTCTTAATGCTTTTAAAATTTTCACTATTAATTCCTGGTGTATTAAATTTCTTCCTTGTGTATTAATTAAGCCTCTCTCTTCCCAAATCTTTCCAAAAGTGTGGACCACCCCATATGCATACTTAGAATCTGTAAATATAGTTCCACTTTTTCCTTTTAATAGCTCCAAGGCCCTGTATAAGGCGTATAATTCACAGGCCTGAGCTGACCATGATGGACTTAGGGGTCCTGATTCTATAAGGTCGAGATCCTTATTAATTATTGCATATCCCGACTTTCTTTTTCCTTCTACTACCCGAGACGAATCATCTATAAATAATATTTCTCCTCTCTTTAATTCAGTGTCTTCTAGATCTGGTCTCACTTTGGTCTGGGTTTCAATTACTTCTAAACAATTATGTTGTAATGTTTCAGATGGCTCTCCAAATAAAAGTTGTGCTGGACTCTGAACAGAGGTCACTTTTAGTTCTAAATTAGGAGAATCAACTAATATTGCTTCATATTTTAGGATCTGGCTATCTGTCAACCATTTTTCTGCTTTTTGTTGTAAAACACCCCTGACATTATGTGGGGTATATACTTTCAAAGGGGCACTAAAGGTAATCTTTCTGACTTCTTCTATAAGCAGTGCTGTGGCAACTAGAGCTTGAAGACAAGCAGGCCACCCTCTGCTTACCGGGTCAAGTAATTTAGAATAGTATCCTACGGGTTTTCTTACTCCTGCCCAATCCTGAGTAAGAATGCCATATGCTGTTTGATTTGTTGTATTTACAAAAAGATAAAAAGGCTTTTCCAAATCTGGTAAACTTAGCACAGGTGCTTGTATTAATGCCTTTTTTATTTCTTCCAATCTCTCCTCGTCTTCTGTAAACCATTTGAGTTGGTTGTTAGTTAATTTCTCAGATAAAAATTTTACTTTTCCACTATAGCTTTCAATCCAGGGTCTACAATATCCTAATAATCCTAACACTTGTCGAATTTCCTTCTTTGTTTTTGGGGGTCTTAGGGATAAGATCCCAGACACTCTGTCAGGGTCCAGCTTCTTTTTCCCTTTGCTTAACCAATGTCCCAAATATTTTACTTCTTGTTCTGCAAACTGTAATTTCGATTGGGACACTTTTAATCCTTTTTCACCTAGGAAATTTAACAATTTAATGGTGGTCTCTCGTGTCCCTTCTTCAGTCTCTCCTGCTATTAATAAATCATCCACATATTGTAGTAATTTTACTTCTTTAGGTAATGTAAAATCTTGTAATATTTTTTCTAGAGTCTGTCCAAATAGATTTGGTGACTCTGTGAACCCCTGTGGCAGCACAGTCCATCTTAATTGTTGTTTTCGTCTCATTTCAGGGTCTTCCCACTCAAAAGCAAAATAATCTCTAGATTCTTCATCTAGAGGGCAGGCCCAAAAGGCATCTTTTAAATCTATTACACTGTACCAAGTATGTTTTGGGGATATATGACTTAGTAAAGTGTAAGGATTTGCCACTACGGGGAATTTACTAATTGTTCGCTGATTTACAGCTCTTAGGTCTTGTACCATTCTGTATGTTCCATCCGGTTTCTTTACAGGGAGGATGGGTGTATTTTGAGGTGACATGCATGGTTCTAAAGTTCCTTTTTCTAAAAGTCTATCAACTATAGGTTTTAATCCTTTCCGGCTCTCCATTGGTATAGGGTACTGTCTGATTCTGATTGGATGACCCGGATCCATTATTTGGACACTTATGGGGATCATTTCTATTTTTCCAGTTTCCCCCTCCTTATACCATACTGAGGGGTCTATAGCTTTTTCATCTTCTTGTGTTAAAGTATATAGCTGGATCTGTAACTTATCCCCTTGGCTTCGGATGCTTAGATTTAATTTTAAAATCAGATCCCTTCCTAATAAATTGTATTCTGCCTCAGGGAGTAAAAGTAAATCATTGAGGCAGACTTTGTTTTCTGTTTCTATTTCTACATTTTTCAGAATAGGAACTTTAAAAGGCTCCCCTTTTGCTCCTATTACTGAAATATAATCTTTTCCTTTTTCTATCCCCTTTGGGAGTCTGAATAGTTGACTTTTCAGCTCCTGTATCTACTAAAAATAAAACCTCTTCTTTGTGGGGACCAATCAATAATTTTATCAAGGGCTCTGTTGATGTTAAAGTCCCCAGTAAGTATAGCCCCTGACACCCCTAATCATCTTTAAACATTTTTTTGTCTTGCTCCCGTTTACGGCAGTTCCTTTTAACATGTCCCTTCTTATTACAGTAGTAGCAGACAGGGACTGTGAATTTTTCTTGATAAAGCCGTTCTCGGGGTGTTTGTTCTATCCTATTTCCCTTTGTTTCTCCAGATGGAACCCTATTTTTCTGACTCTCTCTTACTGCTGCCACAAAAATTTTCTCTTTTGCTTTCTGCTTCTCCTCATCTCTCCTAACATAAACTTTTTGAGCTTCTCTAAGTAGTTCTTCCAATCCTCTTTCTTGCCAATCTTCTAGTTTTTCTAGTTTTCTTCTTATGTCTCCCCAGGATTTGGCTACAAATTGAGTTCTGAGGAGTGCGGTTCCAGCCGCTGTATTCGGATCAATTCCAGAATACATTTGTAAGCTTTTTCTTAACCTTTCCAACCATTCCGTTGGAGACTCATCTTTTCCCTGTTGTTCACTAAATGCTTTATTAATGTTTTGTCCTCGGGGAACCGCTTCTTTTATCCCCTGGATAATCAATGTCCTTAGATCTCTCATATTTTGTCTCCCCTGGGGTTGTTGGTGATCCCAGTGGGGATCCACATTTGGCCATTTATGATCCCCTGGGGGTCCTGCCTGATTTTGTCTCTCCCAGATTCTCATTCCGGCTTGCCTAATCATTCCTCTTTCTTTGTCAGTAAATAAGATGCCTAAAATGGATTGCACTTCTTCCCAAGTGTAAGTATTTGGACCTAAAAATTGATCTAACCTCTCAGCTACTCCGAGAGGATCATCTAATAGAGTCCCCATCTCTTTTTTAAAGTTTCTTACATCGGTGGTGTTTAACGGGACTGCCACAAATCCAATGCCTCCTTGATTGCCTCCGAGGGGTACCTCCCGTAAAGGATATAAAGAAGCTCCCTCAGTTACGGCAGTTTTACTTCTTGTGCATGCAGCCGGAGGTGGAAGGGGAACCGCCGCCGGAGCTGGCAAGGCCGCCGGGGTTGTTAAAGCCGCCGAGGCTGTTAAAGCTGCCGGAGCCGTTAAGGCCGCCGGAGCCGTTAAAGCCTCTGTCTCTGTTAAAGCCGTCGGGGCTGTTAAGGCCATCGGAGCCGCTAAAGCCACTGGGGCTGTCGGAGCTGAATAGTTAAAGTATGGAGGCGGCAAGTTATCTAGTGGTTCCCATTCATCATCTTTTTCTTCCTCCTTTTTATCTTTATCTCTTTCTTCTTCCTCAAACTTTTCGTTTGTTTTTAAGGTAAGTATTGAGGCTGGAAAAGGACGTGAAGTCCTGCTCCACAATCCTGCATAATCACTCTCTTCTTGATTAAAAGATTCCTTTGAATTAACATATTCATTTAAAGCTTGACAGATCCAGTCTTCGAAGGATCCAAAAACAGGCCAAAAGACATGTGGTCTTAAAGGTTTCTTTGGCCATTCAACCATACAGTACTGTATTAACTTTAATTTACTTTTTCCTTTTCTGGGGCCCCTTTGGTTCCAATTCTTAATCATTATGCCTAATGGACTCTCCGGAGGTATGTCTATTAATTTGCTCCCTTTCTTCTGGTCCTGGGTCTTCGATTTCTTCTGACCCATCTAGGAATTTTACAGTGGCAATTCCTACAGCCCTCAGTTGCCAGTGAGAGTGTCTTGCAGGGGGTTTAGGACCTATCACCCACCCACGAATCCTATAGGAATCGCTTCGGTCCTTCACCGGCCAATTCCCTCGCGGGAGATTGAAACCGCGGTTAAAAGACCTCCACAATCGCTTCGGAACTAGGTTCCGTCTCAGTCACACTCTCACTCACACACAGGCAACCGGATCCCACCCAACCGAACGATATACGCAACTCTTACGACTCTGTCGTCTTTGTCCTGATGTTCATGCGCAGAATTATGGGCAAAAAAAACTTGCTGCAGCCGACAAGGGAGCTCACAAAAAAATTAAGTTCTTTGCTTGTCTCTATTCAGGTTCAGGATGGTGTTAGTCCCGATCTGACTTAACCAGGAGCCACCTAGTGGTGGGGCGCCCCCCCTGTATTAAGTCAGAATGCAGGATCTAAGACCATCCCGGATGAGCCCCCAATTGTTATAAATGAGCTCAGACTCATTAAGATTTTAAAACTTAACTCCAAATTTATTGTTTGAATAGAGACAAGCAAACAGTGCTGGGTGTGCCAGGAGTCTTCGCTCTACCAGGACACACACCTAACATAACAAAACCGATTCCTTTTATAATGTAGTCCTTATACATATTCATGAGGATGGGTGTGTTCCCTGAGGGATCTGTGAAGTTGTAACAATTTTCGCGGGCTTTTCGCGGGTTTTCGCGGGCTTTTCTCGGGTTTCCATCATGGAGGGGGGGAATGATTCAGCACGGAGGATGACTCAGCACAGGTGCATTTGCAGACATAGTCTAAACAAGTCTAGACCTGACCCTGTCTGGTTTGATGAAGGAGGCCATTTTAACTCCCCCTCTAACAGTAACTGATCTTAACAAGAACTATGTACATACATCTTATTTCCTAAAAAAAGTACAAAAGCATTTAGGAGTTCCATACATAAGAGAATTACATTTTATCACTCACATGGGCACGAATCAGATAAACATATCTCACAAGTTGAGAGTAGACAAAGGAGCAAGCCTAAGGGCTGCAGCTAGATGACAGTTCAGGATGAGAATAGAGGAGCACATCTCTTAACAGGTATCCAAGAAATGAGACCAAAGAGATTCATGTTTATAACTTACAACTGGTATTTATTGCACCATTATAAAAAACCCAACGACTTATTTGTTAAAATAAAATATTTCTTTACATTTTAGGCTGTGTATGCAAGTAGAACTACTTGGGAAATTTGACAAAGCAGCAGTTCAATAAAACAAACATTTCCTGAAAATGGTACCCGGCTCCAGCAAAAGGCTCATTGAGAAAAGTTTGACAGAGAGGGAAAAGAAGAGAAACATCTTCCCAAGATGCCAGTAGTCTGGTGTCCAGGCACCTCCCTGGCATGAGACAGTCTGGGTTCAACTCTGCATTTATGTTGCATTTAAAGTAATGAATTAATTTGGTAAGAGATGAATCCCCTTGTGTTCTAGCCGGTCCTCAGAGATTAGAGGGGCTGGGGGCGGCTGGACTTATCTCTTAATAGCTATGCCAATTATGGCCACAACTGTAGGCCTGACACCAGATGCACGAACAGCCCGTATGCTGTAGGTCCGGTTGCATTCAAGAGAAGCAGTCAGGTTCATGAATAGTACGGTTTATTCTTATGCAGCATCTGCAGATTCTTGGAGATTGCCTATGATAAATGCACAAACTGCAGGTTGGCTATATAGCACTGCACACAAAACCGATTGCAATCACACACACTTAATTCCCGGGTAATGACTTGGCGTAGCCGAGGGCCCAAATCTTACCAAAAGGTGTCCCTTCTGGGGGGGAGCGAGGAGCACAGACCAGTCAATCTGTCCCTCCAATTTGGTATCGGATTATCGTCCCTCCGAGTTAGATACGAACTCGGGGTAGTATTTGCCCAAGTATGTATGTGTGAGTGGGTGGGACTGTGGTCAAGCCATTGTTTCTTGAGTAAATACAGCACATTCCTTGGTGCAAGGTGTACACTGGTTCTGTGGGAAAAGAGGAAGAATGAGAGATAAGGTCTGCAGAGTTATGCAAAACAGTCCTTGAGAGAAGGGGAAGAGCAGGAGATAAATCTGCATAGTCGTGTCAAATATTCCTTGAGAAAAGTGGAAGAATGGGACCGCGCGGCCTCCACCTGGCTTCGCATTCCTCCTTGGTGCCATGGCAACACAAATCCCTGGATCTCCATCCCGTCCTGTGTTTGTTCTGGGCACCATGTGTTAAGGAAATGTGTGTTTTGCAGTTTTTTGCTGTTTTGCTTTTCCCACACTTCCAACAGTTTAGAAATCAGCAGAGCAAGAACTTACTGCCCATGTAAATGCTCTGACCATGAGGCTATTTTTGGATCTCTTGTTTAGTGCTAAAAACCCTCAAAGCCTTGAAGCTAAGATTTCACCCAGATGGGAAGAAGAAAATATTTGAACTATCACAAATAGTTTAACTATTTAAGGAAGGTGTCCCTGCCCATGGCAGGGTGGTTGGGACCAGATGATCTTTAAGGTCTCTTCCAACCCAAACCATTCTATGATTCTATGAAATATTTACGTGGCTGGACACTGCAGAGCTCTGATTGTGACTGCAGCTCTCCATTCACCTGTGTTAAAATGTGCCCTTTACTTTGCTTCCCAGGGGAAGCTTTCTGCAAAGTCTCCAAGTAACTTCTAAGCACCAATCTCAAAGCAGGGAAACCTGCTGGGATGCGGGCAAATATTATTTCTTCTTCTTATATACAAAGTTGCCATGAAAACAAGAGTTAGGAGCCCAGACTCACAAGAACACACACTAGCTTTTGGTCCTGGATGCTTGCTTTCAGATACTCAAGATCTGTTTTCACCAATTAGCACTTCCATCATCATCCATGGGATTAGAAGGCACTCAGCGCCTCAGTACACACAATCATCTCAGAACAGTGGTAATGCAAAGAAGGATAAGCACTGCCAAAATAAATGTAGGACTGCCTTTCTAAGTGTCACATCCCGCTTAGATGAGGGAGACAAGTGACTCAGATTCACAAATCCCCAATGGAGCGGACAAGTCTCCAAGTCCAAACATTTATTAACTACTCACAATGTACTAATTGAACACATGATAATTGGCTAAGTGTATAGCAAGTTGTGGCAAGCAATACAAAATGCCTTGCATTTCTTAATGGGAAAAGGAAAAGAGTGATAGAGGGAATATGGAAATACAGATCACCGGTCTGGGTTTCTACGTCGATCCCACCAGTGAGGGTTCCAGGAGGCATCCATCTTCTTCGCTTCACTGCACTCTCCAGGCCTTTCTTTCCCCCCCTTGATTTATACCCACTTTCCTTGGGTCCGTCCCCTAGGTCGACCCACATACCTACGTATCCCATGTATGGGGAGGGGTAAGGTGTTTCATGGGATGATGTAATTAGCATGATCATGTTAGCCCTCGTTAGCATATTGAGGGGTGTTAACTTTAATATGCATTTCGTGGATAATGAAGCAAAGGTCATTCACCGGACAGATGGCCCTTGAAGTTTTGGCCAGGTGCACCAGAGCAGAGCCGTCCTGTCTCCACAGAGCTCCCTCCTCCAGCTGCATCCTGTGTTATTTGGGCAGCCTTATCAGCTTCGACCTCCACACCATCCACCCTGTGACTCATAGTTTTGTCTTGCGAGTGTTTGAGGCATTTCTTCGATCAGCCTCAACTTTTGCTTTCTCAGGCTGTTTTTCTTAGTTTCTCACAGGCCTGGTTTCTCATCTCTCACACTAAGTCAAGCATTACTAGAGAAAAATAAACAGACAAGAAAAAGTGGCCCCTCTGGGGTCTCATGACTTTGAGGAAACAGTAAATATGTAAAAGAGATCTCAGTGATGACTTCCAACACTTTCCAACACTTCAGTGTTTCAGTTCTCCTTCCTATGGAACAAGAATCATAATATTTCCAAGAGTGCTAAATTCCCAGATGCAATTAATTAAAATTAGCAAAAGCTGAGGTCCTCAAATGCTTCCATGGCCTTCCCCACCATACTGTGGGAATCTCCTCTCACAGCCCATGTGAATGCAACTTGACTCCTTCATCGTTTCTGCCCTCCACTCCGCACATGCCTCCACATAGGAAACCAGTGCTGGTAGAAGAAACCAGCCTTTCCATGGGAAGCACCTTTACACACAGCTGCTTCTTAGCAGCAGAGCACAGAAGCAACAAGACATTCAAAGCTGGAAGACAGGTGTGAGACATAAGTCATTGACACATGGTAGGAATTATCACATGGTCATTGTGTTCATTAATCAGATCCAAAACAAACAGGGCACATTTTCTGTTACTTGCTTTTTCTGTTTCCCCAACATGTGTTTATGATCAGCTGCTGAGGGCTTGCAGTGGTGGAAGTGTAGAGGTAGGAGCTTCTGTGGATGGTGTCAGGAAATGAGATGCACGTTTTCATCTTTGTTGGGAGGTTAACTACTGGTCTCAGAGGCAACCTAGCATATATCTGGTGCTGAGATCAGGGCTGGGGCAGCTCAGCATGTGCCCTTGTTGAGATTTACCCAGATTATTCCCCCAGTGTACCAGCTGCCTTGGATATTTAGCTTGCATGAGCTGACTTGAAAAGAGCTTTTGGATCCTAAGCAGAAAATTTAGGCATGTGAGTCCAAAATCATGTTCCTGAAAACTCCTGCGTAGGAGGCAGCTGCCTCCTAATCCTACTGGAATCTCAACTCCATAGGACTTTACCTTAAACTCCCCTGGTGCCATCCCTCTTAGCTCCCCTGTCCATACCACCCAGCCTTGGGGATTGTGCTGTGCATGCCCAGGAAGACCTCACTCTCAGCAGGCATTGAAAGCAAAGATCCGACTGTGTTCAGACTTGAACTGTTCCTCTACTTTGTGCTCTGGAAGCTCCTGCTGGTAGCATCCTCCCAGGAAGAGCTCATCACAAGGGCAGCAAAGGTTTCTACCATCTCCTGAGGTAGAAACATGCAGAAAGCAATAGTTCCCATCTTAACCCAGTGGCGTGGTGGCCACAGCACACTCCCAGGATGTGGGAGACACACTTTCAATTTTCTTCCCTTGAGAGGTTTCAAAGCCATGTCCTAACCATGAGGCCAGAGGCTATTCTGTGGCAAAGATGTTCCCACCCTTCCTGCTGCAGGTTTTCTGCCAAGGACCCTGCAATGCATTGGCTTCACACCTCTCCTCTGGATGTGCTCCTGGGGCTGGAAGGGGGCTGCACCCATTAACCGGCCCTGGAAGAGCTCAGCAGGCAGCAGGGTGTGTATGGGCACAGAAATATTGTATCACCTAAGTCCTGTTGTGGCTTTAGCTGTGAATAAACAAGAGGCCTTATCAGTCCTACTGGAGTTGCCAAGCCAAATGTCATCCTAAGTGACCATCAGTCAATGCCCTTGATAGCCACCATCCTTCCTGGCCAGAGGGAGAACTGAGCTCTGAGACTGGCTGGGGCTACGCTTTCACAGCAGGTCTGGAACCAAAAAGAGAGCTCACTTCCAGCCATAGGACCTCCCTGCTCACTTTCCATCAGCTCTGGAATTCAACCACTGCCACAGCAGATGCGACAGAAGCCAACCTGTGCCTGTCCTCAGCCAGACGATTCAGAGGCCAAGGCATTACTTTTAGCCCTTACTCTGTCACAGCTCGAGTGCCTGACTGTCGGCTCAGGCACAGATCTGCCTCTGCCACCTTTCTTGGGGACAGTAATTTCTAACAGAGGGGCAGGTAAAGCAACAGGAGGGTCCATGCTAAAACCACCGTGACAGATAGATCCATTGGGGCTCATTAGCCAAGCTTAACTCTGGCTTGCTAAAACACACCGCATGTCTGCTGTGCTATATAGGAGGAGGTTTTGACCTGTTCTTTGCATAGGAATGGAAGCCAATTCCTCAAACTTTTTTTTGTAGATTTCTTGGCATTTATCTTACAGACCCATTTTTTTTGACTCCAAGGGTTATGTGGGGATATTAACTGTCATTCACAAAATTACATACAAATGGGTTGCTGGTCCTAATGGTTAAGCAGAAAATCTTGAAGACAAAGACATTTTAAATTGAAACCAGCTTGAATGCTGGAAACACTGAAGCTTTCTAGCCTTCAGACAGCTGCCTGCACCTTCTTTCCCTGAATTTCTCTCTCCTGGCCCGCCCACAGACTCCTGCACTCCTCCTCCCAGATGCATAGCTCCTCCAGAGGCACAGCTCGCTCCAGTTGTTTGCCTTTTCCTCCCACAGTCAGCAAAACAGCGGCATTTGGACACGTGGTAGGTGAGTTCTCCAGCTAAGCCACTCTCCACAACCATGTCCTAAAATCTACTGACCCAGACAGTGAGTCCCAGGAACAAGATCTGTGGGCTTGGAAAAGGAGGAAATACATCTCCAGAAGATGGACTGATCATCGCTAGCAGGACAGACACTATAGGAGTTTTGCTCTGCATCAGTAATTCTGTCTTGGTCACTTGAAGAGCTGAATTATGTTATATATTCCTCCCTGTGATTTTTAAGAAGAGATGCTTTCATAGGGGGCCAAAAGTTCCTTACTTAAGCAGATATATCATAAAATTGTTTTTATATATATTTGTGGGATGCATTGGCCTGTCAGCCTTGCACAGCCTCTGAGAAATAGCTAGGCTTTGATGAAAAACAGGCCTTGGCAGAAAGATAAGAAACTGCTGAGTTGTGCCAAGGTGGCAGGGAAAAACAACGGCCAGCTGCAACACTGAACTGTGGAAAAGTACTGAACTGTGAGAAGTTACCGCCGCGTGAACAGCGCCTGAACAAGAAGTTGATTGGCCTGCACAGCGCGTGTTAGAGTGGTCTTATGCTGATAGGAGAAAAGGTTGATAGCTGTCTAATTGCTGATTTGTTAACTATGAAGTAAGAGCTTTAACGACAGCATGCGAGAGCTTAAGTATGTACTGTTGTAACAATAAACTCTCTTTCTTTCTGCATTTCATGGAGAGTCCGTGCCTCAGTTGCCACAAATGGTGCCCCGTGTGAGGCGGCGATAAGTGTGACCAGCTTGGATCACTCCGGTGGCAAACCCCACAGAACTTAAGAGCTGCTGTGCGGAAGCAGGAGCCGGCATCAATCACCGTTGCAGGGTGAGCAAGGTGAGCTGTGGGGAAGTGATGGGTAGGTCAATACCCTCGGAAGAAGAGTCAGTGCTTGCACTGATGGAAAGACTGATAGCTAAACATAAAGTGCATATTAATCTGCATGCCTTGAAGAGAATTTTAAACTGGGTAGCAGCCGCGGTTACTATATTCACTGTTCCGATATGGGATAAAGCAGGAGTAAGACTGTGGGACTGTGCAACCCGAGGGAATGAGGTTGCGGCAGAACTCTTACCGACATGGAGAACTCTTTTTGAGATAATAAAAAGACAAAATAATGAACGCAGCCAGGCTGTTAACACAGGGAATGAGAACCCAGAGGGCGAGGATGCATATTTTGAACCCCAGGAGCAAGACTTATATGCTGAGTCTGTAGACGGTGATAATCTTTTAGACCCTGACACTGTAAATCCTAAAAGAGATCCTGGCCTGTGTCCTCCCTTAGCTGGGGATGATCCGTGGGTAAAAGTGAGGCAAGAAGCCTTGGCGCAAGGGGATATGGACATGGCCAGAAAGATTGTTGCTCCTGTAATCTATGAGCCGGGACGTCAGCCACGTTGGGAAGGACTGCAATTTTCTGTTATTAAAGAACGACAGAAAAGCGTTAATGAGGACGGGCTCCAGAACTCATTTACAACAGGTATACTGGAGGCGATCGCTCATGGGTATCCATTGGTCCCAGGGAATTGGCTGGCACTTTTAAAAACGGTACTAATGCCGGCACAGTATTCTATCTGGAAAAGCGAGCGTGTGGATCTCTGTACTCAGCATTCGCGCCCCACCACCTGCAAGCGCGGGGTTGGCGGCGGCGGCCCGGGGCCTCCCCGAGCCCCCCCCGCCGCGGGGCGACCGCCTGTGGCCGAGCCCGGCACCGCGCTCTTGGCCCGACCCCCCCCAACGCCAAAAGCGGCAGTTTTTACAGAAGGTGCTGACACTGGGATGCGGCGCCCCTTGTCTGCCAACACCACATAATCAACAAGCAATGGCTTTATATATTCTTAATGGTGTTTTGATGTTTGTAGTATTTGTCATTGATGTTGTGTGAGTAATAAGTGTCAGGGCCCCTTTGTGTGTTTGTGTGACTGTTCTGCGGGTGTGAGACGCAGCCCAGCTGCAGCTGCGGAGTGCGGAGTTCTCTGACCCGCAGTTCCGTTATCCCGCGAGGGAAGCGGCCGCAGAGGAACGAAGCGCAGGGCAGACTCTGTACCAGTGGGGGGGTAGTGCAGGACGAGGGAACATTCCTTAGTACAGAGCGCCCTAGTGCCCGCCCGCTGGGTCATCGGTGCTGCCTCTTTGTTCGGGCTCAGTGTTTGAAGTGTCATAGGTGAAATATCTCCTCTAGCGGGAGGCAGTAATTCTGTGTTAATTGTTGTCTTGAATTGCTGTAACATTTCAAAGCAAAGATCTCATTCATGTAAGGGGCCCAGAAAACCGGGTAGCAACTATTCGTCCATTTATGTTGGAAACCCCTATTACATCATGGGGTCGTGACTGTATGGCTCAATGGGGAACTCAAATTGGATCAAATTTGTCTTAATTGCCACTGCAGCACAACCCACCCCTAAACCCACCCTGAAACTAACCTGGAAAACAGAATCACCTGTGTGGGTGGGTCAGTGGCCCTTGCCAAGGGAACAGTTGTGCCACCTTAATGACTTAGTTCAGGAACAATTAAGTGCAGGACATCTCGTACCTACCACCAGTCCTTGGAACTCCCTGGTGTTTGTTATTTTAAAGAAAAGTGGTAAATGGTGACTTTTACATGATCTCCGACACATTAATGATGCCATGGAGGATATGGGTACGTTACAGTCAGGAATGCCCTCCCCAACAATGATTCCCCGAAACTGGCATCTTGTAATAATTGATCTAAAGGATTGATTTTTTTCCATTCCCTTGCATCTGGATGATGCACCTAAATTTGCCTTTTCTGTTCCCAGTATTAATGTCAGTGAACCTGCAAGATGGTACCTCTGGGTTGTTTTACCATAAGGCATAAAGAATACTCCCACAATGCACGTCTCCCAGGCTGTTACATATCATTATATGGATGACATCCTTATAGCAGCAGAAACACAGGAGATCATGGAAAAGGCTCTTGCTTTAACCAAAGACTCAGTATCTCAAATGAGGTTGCAAATAGCACCCGAAAAGGTACAGAGATCATCACCGTGGCAGTACCTGGGGTGGAGAATTTGTGAACAGACCATTGTCCCGCAACAGGTTAAACTTAAAACTGATGTTAAGACTTTAAATGATTGACAGAAACTGTTGGGAGCCATAAATTGGATATGGCCGTTGTTGGGCCTAACTAATGATGATCTGCATAGCTTGTTTGATATTTTTCGAGGAGATCCTTCACTGGCATCACCCAGAGTACTTTCAGAGAGAGTGAAACAAGATCTCCACCATGTAGCTAACGCCATGTCAGAAAGACAAGCATCACGATGTGTGCCCAACCATCTGTATCAACTGGTATTATTTAATCCTCCAGGGCAGCCCTATGCTCTGCTGTTTCAGTGGGATGAAGCACTTATTGACCCTCTTGTTATTATTGAATGGATTTTTTTGGCACACCAAATGCACAAGATGGTCACTACTCGTCCAGAAATGTTTGCCAAACTGACCATGAAAGGTAGGCAGCGCCTCCTATTACTTGCTGGTCAGGAACCTGTGTGTATCATTGTTCTGGTTACTATGCACATGTTACAGTGCCTAATACAAATGTCTTCAGAATTCCAGACAGAGATCTGTGACTACCTCGGACAGCTTTTAGTACACAGCCCGTCACATAAATTATTACAGTAAAATTTTTTATTATATGCCATGCCAAAGTGCAGCCATGTACCGTTTCAAGCCTTGACTGTGTTTACTGATGGATCTGGAAAAATGGGAAAGTCAGTCATAGTATGGCAAGATCTGCATACTCAAATTTGGCAATCAGACATTACTCAATCCCCGGGATCGCCACAGATCGTTGAGCTAGCTGCAGTAGTCTGTGTATTTCAACGCTGGGACACCCCAATTAACATTGTTACTGATTCTGCTTATGTTGCCAATCTTGTACAGCGTATGGAGAATTCGTGTCTGAAGGACGTTAATAATCCACTGTTATATTCATTAATGCACACACTTTTACAATTATTAATCGCAAGACTTCTTATTTTATTGTACATATTCGAGGGCATACTGCACTACCTGGACCTTTGGTTGAAGGCAATCGACGAGCAGATGCGTTGACTCTGGCAGCACAGGTGGTACCTGATGTCTTTGAGCAAGCACGGCTTTCACATGCATTTTCCCACCAAAACGCCAGGGCAATACAAAACCAGTTTTCTTTATCAAGGTGTCAGACTAAAGACATCATTGCCACTTGCCCTGAATGCCAGAAGGACTCCCTCTCTTCAACAGCTAGTGGTGTCAACCCTCGGGGACTCACTCCTCAGCATTATGGCAATCTGACGTCACTCACTTTGCTGCATTTGGAACGTTAAAATATGTACATGTGTCTGCTGATACCTTTTCTGGAGCAGTGTTTGCGTCCTGCCATACAGTGGGGAGTCAAGCATCTGCCCAGCATTCCCCACTCACCGACCGGACAGGCCATTGTGGAGCGTACGCATGGCACGCTAAAGCGTCTATTGCAACAACAAAAAGGGGGAGATGGAGGGTATCAATCTACACCTCACGAAAGGCTAAATAAGGCATTATATGCCATGAACTTTTTAAACATTTCCCCTGCCTCACAGGTGCCACCAATATTGCATCACTTCTCATCACAGATACCAGATCAACAAGAAGTCCAGGGCAAGGCTCAAGTGTTAGCAAAAATCCTGGGAAGTGCTAACTGGGAAGGACCATATCCTTTAATAACCTGGGGAAGAGGTTATGCTTGTGTCTCCACAGGTCACGGTCCCCGGTGATTACCGGCAAGGTGTGTGCGACCATACCTGAGGCATGAGAGGCAGCTTTTGGTGGACACTCAGGAGCCAGCTGTGGGTGCTGTGGATGCCCCTGTGCCGACAGTTCACAATCTCTTCAACTAATCATTTAAGCAGAATGTATGGGTAATGCTTGGTGCTGCAATAGGACAAAATACACTATCTCTGTCCTTAATCACACTACAGTTGCCAACTCTTTTAAGAGAAAATGCTAACAGTAATTGCAACTCCTTGATGAAATATATAGGCTTATTAGTCACTAGTGAAAGATGTAGCTTAGACAAAATGTAGTTATTAATAAGGATGAAATGCTATAAGAATGTGTGTATTCAACTTTCTTTGTTTAGCAATATTAAGAATTAAGAACCCAAGTGTTTAACCTTATTAGAAACTCCCTTGGTTTTCCCCCCCTTGAGTGCTGGCCAGGCTCTGGGTGGAACCCAACAGGAGGATGAAATCAGATGTTTCCGCTCAAAGAAAATTGCCAGTTATTTTGGCCTGTTGATTTGGAGGCTGGACCTGCTTGCAGTGATGTTGGATGCCTCACCTACGGATGGACGCATCGCGTAGGATTTCCGGTTTGCAAGGAAGGTGTTACGGAGGCTTCCAAATGAGCAACCCACCACCAATTTAAAAAAATAAATAAATTTACTTTTTAATAAAACCACCAGTCAGCTCTCCATAGATTACGGATCCGAATGTCTGCAAGAGGAGAACAGAATAACTTTCTGGGGTTTAACAACAACCCAAAACACTTTACAAAGCCCCGCTCCCCAGGGGTTTAACGGCAACCCCAAACACAAACTTCACTTCCTGGGGTTTAAAGGGAACCCAAAATGTAAAACAAAGCCTCACACCCCAGGGGTTTAACGGCAACCCCAAACGTAAACAAAACTTCACTACCTAGGGTTTAACGACAACCCAAAACACTCTATCACTCACCTGGAAAGTGAGGGCTCTCAACCTCGAGGACCTGCTCAAGGCAGTGCCCCGACCCAAGGCACCTCGAGGAGTTTCCCTGGGTGGTGTCCCGAACCCAAGGGGAGAGTCCTCGACCGCAGCGTGCTGCTCTAGGGGGACGAGCTCAAAATGGCTCCCCCAGGGGACTCCGTTTATACCCAGGCTGAATCTGATCTGTAGTCAATAGCGGCTCCCATTGGCCAAAGGTCTCAACTGCCGCGAGACCTTGAAAACAAAGACAGCCAGAAGCTGCCACGTTTCACTGGGCGGATGCACCTGCCACAGAAGGGTACTCTAAATTCTTGCTGCATCCAGGGTTCCCCCGCAATTGCAGCTCTGAATGTTAGTACCCCATTAAGTAAGTGTGCTATTCCGTATTTTCCTTACTGTTTAGTTTTGTAGTATTTAGTCATATCCCTTAATTATGGGTACTGAAATTAACCTACTCTTTTTAACTAGTAACTGTAACTGCTGCATTGTTTCTAGCATTCTGTGAAACTATTTTAAGTATGCTGTGTTTTGAAGCTTGCCTAACTGTTAACTGATAAAGCCTTGAAACAAGTCTTGCAGGTGCAGCTGCAAAACAAAGAAAGGGGAGATGTGGGAGGCATTGGCCTGTCAGCCCTGCACAGCCTCTGAGCAATAGCTAGGGTTTGATGAAGAACAGGCCTTGGAAGAAAGATAAGAAACTGCTGAGTTGTGCCACGGTGGCAGGGAAAAACAACGGCCAGCTGCAACACTGAACTGTGGGAAAGTACTGAACTGTGAGAAGTTACCGCCGTGTGAACAGCGTGTGAACGAGAGGGACAATAAACTCTCTTTCTTTCTGGATTTCATGGAGAGTCCATGACTCAGTTGCCACATATATTTATGTGTATATATCTGTATACATGTGTAAATCATCATGTGTCATCTAAAACATGAACAACTGGAATGCTTTTGATTCCCTGTGAGTCCTCCTAAAACACAGGCAATTCTTTACAAGAATAGTTTAGCTACACAGTTTATTTCTGTCATGTATATACTGTACCCAGTCCAGGGGTGAGGAAATGGCCAAGGGAGCTCAGCATCATGACAGCTGAGTATTTGTCCTTACCATCACCACTGATGAAGCGTGACACAGCAGGCACAGCACCTTCCCCACGCTGCTGGCAAACAGGCAGCCAGGAGCATGGTCAGAACAAAAAACCACAGCAATTGGTGATATTGTCTTAATACTCAACATTTTTGGCATATTGTTCTAGAGATATGGGTTCATCCACCCCCTGCACGCCTAGCTAGGAGGGAATCATCAGTTGTTCTGCTGATCAAAGATACCAATTAAACTCAGCCACCAGAGTGAAAAGAGTAGGCTTGTTTTACTATTAATAATTAAAGGATATAATCAAGTAATGCAGAAAATAAACAGTAAGAAAAATACAGAATAGTACACTTAATTATTACTACATACAGTTAAACAAGGCAATGCACCTAATCATTACCACATGACGGGGAGAATAGTGATTAAGAAAGATCCATCACCACTTGCATACGTTACCATCATCCAGACCCGCAGTCACTGGGTAGCCCCGGTTACAGCAAGGATTTGGAGAGCCTGTCCCGGCAAGTGGGAAATCCTACGCGGTGCGTCCACCCATAGGTGAGGCTTCCAAAGTCGCTGTGAGCGGGCCCAGCCTTATATACCTAAAAATCAGCAAGCCAGAATAGCTGGCACTTTTCTTTGAGTGGAAACATCTGGTTTCATTCTCCTGTTGGATTCCACCCAAAGCCTGGCCAGGGCTCGGAGGGGAGAACCAAGGGAGTTTCTAACAAGGCCAGACACTTGGGTTCTCAGCCTTGAACAAGGCTGAACAAGGGAAGCTGGATACATTCTCACAGCATTTCATCCTCACTTCTGATTACATTTTGTCTAAGCTACATCTTTCACTAGTGAGCATACATATTTTGTTAATGATCAGATACTAATAATAAATGCTAATGGTAATACAGATTTTACTAATTAACAGATACTAATAATGGATAACATTTGGGTGTGAGGTTCATCTAGAGGTCAACTTTGTTTCAGGGCCTATTATTCAGGCCCTAGCACTACACTGGTAAAATAAACCTCCTATGTGATTAAATAACCTTGCAGCTGAAGTTTGTGTTTATTCAGTGTATGTCTTGCCATTTACACAGGTTGTACAGGTCTTTGATTGCTCGTTCCTGGCTTTAATTGCCAGAAATGGACTAGCCAATCACCTTGATGAGTAAAGCAGTAAATAAAGAGATCATCTAAGTGCCTGATCATAAACACTATTTGGGATAAATTAAATCTTGGGTTTACGTTTGCTCTAACCAGTCTAGCTCATAACCAAGAAGAACCGCTTTAAATGTGCTTTTGGTTAATGAAACCAAAAATATCCCTGGAATTGGGTATATTGCCCACAATTTGCATCCACAATTTAGGCACAAATTAAAATATGGGTAATTCTGTTTAAACATAAGAGAAAACTTTTTTTTTTACTGTGAGGATGGTTGAACCCTGGAATAGGTGGTCCAGAGAGCTTGTGAAGTCTCCATCCTTGGAAGTATTAAAAAAACTACTGGACAATATCCTGGGCAACTAGCCCTGGTTGACCCTGCTTTGAGCTGCAGGGGGGTTGCTGGCCCCTTCCAACCTCAACTTTTCTTGATCTGTGAATCCTGTCAAGATTTCTAAAGCTGAGCATGCTCTGTACTATGAAACACAGCCTTAAACTCCATCCATTTGTTGCATTGCATATCCTAACCAAAATGGATCAAAGAAGTCTCCTCCTCTCCTCTGTTATTATCTGCTCTATCTTTTTGTGGCTGCTGTGGTCAAGAGCTCTGGATCACTTGATAGACCACAATCAAACCTGTTCTTCTCTTCCAGGGTCTCCTGCACCTCCATCTCCCTGATAGCAGACACCACATGGAGGGACCCGAGGCAAGAATAGTCCTTGCAGGCAGGACCCATCTTTGTCACCCCTGCAGCCCCCTCAGTTCTGAACCAAGGCAGAGATCTGCTCAGACCCTGGGAAACAAGGTTGGATGATGTCTGTTAACACAACCTGTGCAAAAGGTGCAGCCAGCAGACAGGGTTCTGGTCCTGGCATGGCAAGAAGCTACAGTCCTGAATATCTACTCTCTTCCAAACTTAATGTCCATAGTAACCCTTCCAGCATCTTCATTTATCATCCCAGTGCGTGGCTTCTGTGTTCATTCCTATTCTTATTGTCAGAGATTTTCTCAAGTTTCTGCTCTCTCCTGCTCTGACGATTGCCGCATCTTCCTTTCCACAAGATGCAGACTTCCCCACTTTGATCCCAAATGTCACCTCTGAGGTCATCCCTCCCTCCTGGCTTGCTCCTTCCCTCCCTCTTCCAATCATCCAGCTACCTCCTCCTTCACTATTGCAACATCTCTGACATAAGCCCCCTCTCTCAAAGCTTTCCCTATCTGCCCACGCTTACTAATCCTCTCTAGCTGAGCCGCCCTCCCCCTCTCCATCCTCTTCTTTCTGCTCTGCATGGTCTTTTCCAGCATGCGTGGCCCAGTCACATGCCAATGCTTGGGAAGGTCATATGATGGGTAGGCACCTCCAGGCAAGGCTGCAGCAGGCATCTGCTGAACACAGGGCCCTGCTAGGTAGCACACCTCCAGCTCCCACCCCATCCTGTGGCCATCAGCCACCCCTTGACTCAGTCAGGTGCTGGACCTGCAGCATGTGGGGACACAACACCGACTGCATGGGCACAGAATGGGAGGCAGAGGCTGTGGAGTTGCATTGCAAATGCAAGGAAGGAGTGTTATGCATGGGGAGGTGGTTAGCAGGACGAGTCCTGCACCCGTACCCCAGACTGGGCAGGCCTGCTGCCACTGCTCCCCTGTCCTGCCTGCCCAGCAGGTCTCTGTTCACACCTCTGCTCTGCTTAAAAAATATCAGCCTTGCTCTGCAAAGCATATCATAGAATCATAGAATAGAATCACAGAATGGTTTGGGTTGGAAGGGACCTTTAAAGGTCCTCCAGTCCAACCCCGCTGCAATGAGCAGGGACATCTTCCACTAAATCAGGTTGCTCAGAGCCCTGTCCAACCTGGCCTTGAATGTTTCCAGGGATGGGGCATCTACCACCTCTCTGAGCAACCTGTGCCAGTGTTTCACCACCCTCATATTGTAAAAAATTTCTTCCTTTTATCTAGTCTGAATCTCCCCTCTTTTAGGTTAAAACCATTACCCCTTGTCCTATCACTACACCCCCTGATAAAGAGTCCCTCCCCATCTTCCCTTTAAGTACTGGAAGGCCGCTATAAGGTCTCCCTGGAGCCTTCTCTTCTCCAGGCTGAACAACCCCAACTCTCTCAGCCTGTCCTCACGGGAGAGGTGTTCCAGCCCTCGGATCATTTTTGTGGCCCTCCTCTGCACTTGCTCCAACAGGTCCATGTCCTTCTTATGTTGGGGGCCCCAGAACTGAACACAGTACTCCAGATGGGGTCTCACGAGAGTAGAGTAGAGGGGGAGAATCACCTCCTTCGACCTGCTGGCCACACTTGATGCAGCCCAGGATATAACTGACCTGCACAGAAAAGCTCTCTTATTTTTCCTGTGCTCTGACCTTAGTCTGTCTGCCTGTATGTCCTTGGACTGGGAGTTCCTGGGATGAATATCAGCAATGTCTGTACATCACAGGCAGGAACACAAGTACAAAGTACTAAGAAATAGCCCAAGCTTTTCTTAATTAATTACAGAGCCACTGACTCTTCCTAATAAGATCCGTACACTCAACAAACACAATAAATGGGAGAAGGTAGGCAATTAGGAATAAATGGCCAGAGGGTGAAGCAGAGCCCAGTGGGGGCCCAGCATCCTCAGGGACATCTCATTCTTTCCCATCTTCATATTGCACACGCTGCAGATGGATGTGATAGATGTCCTTTTCATTGAGATACCGAGGAATGAGACTGGGTTCAGGGATGGGATAACTGATGGGTTCTCAAAGGAAAATGCACAAGCTGGTGAAAAATGCAATTAATAATATTGTTGGTATGAGTAAAGGCAACAGAAGATGCTGCATAAAGTCTATGTATGTGGTTTAAAATACCATTCCCCT
Organism: Bubo scandiacus; assembly: GCA_017315185.1. Taxonomy (NCBI): domain Eukaryota; kingdom Metazoa; phylum Chordata; class Aves; order Strigiformes; family Strigidae; genus Bubo; species Bubo scandiacus. Next base: position 397,628 of record MU210718.1, on the reverse strand, counting down.
TTAACATGAATCACAGTGAAATACTGCCAAAGGATCTCCTAAACACCAGCCAAATCAGCAATCAGGGCCACAAAGAGAGGAAGAACGTGCATGAGCTGTCTGACCCAACAACAACTCAGGAAGAATTACCTGAGATTTGGAACCGTAAAGCTTGGGTGCAAATTAGCAATAATGGAGAGAACTAACATTATATGTATTTATAGGGCTTTTCTAAAGTAAGTAACAAATTAATTGGTTTTAATAAATAACTCCTTTTCTTTCCTGTAGGCACTGGGAAGTGAGTGGCATGCTCAGAGTTTCCTCATTTTGGTGTCCATCCAGATTTACAGGATCAGCTTTGAAAGCCTGAGTGCCACTGAGATAAATTTAAAGTGGATTTAGGAGTGCTGAAAATGAAGCTCTAGATGGCTGGTTTGGGGTTTAGTCTGGGAAGTTGTTGGAGAAGGAGGAGCTATCAGCTTTCTAATTATTCTGCCAAAATGCCAACTTGCAAGGTCTTTTAGCTGCTAACTACCAGAAATGAGTCCAAAGCCAGAGCTGTGCCCTGGTCTGTCAGACCCATCTAAGCAGGCAGGAGAGCCGTTGCCTGCTCTGTCAGTTCCTACAGTCTCCTCTTGAGCTGCAGTCCAGCTGAGTGTTGAGTACATCTCATGGATGGTGGTACCACATCCACTCCAGACTTGGGCCAAATATTCCTGCAGATTTGAAGAAAAAGCATGTGGATAAGGATATGCACTCTAAAGCAATCCCTAAACCAAACAACCACCCCACAAACTCCTCTCTGGACTCTCTAGCAGCTCCAGGCTCCACTTACAAAAAAGGCAGGGGAGCAGTGTTAGTAATTTATTAATTTTTTAATCTTTTCCCTTTGCTGGATGCAGGAGATTTAAAGCAGAAGTGCCACTGGGGACTCACCATCCACCATCTGAAGGGTCAAGTGATCACAAACTTTTGAGACATTTCTCCAATCCCCCACCAAAACAGGACCTCAGAAAGGAGCAGAAGCAAACATCCCCCTGGCCACCCACGACACCTCTGCACTGCCAATGGGCTTGGCTCCAAGTCCATGCTCAAGCTCAAACATGCTCAGCATTCATACAGCTTGTATGGAAAAGCATGGGCTTTGGGTAAAGGCGTAAGAAGAGAGAAAATGCACGTCATTCCTTGGCACAGACCCAAAGACATCCTTGTCTGCAGAGTGAATGGAGTAGGCCCACCACCCACCACTGGGTCTTCTGTCCGACACAAAGTAGCCAAGTGGTCTGGATCCATCTCAGGTACCACAGGACGTACTGGGAATGACAAGCCACTGAATTACACTTGTCCACTTGGACACAGGGAATAGGAGTCAGGACACACTGAGCTCTTGCTGGCTTTCAGCCTGTGCTCCTGCACAGCTCTGCTGTGGCTGGAGATGGTATAAGATCACCTGAGGGTCTCTGCAAGAACAGCATGTTCAATCAGAGCAACTTGGGGACTAATGCAAGGCAGGGACAGGGGTAAAAAGAGATAAAAATCATCATAAAAATCACTTCATGTCACTCAGGCATGTTTGGGAAAATGGCACAACAAAGAGTGGCCAAGAAGTTTGTCCTTGGTGAAGGGTGGTCTGGTGGCAGGACCAGGGACCTGCTATGGGGAAGGGGCAGCCGGTGGGGATCAAAGCCTTCTGGAAACCTCCCTGTGGATGGCGATGCCTGGAGGCAGGTACAAACTGTAACATTTCTCCCTGTGTGACAACGTTCACAAGAATTAGCATTTCGCAGGAATGAGGGGATTTATTCATCAAGGCCCACTGTATCCTCGAGCGCTACAGCCCAAACACTGCACCAACAGAGCATGTGCTTGATAAGAACCCAGGAACAGATGCTAGTGGATTTAATGTGGGACAGGAGGCCCATTGCAGGTTTTCAGACTGCTGGCAAGATCAGCTGTAAATATTCCCTCACAATCAAAGGCATTCATCTAAGGATTACATGCTGGGGACTTTGTGGTAAAGTAAATTTGTAACTAACAGAACCATAAATAGTTTAGCTGGCTTGCTGTCTGCCATTTATTTTCCCCTCAGTCATTTTTACTACATCTAAATACCATGGGGATGTGGGACTTGAATGATGTGGCCTAAGAAATCATCTTAGAAGAAGTAAGAGAAGGGATTACCTTCAACAAAGAGAGCTCAATGGGGATCGAACGGGGATATCAATAGTGGGTAATGCCACTGAGGCATGTGAGCTGATTTCATAACCTGATGGAGATTAGCCTCCTCTGTAAGCAAAGGGATATGAAGTATTAGTCCTATAAGGCATGTTCATAGAGGGGCTGTATTTGAAAGGCTGAGGAGGGGAGGAGAGACTATGTGGGGTAAGGAATGGCTGCGAAACAGACACCACGACCTGTTTTCACCCCAGTCTGATGCTCACAGAACAAAAATATCCAGAGCAGAAACTGTACCACATAAGTAGTATCTCCCCGTTCTGCAGTAAGTTCTAAGTATAAAATAATTGGTGGCGTGATGAGATGATGACAAACCAAGAGATCCTGGGCTGAGCAGGTGCAGGGTGAGGCAAGGATTAACCCGGAATGTTATTTCACTGCAGAGCTGCCTCTCCTGGGCCACAGACCCTTTGGAGTGCAGTCAGCTCTGTATGCCCATCCGATGTGGGGGTCCTCCCATGGCCTTCGCCCCAGCTCGATGCACCCCGAGGTTGCTGCCATCCGAGCAGCCCTTCCCTCTCTTGGTTTGTTCTCCAGCCCCGTCTCTACCCCTCTTCCCCCATCATCTCAGAAACAAATTAGGCAGAAGGAGCCAAGAGGGAAACTAACACCAATCCCTTTAAATTCTACTGCCTGGGCTGTGTTTTATAATTGAAAAGAAAAAATGTTTTATAACTTAAAAAAAAGAGAGAACAATTCCCATCTTTCCCCTCCTCCTCCTCTCCTGCAAATCCTTCTCCCTCTTTCATTGAAGAAAAAGAATAAAAATAGAGAAAAAACAGGTGGGAAGAATGGAGCGTATGTAAAAACACTCTCAAGTTTCTATATGTGGAATTAAAATTTTGCAGAATAGCAATAATCACTCCCTGGATCTGAATAGCTGACCTAAAGCAATGAAATCAGTCTTTGGCTTGTACAAATGAGCAATCCCCAAGAGGAGCATCTTTGACTCTTGTTGTGCCATTGCTTTCAGTAACAAGCACCCCATGAACCCAAGAGCCACAATTTTTCCCCATCAGGAGGGGTCACTTGAGCCAAGTGCTCCACTTACGCTTTTCTAGTGATGTGAATGCAACGGGATGCAATCTTAGCCATGGGAGTACTGTGCAAATCCCTCCTGCAGCCACTCACTGAGGTGGTGGTACCCTGTCCTCAGCAGCAAAACTCTCTCTGCTGGTCTTTCCATGGTAGGTCATTCCTGGGACAATGTGGGATGCAATGTCAGCAGCACTGTTCATGCACCATGATGCTTTTTCTTTTCCTTGTGATCTCCAGAGCTGCTCACACCATAATTACCTCCGAAGGTCTTTAAAGAGGTCATGTGATGCTGAAGGATTTTCCCTTTTCCCTTAATACTCCGCTCTTCAATGGTGTGGTTCATTCATACTTCTTGTTGTGATTTCTGCAAGGAAAGGAGGTGTCGGCACGCTAATTTTAAAGACAGGGAAATAGAAGCATTGAAGACAACTATTTTGCAAAAGGCTCCTGACTTCAGTCTCCTTGAGCAGGATGGTGACAGCCTGTTTCTATCAGAGATGCCGAGCTCCTGCAGAAGACACTGACCATAACCCAGGTCTGAGATGATCTGCTCATATAGAAATGGCATTGAAAGGGTCTCATTGCTGGGTGCTTGGACATGGAAACCTCTCAAATTAAATGCTGCTGCTGAAAATCCTCTCTAATCCTTCCCCAAGATCACCAGCAGACTCCAGACCTTTAAATGTTTTGGCATATTAGTTTACATATCATACTGATTTTAGCTTTTTGCTACTAAGAAAGAAGCTTAACTCCTCTTACATCCTTTCTGCCTCCACATCTTATGGCTCTGCTGTGACTCACCACATTTGGTGCTGAAGAAGAAACCAGCCCTTGGCCTCAGCCACTCAGCACCCACCTGCAAAGAGGCTGTGACTACAGCCAAGTGGGACATTTTTCTATTTCCTATAAAAATGCTCATGATTTCAAAAACGTTCCTGTTCTGCTTTTGGACTGAACTGAGATCTTTAGGAAATCACAGTGGGGATGGAGAGAATAAGAGAGCCAGAAAGACGCCTCCAAGAACAGCCACTATCTCCCCAGGCATCACTCCACTCACCAGCTGCTGGGATAAAGCCTCCAACATCCCTACAAGTGCTGTTAAGGTGGATTATTATCCATTTTACCCTGGTTTATTATTTATTACTTATTACAATATCTAGGAATTCCATCTGGAAGCCATGAAATCTTTCCCAGTGAAAAAACTAATCAAAACTAGGAATTTCTCTGTGGAGTAGCTGGAAGAAAATGGACATATTATGAGCGATCCAGACCGAGGGGCCTCACTGTAACAGCAGGCTGCAGCTGTGTTCAAGGACATATGCAAGGCCGAGATAGATTTAGAAACTACATACGTGGCCAAGAGATAAGGAAGTTGGACTGAAACAATAAGAAAAACAGGATGCTGGCATAACAAGACAAGGCACGTGAACACCACACTGAAGCCAATCATAAAGGATAGGAGAGCGTGTGGACAAGTAGTTTTAGCCTATTAGCAGTCAGGTAGTGACGTGTGTGCTTTGTACTAGTGTATAAATTGCTGTGTATCCTTTAATAAAGTGGCATTAACTTGATCACATTGGTCATATAAGTTGTGTCCGGGACTTCTGCGTCAGCATTTCTCCTTAAAATTATTTGGCTTAACAAACTGTTATTTTCCAAGCAGCTCTGGGTGAGAGCCTTCTTCCCTGCAGGCCATTAGGGTTACAGAGAGGTCAGTACAGAGCTGCACTCTCTGCATTGATACAATGCCCATCACAACAGTTCCTGAGCATCTCCCCAGATGATCATCACTGTTGGTCTCGGACCAGCCGGGATCGGGGCGATGCACAGAAGAATGACAAACTCACACCAGTTTGTTGAAGGGGGGGCATTGCCAAGAGCAAATGCCACCACACTGTGTGCAAGCTCCCAATTTATTACCACCTGTTTACATAGGTTCGTTTTTACTTTTACATCCTACTGACCTTCAGGTTTTGCCTGTTTATTGCTTACATGCTCACCACACTCTGCAGGTGGTGTTTTTTACTGCTGTTTTTCACACAACATGGTGTTACATAATGCTGCCTCAGTTTCCCACAATCATTCTTCTAACCTCAAGGTCAGTTTACATTTTGCTAACCACCAATTCTTAATTCCCACACATCACCTTTTGGCCGAAGCAGCCAGGAATTATTCTGATGCCTTTCTTCCTTGCTGTTGCTAAGCTATTCTCACTGCTACTGTCATTCTTGGAAACCAGAGGCGAAGAGCAGGACCCCCCTCCCAGAGCCTGGTGTTGCATAGACAAAAGGAGGACATGTCCCCACCTGTCACAGCTTTACAATGGCAAGAGGCAACAGCTGAATGCAAAGGCACTGGAGGAAGAATGGGAAGACGTCACAATGACCGAAGGTCTGGCAGGGTTTTGTTGGCACCAGGAATTTTTTTAAATGATGAAGCGTTTGGTGATGAAGCTTAGCTGATTCATTTCCTGCAGGAGTAAGTCTGGTTGTGGGCCAGAAGCTGGGAAACCTCTGTCCTTTCTTTTTTAGGCCATCTTGCTGTCAGGATGCTGCTCCTTGAGAGGGACCACACAGCTGCAGGAGAGTCTGTGTCCCCAGGACGCTCTGCTCAAACCCACGCTCCCTGGGGGGGAGAAGCAGTTTGCATCATCTCCAGGCTCCTGAAACAGGAGGTGCTTGAATAGCTCCCAGAACATGTACTCATTCTGCAGAATCAGAAATGAAGAGGTTCTGGGAACTATCCCCAAGAGCAGCAGTCACCAGCTACCACCTGCTGCATGTATGAGAGCTATGAGAAAACCTTATAGACTAGAATATTTCAGTTGGAAGGGACCTACAATGATCATCTCATCCAACTGCCAACCAACATGGAGCCAGGAGATGGCTGGGTTGAGTGAGGCTTGTAGGGGCACAGAGTACAAACTCAGCACTCTGGGAAAGCACTACTGGAAAATCAGATTAATTCTCTCCATCAATATCTACTAGTGAGGGCTAAAACAATTCCCATACCCAATTTCCCATTATTTCCCCTACTGCTGACTGGTTTTAGGCCTCCATCTTTTCCTCCTTATATCTGCCCATTGTTTGCCTGCACCTTTTTCCTGCCATTTTTATACACCACAGACTTGGGTACCTCCTCCTCACTTTCTGCTGTGAGTTTGGAGGGAAAGGGAAGGAGACACAGAGCAGAGGAATGGGAAGGAAAAGAGACCAGGAAAGCCACATGTCCTGGAGCATCATCTCTTCTTACACTGCATGCAGCAGACAGCAGCAGAATAAAATGAAATATCGTCTCACAGATCAGTAACTGGTAAAAAAAACAAGCAAGAAGAAAGTAGGAATAAATGGTTAGTTTTTCACAACAGAGGGTTCAAAACTGTTCATGGTATCGCTAACGTGACTGCAGCAAGCTGGGTGATGCCCTTCGGGCAGTATCCTGTTCCCACGATACTGGTCCAGAGCACCCCGAGGGGCAAAGAGCTGGGGGTTCCCGCGGGTGGAGCTGAAAACCACAGACCCACGCTGGCGCCTGTCTCAGTGGGCACAGCAGGGGAGCATTGCCACCCCGCCGCTGCCACTTTGCCCACTTGAGAAACGAGCCTCCTCAGGGCTGCCCGTCCCTGCTGCCCCTCGGGATAACAGCGCTGAGAACCCACTCGTGACCACCCCCGCGTGGTGGCACGGCGTGGCCCAGCCTGCAGCACACCGCGGGCTCCCCAGGCGGAGCTTTCCCCCAAGCCGCCCCCCACGCATAAACACCCCACCTCCCCACCAGTGCGTGGCCCTTCCATTCAAGCTCTACGTGATGGAGGGTGTGACCAATGGGAGATGCGCTGCGGGACGGTCCCGCCCAGGACTGGCCCCATCGGGCCATGAGCACCGCCCTGTGCGGCCCCTTAAAGTGCCCCGCCGCCACCCATCTGTCCAGAATCACAGAATCATCTAGGTTGGAAAAGACCTTGAAGATCATCCAGTCCAACCATTGACCTAACACTGACAGATCCCAACTACACCAGATCCCTAAGTGCTATGTCCCATCCAGGGATGGGGACTCCACCACCTCCCTGGGCAGCCCATTCCAATGCCTAACAACCCCTTCTGGAAAGAAATGCTTCCCAACACCCAGTCTAAACCTTCCCTGGCACAACTTGAGGCCATTCCCTCTTGTCCTATCACTTGTTACTTGGTTAAAGAGACTCATCCCCAGCTCTCTACAACCTCCTTTCAGGTAGTTGTAGAGGGCGATGAGGTCTCCCCTCAGCCTCCTCTTCTCCAGACTAAACAACCCCAGTTCCCTCAGCCACTCCTCATAAGACATGTGCTCTAGACCCTAGTCCAGCCCTCCGTCAGAGGGATGAGGAGGTTCATCTTACTGCTGTGCACCGGCATAACCTGTTGCATCACAGTGGGGGGCTGGGGGGCGCTCTGCAGGTCGCGGAGGCTGCGCAGCTGGGAGGAGGTGGGTGAGTGCAGGCCCATGTGGGACGGGGTTGGAGTGCATGGAGCAGGTTCCTCTCTCCCAGGTGAAATTGAAGCCCAGCAGCAGGTTCAGAGGGGCTTTGCTGAGCCTTCCTCCTCTACCAGTTTGCAGATGCCACCATCATCGAGCTGCTAGAAGACATGCAGGAGCACGTGTGGGCACTGAAGCATTGCATAGATAGTTTCATTTCTACTTCTACATCCTACTGACCTTCAGGTTTTATCTGTTTACTGCTCATACGCTCATCATGCATTCTGCAGGTGGTGTTCCGGCCTGCTGTTTCTTATGCTCGCAACACAGTGTTCTGTAATGTTGCCTCAGTTATCCACAATTATTCTTCTAACGTCAAGGTCAGTTTACATTTTGCTAACTACCAATTCTTAATTCCCACACTGCCTTAAAAGGCAAGGTGTGGGAGTATCAGCTCTGTGCAGCTGTGGGAGATTCAATATGTTAAGAGTTAAATCATGTGTTACTGGTAAATGATTAAGAGGCCAGTCGGCATTGGCCTGTCAGCCCTGCACAGCTGTGGGAGATTCAATACTTAAGAGTCAAATAGACATTGGTTGGTCAGCTCAGCCAGAGAGCTTGGCTGGGGAGCTCTGCTCAGGAGAACTCTGCTTGGCAAGCCAGCTGGGAGCTCTGTCCTGTGCTGGTTTGGAGAAGCAGCAAGGTCTGGAGGAGAAACAGGCCTTCAAAGAGAGATACTAGGCTGTGCTAGTGTGGTGAAGAAAATGGCAGCACTGAGACTGCCTGTGTGGTATGGAACTGTTTGTGGGTAAGAGTGTTGAGGACTGCCTAGCTGCTGATTTGTTTACCGTGAAGTAAGAGCTAAGGTAGCAAGAGTATGTACCATTTTAATAACTAAAGGATTTTCCATCTGCACTTCAATGGAGAGTCTGTGCCTCAGTTGCCACAGCAAGGTGGCTAATTATATCCAGTGTCTCAAAACTTGTTTTTCTTATACCATTAGTGTAATGCTGAGAGGTAGCAGGGTTTGCAGAGGAGCTTACAGCTGGAGCAGAACACGTAAATGATATACAAATAACTGTAAATGTGTAATCTTGCTCCTGTGAGCTGGAAACTAACACATGAATTTCTTTCTAGATGAGTAGCATGTTTGAAACCTGGCTGGGCAGCTTGGTATCCACTCTTCAGGAAAGGAAGAAGGATGCCAACATGGTTATGGTGGATTGGCTTTTGCTCGCCCACCAGCTCTCTATCAATGCTGTGAACAACACACAGATTGTTTGAAAAAACATAGTGAGGCTGCTTGACTGGTTACAGGTAACATGAGTTAGGAACTGTCTCTGTTGTAATGCTCTGTGAGGGACTTCCACAAGGGAATGGAACATACACTAGCCCTAATGCTCATGAATGGGGAAGTCTCTGGTGTAATCCCACCCCCAAGGCTTGGTGGGGTGATGGCTCATAGCTCAGGTGCTGTGCTCAACCCTTGTGTGAGCAAGTGCTGCAGTGCTGTCCTGGGAGATGCTGCTTTGCAGCATGCTCGGATTAGGGATGGTGTAGTAGACTTCAAGTTTAGGAGTCCTTCCATGTGTCTGAGCAATGTGAACTCAGGAGTTGGGCATTCAAACTCAGTGTTGGCTTGACAAGAGGGTGGAAAAGGAGAAGGAAAAGGCCCATGGTGCTAGACTTGGCACTTGAGTCCATGGCCAGTACAGAGGTCTGCTGGCAGCTCCCTGGGGGAAGACTGCTCCAGATGCTGCTTAAACAAAGAATATCATAACTGGGGTGAAAGCTGGGTACTGTGGTTGGGGGCAAACCACAAGCGCTATCCAAACCATTCAACTTGTACTTGTGATGAAATAAAGAACAAAGCATGCTTGTCTGTTCTCTCCCTCCAATCTCTTAGAATGGAACTTCAGATTCCTGCAGATAAGAGTGGTGCCATGTGTCCTGAAAGACATTATCGTATCTTTTTTTCCTTGCAGGAGAACCTGCTCTTCCAGCTTGAGAATGCCCACCTGATCGGGTACAGCCTGGGCACCCATGTTGCTGGCTTTGCTGGTAACCATATCCATGGGACAATAGGCAGAATTACAGGCAAGTGGCTTTTTAATCTGTCTCTTAACTTTCCATAGCAGCAGTGAGTTTCCTCAAAGAGGCTCGTTTCTGTGTTGCTATGATGTTGTTTTGGGCTTGCTCATTCAGAAATTACAAGTTTCCTACCTGCAGTGGGGAACATGGGTCTCTTCACATGAAAGTATCTTAATTTTGAATGCCAAATGTAGGGGGGGTTCAATGAAAAACCTTTCAGAGGATAACCTGATCTTGAGTACACTTGAAGTTAAATGTGGGTTCAAAACAAGTCCAGCTCAAGTTCTTACTATCCAAATCCTAAGCCTCTAAGTGATGCTGTTTTTGTAATTGTAGCTCATAAACTAATAGAAGTGAGAGCTATTGGGTGTGGGTTGTTCCATGGGATGTTAGCTCAAAAAATCCACTAAAACCCCAACCCCTCATTCTGAAAGTATCTTGGAGAGTGCTTCTGACTCCAGAGGAAAGCTGATTTCAACATGTGGGAACTTAGGGCATGGTACAATGGGTTGCATTAAGCATTTAAATGTGACACTGGCAGTGAGAATTCCTCAGAGCCTAGCAATAAATACCTGTATTTAGTTAAGCAGGAAAATCACCTAACAGTCAAGTTGGGGAATGTCTCAGGAGCACAGCTTTAGGTTGGGGGTGAGGCTCAGCAGTTAACAGAATGTCCCAAACCCATCATGGGATCTCAGATGCAGGGATAACCTGGCTGCTGCTTAAACTTGTATTAGTGTCACATCCTGCTCAGACGAGGGAGACAAGTGACTCAGATTTGTAAATCCCCAACAGAGTGGACAATGGTGAGACAAGTCTCAAAGTCCAAACATTTATTAACTTCCCACAATGTACTAATTGAACACATGATAATTGGCTAAGTATATAACAAGTTAGGGCAAGCGATACAGTATGCCTTGCATTGATCAAATTGAGGGATGAAAAGGGGGGGGGAGGAAAGGAGGGAGATGGAGGGAATAGAGGAATAGAGATCACCAGTCTGGGTTCCTATGTCGATCCTGCCAGCAAGGGTTCAAGGAGGCATCTGTTGTCTTTGCTTCACTTCACTCTCTGGACCACCCCCCCCTTGTCCCCCCTCAATTTATACCCACTATCCTTGGGTCCATCCCCTAGGTCAACCCACGTACCTACATATCCCATGTACAGGGAGGGGTAAGGTGTTTCATGGGATGATGTAATTAGCATGATCATGTTAGCCTTTGTTAGCATATTGAGGGGTGTTAACTTTAATATGCATTTTGTGGATAATGAAGCAAAGGTCATTCACCAGACAGATGGCCCTTGAAATTTGTCCAGGTGCCCCAGAGCAGAGCTGTCCTGTCTCCACAGGGCTCCCCCCTCCAGCTGCATCTTGTGTTATTCAGGCAGCCTTATCAGCTTCAACCTCCACACCATCCACCCTGTGACTCAGTTTCATTACTTGCAAGTGTTTGAGACATTCCTTAGCTTGGAGGGCCTCCACTCCCCCCGCTATCCTTTATCTCTTTCTCAGGCTGTTTTCCTTAGTCCTTGTTTCTTGCAGGCCTGTTTCTTTCATGACCTGTGGGAGGCATTGGCCTGTCAGCCCTGCACAGCCCCTGAGAAGCAGCTAGGCTTTGATGAGAAACAGGCCTTGGGAGAAAGATAAGAAACTGCAGAGCTGTGCCAAGGTGGCAGGGAAAAACAACGGCCAGCTGCAACACTGAACTGTGGAAAAGTACCGAACTGTGAGAAGTTACTGCTGCGTGAACAGGAAGTTGATTGGTCTGCACAGAGTGTGTTAGAGTGGTCTTATCCTGATAGAAAAAGTTGATAACTGTCTAATTGCTGATTTGTTAATTATGAAGTAAGAGCTTTGGCGAGAGCATAAGTATGTACTATTGGAAAAATAAATGGCTTTGCTTGTTATCACTCGCTTAGAGTTGTGCAGGTCCAATATCCTCCCGCAACAATGACCTGTTTTTACAAGTTGTCTCTTGCAATTAGTCCCTCCATATGTCCAGTCTGAAAATAGACTAAATGTCATCAAGGCAGCTTTGGCTACCAGCGGTCTCTGTGGGGTGCTAGACCTCTTCTAGTGTTCAGTCATCTGCTACCTCTTGAAGTATCTCTTCACTGGGACCTAGCAAAGACTCATTGCTTCCAACAGGCAAGCTGAAGCCATCTCTGTAGAGCAAACTGGTGGTATGGGACATATTCATTTGTTTCCTCAGTGAGTCCATGGTGAAAAGATCTTGGGGGACAGTATCAGCAACGAGGCAGGGACTGTCTGTGTAGCACCTGGTTAGGAGGGCTGCTAGCAGCAGGCTTCTAGCTATATTCTGTACAAAATAACCCAATTTCTTACCTGGCATCTTGTGTACTGTCTCTAACACCAGGCTTGGATCCAGCTGGCCTGATGTTTGAAGGAGTGGACCCTAGCAAGTGCCTCTCCCCTGATGATGCTAACTTTGTGGATGTCCTTCACACCTACACAAGGGAAACACTAGGTGTTAGCATTGGGATCCAGATGCCTGTAGGCCATGTTGACATCTACCCCAATGGGGGAGACTTCCAGCCTGGCTGTGGTTTAAGTGATGTCTTAGGAGCAACTGCCTATGGGAGTAAGTTCTCATTACTTATTTTGTCTCTGGACAGTGTAGACTCCTCACAAATAGTCTTAAGTTGATCCTGGGGGATGATCTGATTTATAAGAGAAGAGAAAACTATTTTTTTCTTCTAAACTGTCTGTATTACTGGAGATAGTTGCTAGAAACTAGACCTGCTTTTAATTCTTAAGTAGCATGTTCTCACTCTAATGTCTGATCATAAACTATGGTTGTCTTATGCTGGGTCTAGAATCCTCTTTAAAGCTCTCTTCATAATAGAGATTAAGTGAACAGTCCTCTTCAAGTGTCTTCCACTAATGTCTTGAATTGCTACTGTTCAAAAAATGTTCAAGTTTGGCCATGGTCAACTCGTGTTGGGCTACAAAAAGGCATAGCTTACTATATCTTAGCAGCTGCTGGGATGACAAATACATTTTGTTTAAGTGTCCCTTGCAACCCTGCTTCTTCAGCAATTAGTGAAGTTGTTAAATGTGGACACAAGTGGTCTGTGCACCTCTTCGTGGACTCCTTTATGAACCAAGATTAACAAAGCTTTGTATTTCAATGTACCAATTCCATTCGCTTCAAGAAGGGCATCTGCCTGAGCTGCCAGAAGAACTGCTGCAACAGCATTGGCCACAATGCCAGGAAAATACAGAACAAATGAAACGGCAAGATGTACTTAAAAACAAGAGCTGACATGCTGTTCAAAGGTATGCTTTCCCTCTTAGAGCATAGTCTCATCTCTAAGAGCAGTCACCCAGAGTCAATGTTAGGAAAGATGTAGAGGTGGAAAAGTAACATCACCTCAAAGCAGTGCAGCACCAGGCATTAGTCTTTTGCTGTTACCTGGCTGCATTGCTGTTCTGTGGCATTACTGTGCTCCTTCCATGTAAAATAACCATCAAGACTCTGGCCATTAGGACACTCTGCCCTTTGGGCAGGACTGCAGTTTACATGTCATACTTGCAAGACCACCACAACCTTAGAGCAGTATAAGGTTTAAGGAGCCCTCCCCAGAGTGGATGTGCTGTTGTTGTGTAAATGTCAACTTTGTAATCAGTAAGGGCAGTGTCCTGGTTTTGGCCAGGATAGAGTTAACTTTCCTTGAGCTGGGAGGGGACACAGCTGGTCATTGGAGCATTCCACCTCATGTGATGTTATGCTCAGTATATAAAGGAGGTGGGTTTTCACAGGATCTTCGTTCTGTTGGGATCACTGGCCAGGGGTGGGCTGGGTATCAGTCAGTGGGTGGTGAGCAGTTGCATTGTGTGTTACCCGTTTGTACTTTCTGTTATTGTTTTGTTTTATTACAATCACTAAACTATTTTTTCTTTTATTGTGACCCACAAGTTTCCCTTATGTTCCTTCAGTCTCTTTCCTTCCCCCATTCATGGGGGACAGGTGTGTGTGATTTGACCAGCTCTGTGGTGTTTGGCTGCTGACTGAGTTCAAACCATGACAGGCTTTTTTGGTGCCCAATGTGGGGCTCGAGGGCTGAGATAACGACAGAATGGGTCATACTGTTGATCACTTGGCTTCTTAAAATTTCATCACCTCATTTGCTGTATACAGTCCCCATGCTGTTGCTCACCACCTGTGAGAGTTGGATTAAGATTTTGGTTTTGCTATACTATGTAACACTGATTTATGGCATGATGTTGTCCTGAGCCTACTTACAATTGCGTTTGAGAATTTTGAATATCTTTGGAATGTTGACACAAACGTGGTTGTCTTACTGCTGGGAGCTGGTGTGTTCTTGCATATGGTTCAGGCTTTGTTCAGGGTTAAGCAAATATTTAAGAGTATCTCTTGTGGCTTGAACTCGGCTGGTAGCCAATCACCATGTGGCCAGTCGTTTACTTCCTGCACCCCCCTTCCCTGGTGAAATAGGGGAGAGGCAAAAAAAAAAATAAATTCATAGGTTGAATAAAAAAAAACTAGTAATAGTAACAAAACAACAGTAACAATAGTAAGTCCAAAGGGGTAAAATGCAGCAGTGGCTTACTGACCAGAGACCAGTATGTAGCCTGCCCCCAGCAGCGATCCCAACTGCAGCAGAAATCCTGCTGTGCTGACTGGGAAATAAAACTGAAACGGGGCATGAGAGCACATGTTTGCCTATATACTGAGCATGATGTCACATGATATGGAATACTCCACTGCCCAATCCAGGCCCGGCCCTCCAGCTGTGCTGCCTCTCAGCCCAAGGAAAGTTAACTCTATCCTGGCCAAAACCAGGACAGACTCCACCCCTTATTCCATACCATTGACATCATTCTCAGGTTCCAAATACATTCTAAGGAATTTCCACCCCTTTCCCAGGTCTCACAGGTATCATTCCCTTAGTCTATGGGCCATCCTTCCACAATGTCTGTTGAGTTCATTTAGTCCATAACTTCTGGTTCCATCTGTCATGACAGTCTTTAAGGCTGGAGGAATGAGGTGGAGTTGGCTCAGTTGGTGGAGCAGGAGACTTTAGATGGGGCAGGAGGATGTTGTGAGGCACCAATTGCAATAACAGGGTTATTTGACAGTTCGATTCATTGGCTATTTTCACTTAAAATCAAATCCCCTTGAGGCACACATCAGACTTCTCCATCCTCCTGCATTACCCACCAAGTGCACCAGGTCCTTGGGCAAAAGTGATCCCACACATGGGTTTACCTTTACCTGATGCAGGAATAACCCAGATGGTCTTCCCCAGCATATTTTTAATGCGCACTACAGGGGCTTTATCCCCATCTCCAGTATGTAAGAGGTTTGATTGAGCAGGGCCAGCTTGCTTGGCAGATCCTCTGGTATTGACTAACCAGGTGGCTTTTGCTAAATGCACGTCCCAGTGTTTGAAAGTTCCACCCCCCATTGCTCTCAGTGTAGTTTTTAGCAAACCATTGTACTGCTCAATTTTCCCAGAGGCTGGTGCATGGTAGGCAATGTGATATATCCGCTCAATACCATGTTCTTTGGCCCAAGTGTCTATGAGGTTGTTTCAGAAATGTGTCCCATTATCCGACTCAGTTGTTTCTGGTGTGCCATGCCACCATAAGACTTTCTTCTCAAGGCCTAAAATGGTATTTCAGGCAGTGGCATGGGGCATGGTGTATGTTTCCAACTAACCAGTGTCTGCTTCCACCATTGTGAGCACATAATGTTTGCCATGCTGAGTTTGTGGGAGTGCGATATAAATATGGGAAGGCCTGGAAGATTGATTATATTTTGACCATTGTCCTCCATACCAAATGGGCTTTAACCGTTTGGCTTGCTTGGTCATAGCACATGTCTCACATTCATGGATTACCTGTGCTATCGCATCCATGGTTAAGTCCACCCCTTGGTCACGAGCCCATCTATATGTTGCATCTCTTCCCTGATGGCCTGAGGAGTCATGGGCCCAGCGAGCCATAAGTTGTTCACCCTTATGTTGCAAGTCCAGATCTACTTGAGCCACCTTAATCTTGGCAGCTTGATCCACCTGTTGGTTATGTTCTTCAGAGTCCCGGCTCTTGGGTACATGAGCATCTACGTGACGTACTTTCACAACCAGATTCTCTACCCGAGCAGCAATATCTTGCCATAATTCAGCAGCCCAGATGGGTTTGCCTCTGTGCTGCCAGTTGCTCCCTTTCCACTGCTGTAACCACCCCCACAGCACATTTGCCACCATCCATGAGTCAGTATAGAGGTAGAGCACTGGCCACCTTTCTCACTCAGCAATATTCAAGGCCAGCTGGATGGCTTTCACCTCTGCAAACTGACTTGATTCACCTTCTCCTTCAGCAGCTTCAGCAACCTGTTGTGTGGGGCTCCACACAGGTGCCTTCCACATTTGATGTTTCCCCACAATGCAACAGGACCCATCAGTAAACAGGGCATAGCGCTTCTCATTATTTGGTAGTTTATTATATGGTGGGGCCCCTTCATCATGTGTCACCTCTTCCTCTAGTGCCATTCCAAAATCTTTGCCTTCTGGCCAATTTGTGATCACTTCCAGTATTCCTGGACAGCTGGGGCTCCCTATTTGAGCCCATTGTGTGATTAATGCAACCCATTTATTCCATGTGGCATCGGCTGCATGGTGTGTAGAGGGGACCCTCCCTTTGAACATCCAGCCCAGCACTGGCAGTCGGGCTGCCAGGAGGAGCTGTGCTTCAGTCCCAATCACCTCTGAAGCAGCTCGCACCCCTTCATGTGCTGCCACTATCTCCTTTTTCAGTTGGAGTATAGTGGTCATATGTATATGTACATATGTAAATAAAGGGCTTTATAAAGGCAAAAGAGTAAAGGGCAAAAGACAAAAAATAAAGGGCTTTATAAAAATCAGTGGAGTCTTGTTAACTTTTCCCTGTAGTAGCCCTCATGGTGCTGTGCTTTGCCTAGAAAGGCACTGATACCACCCCTGTGTTTTGGCTACTGCTGAGCAGTGCTCACCCAGCATCAAGGCTGTCTCTCCAACATCCCCACCACAAGGAGGCTGGGGGTGGACAAGATCTTGTGAGGGGTTGCCGACACGGAGGTCTCGGACACAACTTAGATGACCAATTTGATAAAGTGGCATCAACTTGATTAAAGGTTACACAGCAATTTATACTCTATCTCAAGCTTCATGTGCCACTATCTTATTGCTCATAGGCTAAAGCTACTTGTTCATGCGCCCTTTTGCCCCCTATGATTGGTCCCACTGTGGTGTCCACGCGCTGCTCTCCCCCCAGGTAGACCCCCTGTTTTTGACATTCCAGCATCTTTATCTCTTGGGCAGGAATGTAGTTTCTCAGGCTGTCTCGGCCTTGTTTGTGTCCTTGAACACAGCTGCAGCTTGTTACAGTGAGGCCCCTTGGCCTGGATCGCTCATAATATGTCTGTTATTTTCCAGCCATTCCACAAATCCCCCTTTTTGTTTTTGAGCGATCCAGACTTCTCCTTTCTTAAACATTTGTTCAATCAGACCTTTCAACATCTGTCGCAAGCACTGAAACAGACAGGGAAGAAGCAACATCAAGATTAGTAAACCTACGAGCAAATCTTGGCGACCATTCTGAGCTAACCAAATATGCCATGGATCTCCAAACCAAACCACTCCTGTGCCATTCACTGGCTGCAGCTGAGGAACCACATTATGGCAGTTTGGCCTCCCGGTAACATCAACTTTCTTAACAGGTGTAACACTGGCCAACAAATCCAATTCTTGGAAGGGTAAAGAAGTTAGTTGATTCAGGTTCTCAATGACTGTTTTTTGCCACTGCGTTACGCATGGAGGGCCAATTTAAAATAAAACAACTATTATAATCAGGTTCACTCTCTGTTGTTTCCAATATCCTCCAAAATCAGTTTCACTTTCCTGCAACGGAATGCCAATTAAACAGGTTCTAAAAGGATCACCTGCTTGTTGTAGACTCAAACAGAAATCCTTTATCTCAGATGCGTTTGCCCAGGTTACCCAAATATTTGCTCTGAGTTCGATGTCAAGAATCCCTTCACTGCCTAATATGAGCCAAATCAAGACAAA
Organism: Bubo scandiacus; assembly: GCA_017315185.1. NCBI lineage: Eukaryota > Metazoa > Chordata > Aves > Strigiformes > Strigidae > Bubo > Bubo scandiacus. Next base: position 379,739 of record MU210718.1, on the reverse strand, counting down.
TGTGATCCACGTTTGACGTGCAGCCATCATTTCACCTCCCTTTCTCAGGTGTCCTGTGGTACACCTGCCAGCTTCGAGAACAGTTCTTTCCCAACACCACAACTCTTATCTACTATCTTATTGTTCTAATTAACACACTGCAAAGCCAAGCGTCTACAAAGCTTCAAAATCAATTTCTGCTAAAAAACCTTTGCCCAAGGTTTTTAATTAAGCCTATAGCTTTAACAAACTACTGCTACTCTCTAAAAACTAAGCCTGCCTTTCTGTAACTAAAAGCAGATTGCTGATATGTTGGCTTGACTGCAAGGTCAGACAACTGACTTGCTTCAGTATAAACTTCTGATCTGTGATAAGCGGCTGTATTCGAACAGCCATGCAAAACGACTGCAAGCCCAGTAAAAGACAAAAGGCTTCTCTGTTTGCTGGATGTAGTGCTGTTAGCAACGAGGTCAGAACCAGGCTCAGTCGATGTTGGCGTCTCTGAAGTGCCTCAAAACACAGGGTACTTTGTCCAGTTCGCAGAGGCCTACGTAGATGACTTGTTACCTGTAAAGACACAAGCATAAACCCCTGCCTAGGACTTGTGAGTGAGCCTAGTGCTCTGCGTCGTTCTTCCTGACTTCCCCTTTCCAGGGCCGTACCCATCGACTCGGTACCCATCTGACGCCGGTATCTGTAACAACACAAGTTGTAGGGAGTGGCGTTCGGAAGATCTCGCGATGTACGGAAGGAATAGCTGTAGCCCTCCCTTGGTACGAGATAAGGTGATGGATAGGCTTGGAATGTCAAGGGCACACCCACGAAGGAGGTACTTGGCGAGCGTATATATGCAAGATAGGCAGTTTAATAAACGGACATTTTGTATCCACCACATTGGCGTTTGTACTGATGTCCCCGAGAAGGTTTAGCCTCCTGCAGTGTTAGCCCTGTGACCTGAGCGCCGCTGAACCGCGGAGGGGCAGGTTTGAAGACGCAGGCTAATTGCGATATTGCAGTGTGAGTCTCTGCGGCCTGAGCGCCGCTGAATCGCGGAGGGGCAGGCTTAAAGAAACAGAGCGAGACTGCAGCAACAAGCATATCCACGGCCGGTCATTCTTAGTTCTGCCGGTCCCTTCCATTCTCCTGTAACGACATCCCTGTATTGAACAAAAACATTATTGTCACATTGGTTTATACCAGATTTCAAACCCAAACTATGTATTATTACTGGTGGTTCCTCTCTATTACCTGTGAACCGTAAGTAATTTAACACACACACCGCTTTTGCAAGTGGTTCTGCAGCAGCCAAGACCTCTCCCCCTTTTTGTTTTTGCAAAAGCGCTTTCAAGGTTTGATGCGCTCTTTCCACGATGGCTTGTCCCGTGGGGGAATGTGGTATACCTGTGATGTGACGTATACCCCAGAGTTGACAAAAGTGAGTAAATTTCCGAGAAGTGTAGGCTGGACCATTATCAGGTTTGATCTGTGCAGGCACCCCGAGTGCCATAATTGCAGCATGCATATGTTTAATGACATGCCGTGCTGTTTCTCCTGTTTGTGCTGTTGCCCAGAGTGCTAGAGAAAAGGTGTCTATAGAGACATGCACATATTTAAGTCTGCCAAATTCTGGGATATGAGTGACATCCATTTGCCAAAGTTGTAGAGGTTGGAGTCCTCGGGGATTGACTCCCACACCGAGGCCTACTCCTACCTTCTGGCAATCGGGACAGGATTGCACAATTCCTCTAGCATCAGCCACAGGAATGTGAAATTGTCTGGCTAACATTTTTGCCGACTGGTGAAAAAATTGGTGTGACAGCCTGGCCTGTTCAAAGGTGTTAACGGCAGGGCCCGTCCAGGCTGGAGCGACAAGCTGATCGGCTCGAGCGTTTCCCAACGCAAGGCCTCCACATTGCTGATGACTGCGAATGTGCATAATGAAATATTCATTCTGACGCTGGTTCAAAAGCGTTAGCAATTGTAGCAACAAAGTATGTAATACAGGATTTCGCACAGGTTTCACCATGCTGTTTTCCAGACGTTGTACTGTACCTACAACATACAATGAGTCTGATACGACATTGAGAGGTTCTTGAGACCAGTGTTGAAATGTCCAAATAACAGCTCGAAATTCTAAAGTCTGTAAAGAGTCACCAGGTACTCCAGGGAGTATTTGATGTCCCCAGGTGTCCCCTTCCTTCCAGGTGACTGCAGCCCTTCGAGATTTCCGTCCAGCATCAGTGAAGACAGTTATCCCTTCTACTGGAACCTGTGATCGCAGGGGTAAATGTACAAACCGCTGATGGCATAATAATGACAAAAGCTTATCTGATGGGTAACTATTGGTGATAGTACCTAAGAAATCAGCAATTGCTATCTGAAAGACAGTTGAAGCAGATAATAACCAATCTAAGTAGAACTGAGATACAGGTATGTAGATGACTTCTGGTTCGATGCCTGAGATGTCTAAAATTCGCTGCCTCCCTTTTATGACAAGCTGTGAAAATAATTCAGGACGTGTAACAACTGTGTTTCTGGGCTGAAAAGGGAGAAAAATCCATTCCAAAATTCGTAAATGTGGTTTTGTTTCACTCAGCTGAATAATAAGGCCCAATGGGTGTTCACGTTCACCCCCAGAGTTAACTAACATAAAAGAAAGAGCTTTATCATCCAGTCGCCTGTGGGTATAAGTTGTCATGATTTTATTGCTAATTACTTGTAAGGCTTGCTGTTGATCCTCATCCAGTTGACGGCGCTCCTGAGCTTGTACAGACGTGCCCAGGAGTGGCATCAAAGGTTTCAGATCATCGTTCGTAATTCCACAGATATTACGAACCCACTGGATATCCTCAATTGTGGGGATTCTAAAGGATTTCCTGCTAGGAAATCTGCATGTGAGCAATCCTGCATAGGAGCAAGGCTGGTAAAGCCTCAGCGTCGGCAAGGAGGTGACGAGGAGATGACCCTGGAAGAATGAGGAAGAACCCAGGAAGATAAACAACTTAAGGGTGTTGGTCTTGGCAGAGAAGAAGTTTGTACAATGTCGATGTGGCAGTTCTCATCCAATGAGAAGAGAGCTTAAGGAGCATGTGCAAAGCTAAATGTCCAGTCAGAAAGAATTGTACCATGTGATTGTACCTTGTGATTCTCACCTGTATTATAAAAGGCTTGTCCACCATATTAAAGTAGACATTGCTTAATCACTATGTGATGGGGTGTGTGTCTCGAACTCCCGTACCAAACTCCCATACCCAATTAATCTCTGCACATCGGACAGTGTTTCTATTTTTGTGTTGATTTTAATCTTTTGAGGACGAATCATTGCATTTGTAATAATCCAGCCCAGATACAGCCATGGACCCTGTTTCTGAATTTTCTCTGGTGCTATCTCTAATCCCCTCTCCCTGAGACTGCATGCTAGCTGGCCCAATATTGTCTCGCAGTCCAGTTGTTTTCCTGCCACTAAGATGTCATCCATGTAATGATAAATGAGTAAATGAGGATACTGTTTTCGGATGGGTTCCAGAGCCCACGCGACGAAAGACTGACAAATCGTGGGTGAATTTTTCATCCCTTGTGGTAGCACCATCCAGTGATACCTCTTTGCTGGTTCGGCCTTATTAATCGATGGCACTGTAAAGGCAAACTTTTCAGCATCCTCTGGACGTAAGGGGATTGTAAAAAAGCAGTCTTTTAGATCGATAACCACCAGATCCCAGCCTTCAGGTAACATTACTGGGGAAGGCAAACCAGGCTGTAAGGTGCCCATGTCACCGATAACAGCATTGATCGCTCTCAAATCATGTAACAGACGCCATTTCCCAGATTTTTTCTGAATTGTAAAAATTGGTGTGTTCCATGGGCTAGTTGAAGGCAGGATATGTCCGGCATCTAGCTGTTCCTGTACCAAATCATTGATAATTTGCAGCCGGTCCAGTTTCAGCGGCCACTGGTCGATCCATATGGGATCATTGGTTTTCCAGGTTAATTTTAGGATTGGCTGCTTTACCGTGGCCGCGCCTAAAAAGGTGAAGTAATCCATCGAGCTCCCATCTGACTGAGCAGATCTCTCCCCACCAGTGCCACAGGTGAGTGCATCTGTGGTGGTTTGACCTTGGCTAAATGCCAGGTACCCACCAAGTCGCTCTATCACTTCCCCCCCCTTCCCCTTTTGTTCTCAACAGGGCAAAGAGGGGAAAGAAAATAACCAACCCTTGTGGGTAAAACAAAAGCAGTTTTAATATAAGCAAAGCAAAGCAAAGGTCCGCGCGCGGAAGCAAAAAAAAGAAAACAGATTTATTCTCTACTTCCCATGAACAGGCGATGTCGGGCCTTCTCAGGAAGCAGGGCTCCAATACGCGTAGTGGTTGCCTCGGAGGACCAAGGGTGACCCCACCCCCTTCCTCCTTTCTCCCAGCTTTATACTGAGCAGACGCCATATGGTCTGGAATATCCCTTTGGTCAGTTCGGGTCAGCTGTCCTGGTTGTGTCCCCTCCCAAGATCTTGCCCACCCCGTCCCACTGTGGGGGGGGCGGGAAATGTCGGAAAGAGCCTTGGTGCTGTGTAAGCACTACTCAGCAGTAGCCACAACACCAGGGTGCTATCAACACCCTGCCAGCTCCCAACATAAACCACAGCACCATGAGGGCTGCTACAGGGGAAAACCAATTCTGGCTCAGCCAGACCCGGTACAGAGCGGAACGGCAGCCCCCCGCCTCCGCTTTCGCTGCCTTGTCAGCAGAGGCAGAACGCGCTGGCGCTCAGGATTCCGCTGCTGCTGGGACGTTCGCGGGATCCCTGGTCCCCAAGGCGGCTCCTGAAAGGAGGGACGGGGACGCTGCACGAGCGGCACCCGTGCGGCAGGAACATCAAGAGCAAAAGTCAACAGGTTTACTCCAGCTCGACTCCCCCCCTCAAGCCCAAAAGATCAATCCCCGGAGCGCACGGCCCGGCCCCGCTCCCGCCGCCACCCCCCGCCCGACCCCCCCCGCCGCCGCCGCTTCCTCCTTAGAGGACGGCGCCGACCCAGCCCTGCCCCCGTCCTCGCCCCCGACACCCCGGTCTGTGCAGGAACAATCTCGTTATGATTTACAAGGTCAGCACCTGCAAGAACTAACGAGAAAATTAGAGCAACTTGAACAGCACCGCCGCCTCCCCCTCTTCCTTTTGACCCCTTCCTCCGCGACACGCGGGGGGGGGGGGGTGGTCAGAGGGAAACGGTGGCTCTCGGGTCGCAGCCATCGTCGGTTCAAATGGGAGGGGGGGCACTGGGAGGCGCGGGTGGTAATGGTAATCCAGCACACCGATGGCGGGGAGTGATTCGGGATGCTAGAATAGAGGGGCAGTTTAACGAACTTGGGCCAATGACGTTCCCGGTAACAGTAACCCCACACGGCAATGAGTGGGAAGCCTGAGATTGGAAAATGATTAAAGAAGCAAAATTAGCAGTAACACAATATGGGTTGAAATCACCATATACCAACTCAGTAATTCAGCACATTTTTACAGCACATTTACTGACTCCATATGACGTGCGCATGATTATACAAACCTTACTAACAGCTTCCCAACAATTGCAATTTTTCCAACGTTGGCAAGTGGCCTGCGAGGCTGCGGCAGCCACACCCCGTCAGCAAGGAGACCCTCTATATGGGGTGCAAGCTCAAATGCTGATGGGCGTAGGCCCTTTTGCTAGCCCAGACTGGCAAGTGGGATTTCAACCAGAAGTGTTACGGTTAACCCAGGAATTGGCTCTAAAAACCATTCTAGCCGTACATGATGACAAAGCGGCGCCAGCATTTACAGGAGTGAGACAGGGGCCCATGGAGCCCTGTCCAAAATTCATCAACAGATTACATGCCGCTATTAATAGCAATCCTGATTTAAGTGATGAAATAAAAGTTAAATTCCTTGATATGCTTGCTTATGACAATGCTAACGACAAAACTAAGAAAGCCTTAAGCCTTCTCCCACGGCAATCTACTGCAGGTCAGCTGCTGGAGGCAGCAGAGCGAATGCTTGATCAGGAGAAAGCTGCCGTTATGGCTCCTGCAGTAGGAGCTGCAGTAACACCAATTGTCAGAGGCAAACACATCAAAGGCAAGCGAGATAAGAAGTGTTTTAACTGTGGACATCTGGGTCATTTTAAATCAGAATGCCGTGCTCATCAGTCTCGTAAGAGGGGAAACGGGAGGCAGAGCGCGCCCCGCCCTCGCGCAACGACACAAGTCCAGGGTGCTTGGACCGCTGCTCCGCTGCCACCTCCGGAAGCGCAGGAGTGGACTTGGCAACAGCAGTAGCTATTACACTTACAGACACTACAATACATCTGGTTGATTCTAATCTGGTGGGGCCTCTGGGACATGGTTTAAGTGCCTTATTAATTGGATGTTCTTTGGCATCTGCAAAAGGTATTTTTGTCATCCCAGGCCTTATTGATGCTGACTTTGAAGGAACAATTAAAATCATGGTATATACACTTACTCCCCCTTTGACTATTATGCAGGGATCGAAAATTGCTCAACTAATTCCATTTGAATCAAAAGTGCCTAATGCGGAACAAAACAAGAGAGGCGAAAAAGGCTTTGGGTCCACCAGACAACCAGATGTTTTGTTAGCCCTGGACATTAGTCGGGGGAAGCCAGAGGAGCAGATGGAAATGAGACACCCTAATGGACAGACGAGCAAATTACGAATGCTCATTGACACTGGAGCAGATGTCACAATTGTACCTCTTTACCTGTGGCCTAGACAGTGGCCTTTAGTGCCAGCTAATACAGGAATTCTAGGGGTTGGTGGAACTCAAGTCACATCCATCAGCAGAGATACAATAGCATTTGTGTTTCCGGATGGCAAACTAGTAACCACACGTCCCTATGTGATGCTATACCGGGTCTGGCTGAGCCAGAATTGGTTTTCCCCTGTAGCAGCCCTCATGGTGCTGTGGTTTATGTTGGGAGCTGGCAGGGTGTTGATAGCACACTGATGTTGTGGCTACTGCTGAGTAGTGCTTACACAGCACCAAGGCTCTTTCCCACATTTCCCCCCCACACACAGTGGGACGGGGTGGGCAAGATCTTGGGAGGGGACACAACCAGGACAGCTGACCCGAACTGACCAAAGGGATATTCCAGACCATATGACGTCTGCTCAGTATAAAGCTGGGAGAAAGGAGGAAGGGGGTGGGGTCACCCTTGGTCCTCCGAGGCAACCACTACGCGTATTGGAGCCCTGCTTCCTGAGAAGGCCCGACATCGCCTGTTCATGGGAAGTAGAGAATAAATCTGTTTTCTTTTTTTTGCTTCCGCACACGGACCTTTGCTTCGCTTTGCTTATATTAAAACTGCTTTTGTTTTACCCACAAGGGTTGGTTATTTTCTTTCCCCTCTTTGTCCTGGGGAAGGGGGGGGAAGTGATAGAGCGACTTGGTGAGTACCTGGCATTTAGCCAAGGTCAAACCACCACAGTACTATTGGAAAAATAAACGGCTTTGCTTGTTATAAGTCTCGTAGAGTTGTGCAAGTCCGATATCTTCCCGCAACATCTCTGGGTAGCAGTAGAGGGATTTTCTGTTTGCCTCTTCCCCACAATGGCTATAAGACATGTTCAGCGGGGGAGACTACCAAAAATATTAGGCTTTCCTTCCCACCCTGTTTTCTTTCAGCCACAGCAATACCATTACTGCTTTTGGCTGCGGCGAAGCAAGATTTTGTGTTACTTGGTCACTATGGCTATATTGCTGTGAACACAGTGAAACAAAGAGCTTCACTCAACAGTCAGAATTGAGTATAACTGATAAGCAGGTATTCTTTATTCGCAGCGCTGGGCAGCACTGGGAATCGCTCCACCACAAGTGCCACACTTACTAACAGAACACTGACTAATATACACAGAAAGCATACATATGCATCAGCTTTCTTAGAAAAGGCAGTCTTATGCTAATGGGTTCTCAGAATTCATTTACATAGTCTGAGCATGCGTAGTAAAAATAGAGTGAGGGTCTTCTCCCCTCCTTAGGGGTCCACACAGCCTCTCTCACACTGTCCGTTAGTGAACTTTAGGTTTCTCGTGTCCATATATGTCATAGAGTTACTTCATCCGTCCTTCAGCTCCTGTTTGTTCCAAGGTTAGTTTAGATCAGCTTCCAGTCACTTATCTTGACACTGGCATCTTCTTAGGCACTTGTTTTCTTTAGGTTCCTGCTATTAGGGATGTACTCAGGGAGGTTTGTTTTTTTTTATTTTTTTAGGGGAAAAATCATGCTTTAATTACAACAATGTAGCATAAACACTTTAGTAGTCGATACCAAGATATTATTGTGACATATAAACTAAACTTGAGTTCTCCACAGATACCATAAACAGACACTCTAAATTCCCTAAATGGTTGGCATTAAGAAGGTTTGTACAAAGGCAGTCAGTTGTTCAGTCTTTAAGATGTCATGACATGGTGAGACAAACATGCATACATCAGTAAGTACAGAGAAATGTTATGCTACATTTTGGACAGTTCAGAACTGAAAGTGCTTCACATCTATAGGATAAGAAATGGCTTCATCTCCTCATCCCTAAATGATGAGAGCAAAGAAATAACCCTTTAATAGGTTAAATAAACAGTGCCTCATTTATCCATGCTTATATAAAGTTTCCAAAAATTCAGAAGGTCCATCGTGAAATTTACAATCTATATACAGTATAACAAATTGTCAAAGAAAAAAGTTCAGATACTCCTTGGTTCCCAAAAGCCTGAAGCTCACTCTCTGCACTAGAGACAAAAGCTACCTACAATACTAGGTGGGGTTTTTTTCCTTTTTTTTTTTTCCTTTTTTTTTTTTTTTTTTATAAAAATTTGTCATCCCAATCCATCTTGAATAAAATCAGTCCCTAAATCCTGGTCATATTTAACAACTGCTTAATCCCAGTGTTTAAGGCATGTTCATTAGATGTTAGTATGGGGCTACTGTCAGAAATTATAATAATCACAGGTACTAAGAGTCAGCAAATTTACATAGCAATGCCACTCCTTACATTATAATGTAAAACAAATTGTTATGATGGAAGTTGTTCCTGAGTTAAAAGTTGCTAAATACTGCTAAGATTAATGTTTTCCTTTTATACTTCTTCCTCTGGAATGTCCTTTCACATATGCTCAACTGAAAATTAAAATTCAATTTGAAAATAGCTTGAATGTCAGAAAGTAAAAATGTTAGCAAAATTCTAATTATATCGGCATTCCCAAATCTAAATTTAGCCAAGATTCTATGAATTTGCAGGGTTGAGTATCACTTAGCTTTTAACAAAAGCATTTTCTAAATACAAAGATAAATATTAAATGTCAGTCCACATGTGGCTCCAAGACTGGTGTTACCATCAGGGCTTTGGATTTCTCAGTCATGGGTTGGTATACAGGACACCAGACATTTTGGCATTAGATGGAATGCACCTGTCCCAGAGGGGGAAGAGGATCTTGGGGCAGGAGTTTGCTGGGCTCATTGACAGAGCTTTAAACTAGATTTGAAGGGGAAGGGGGGAAAACATCAGCCCATCTGAAGTGCATGTATACCAATGCACACAGAATGGGTAACAAACAGGAGGAGCTTGAAGCCATGATGAAACAGGAAAATTATGATGTTGTGGCTATTACAGAAACATGGTGGGATGTCTCCCATGACTGGAGTGTGCCTGTTGAGGGCTACAAGCTCTTTAGGAGGGACAGGCAAGGAAGGAGAGGTGGTGGGGTGGCGCTGTATGTTAGGGACTGTTATGATTGCCTTGAGCACAAGTGTAGTGAAGACAGGGTAGAGTATCTTTGTGTTAGAATCAGGGGGAAGGCCAACAGGGCAGATGTTATAGTAGGAGTCTGCTATAGGCCACCCACCCAGGACAGAGAGGTGGATGAAATATTCTATAGGCATTTAGGAGAAATCTCACGATCACTTGCCCTTGTTCTTGCGGGAGACTTTAACTTCCCAGACATCTGCTGGAAATACAACACGGCAGAGCAGGACCAGTCCTGGAGATTCCTGGAATCTGTGGGAGACAACTTCCTGACGCAGCTGGTGAGAGAACCAACCAGAGAAGGTGCCCTGCTGGATCTCCTCTTTGTGAGCAGAGAAGGACTGGTGGATGATGTGGCGGTTGGAGGACGACTAGGGCACAGGGATCATGAAATAATAGAGTTCTCTATTCTTAGAGAGGCCAGGAGAGGGGGCAGCAGAACTGACATCCTGGACTTCAAAAGGGCTGACTTTGTCTTGTTTGGGCACCTGCTTGAAAGGATCCCTTGGGAGACGATCCTGAAGGGAATAGGGGTCCAGGAAGGCTGGGCACTCTTTAAGAAGGAAGTCTTAATGGCTCAGGAGCAGGCAGTCCCCAGGTGCTGTAAGAGAAGCCGGCGACAGAGAAGACCACCGTGGCTAAACAGGGAGCTTTGGCTGGAACTCAGGGAGAAAAGGAAAGTTTATAGCCTTTGGAAGAAGGGGCTAGCCACTAACAGTGACTACAAAGAGGCTGTGAGGCTATGCAGGGCAGAAATCAGGAGGTCTAAAGCCCAGCTGGAAATTACCCTGGCTTCAGCAATCAAGGATAACAAGAAATGTTTCTGTAAGTATGTCAGTAGCAAAAGAAAGACCAGGGAGAGCCTGATCCACTGCTAGATGCAGGAGGAAACATGGTAACAAGTGATGAGGAGAAGGCTGAAGTCCTTAATGCCTTCTTTGCCTCAGTCTTTAATAACAAGACTAGTTGTATTGAGGGAACCCAGCTTCCTCAGCCAGAAGACAGAGACTGGGAGAACGACTCCCCCGCATTCCAGGAGGAGATAGTCAGTGACCTACTGCATCACATAGACATACACCGGTCTATGGGAACAGAGGGGATACACCTGAGGGTGCTGAAGGAACTGGCTGGGGTGCTCGCCAAGCCACTTTCCAGAATTTACCAGCAGTCCTGGCTGACTGGGGAGGTCCCGACAGATTGGAAATTGGCCAATGTGATGCCCATGTATAAGAAGGGTCGGAAGGCTGATCCAGGAAATTACAGGCCTCTCAGCTTGACGTTGGTGCCTGGGAAGCAGATGGAGAAGCTCATCCAGAGTACCATCACACAACACATGTGGGACAACCAGATGATCAGGCCCAGTCAGCATGGGTTTATGAAAGGCAGGTCCTGCTTGACAAACCTGATCTCCTTCTACGACAGGGCGACCTGCTTACTGGATGAGGGAAAGGCTGTGGATGTAGTTTACCTTGACTTCAGTAAGGCCTTTGACACCGTTTCCCACAGCATTCTCCTGGCAAAACTGGCTGCTCGAGGCTTGGATGATCGCACGCTTTGCTGGGTAAAATCTGGCTGAATGGCCGGGCCCAAAGAGTGGTGGTGAATGGAGTTAAATCCAGTTGGCGGCCGGTCACGAGTGGTGTCCCCCAGGGCTCGGTTTTGGGGCCACTCCTGTTTCACATCTTTGTTGATGATCTAGATGAGGGGATCGAGTGCACCCTCAGTAAGTTTGCAGATGACACCAAGTTGGGTGGGAGCGTTGATTGGCTCGAGGGTAGGGAGGTTCTGCAGAGAGACCTGGACAGGCTGGAGCGATGGGCTAAGGCCAACTGTAGGAGTTTCAATAAGGCCAAATGCCGGGTGCTGCACTTGGGCCACAACAACCCCCAGCAGCGCTACAGGCTTGGGGAGGAGTGGCTGGAGAGCTGCCAGTCAGAGAGGGACCTGGGGGTGTTGATTGACAGCCGGCTGAACATGAGCCAGCAGTGTGCCCAGGTGGCCAAGAAGGCCAATGGCATCCTGGCTTGTATCGGAAATAGCGTGGCCAGCAGGGACAGGGAAGTGATCTTGCCCCTGTACTTGGCACTGGTGAGGCCGCCCCTCGATGACTGTGTTCAGTTTTGGGCCCCTCACTATAAAAAGGACATTGAATTACTCGAGCGTGTCCAGAGAAGGGCAACGAAGCTGGTGAAGGGTCTGGAGCACATGTCGTACGAGGAGCGGCTGAGGGAACTGTGGGGGTTTAGTCTGGAGAAGAGGAGGCTGAGGGGAGACCTCATGGCCCTCTACAACTACCTGAAAGGAGGTTGCAGAGAGCTGGGGATGAGTCTCTTTAACCTAGTAACAAGCGATAGGACAAGAGGTAATGGCCTCAAGTTGCGCCAGGGAAGGTTTAGACTGGATATTAGGAAGCATTTATTTCCAGAACGGGTAGTCAGGCGTTGGAATAGGCTGCCCAGGGAGGTGGTGGAGTCCCCATCCCTGGAGGTATTTAAGAGGCGGGTTGACATAGCGCTGAGGGATATGGTGTGGTTGAGAACTGTCAATGTTAGGTTAATGGTTGGACTAGATGATCTTCAAGGTCTTTTCCAGCCTAGACGATTCTGTGTTTCTGGATTCTGAGTTTTTCAGACTTTCCAAGGTCTGTCTTCTCTTTACTAGGCAAGGAGTTACAGGTTTCAAAACATCTTACAAGTGGGTAACGACTACAGAGGGTTGTTAGGAAAAACTATAAATGAAATGATATACATTACAGTAAAATACAGGAAAAATACAGGAAAAAATAAAAGCTAGTAAAACATAAGTGATGTCTAACGTTAAAACTAAATGTCTTATTTTACAGGTCCCTGTACATTAGCAATTTCAGGTATACTTGTAGCAGCTTCCCTTCAACAGTGGACTCTGGAAAGACCATTGCTGCTGTGCCAGACTAGCCAGGAGAAGTTAGTACAAGCTTCCTCTTCTCCATTGATTTCCTGCATTAATGCTTTTTTCCTCCATTGAATTTTTTTTTTCCCTGAAATGCTTCACCTTTGCCTGACTTCAATAGCTAGCCCCTTGGTAAATACTTTTAAGAAAACTTACCCAAATCTGATCACTAACTGCATTTTCCTGGCTTTTCCCAACAGCCACACCATCAAATTTAAGGAAACCTTTCATTGTGCTCTGCGTCTGCCTGACACAAATTGGTGGCACAAATCCAGCAGCAAAAGAAGGACTTTGCAAACCAAGTAAATACCTCCAAGCTGTGGAAGATTTACATGAAATTACTTAGTTAATGTTTTTCTATGAAAAACCCAGAAATGGCTGGACTACAAGGAAAACTACCTTTGTAGATTCGGCAGAGTGATGGGAGGCTGTTTAATGCTTGTAGGGCCCCCAATTATTCTGCACCCCAGAGCTGGAGTTTTTTTCTGATGTGTTCCTGGGGGGCTACCTTCCACCCTGTACAAAGGCGGGGGACACACTAATACCAGAAGTCATTCCAGACATCTGGGACTCATTTTTTGCATGCTACCCCTTAGATACAGCTGCAGTGCAAGGGCTGGTGCCTCTTGCAGGGCGATTCTCCTGCAAGGACAAGCAGGTGCTGGCCCCTTTCACATCCAGCTGCTCTCTACAAGGAAAATGGTGAAGAATATAAGCTCACAAGAGAGGAGGAACAGACTGCAACTCTTTCACATCTTTGGGCATCCCCCTCCAGGCATCTGGCCCTTCACACAGCAAATATAGGCTCCCACACGCATCGCTCCCACACACATCACTCCCGAGATTAACATCACACCTCCTGGCATATCAACATGCATCCTTGCGCAGCTCCTCTAGTTCTTAGTTTGGTTGTGCATTAGACGAGTGAAAAAACAAAGAGAGGGGGGCATATTTTTTTTTTTTAAGTCTCTAATGAATTTAGGATCAGCACAGCAGGCGCATCCCAAATCTGTGCCAGGCAGGTCTGGGGCTTTAGGCTGGACCTGCCATGGGGCTGACCCTGTGCTCTCAGGCACCTGGCATCCTTCCCCTAGGTTTATTCAGGATTGCTTTTGTACAGCCACTCCATTCAGCCCCACGAGTTGCGTCCCACCAAAGGTCAGGCTGTGTCTCCAGAGGAACAATACACCCCACATGGAGAATGCTTTATGACCCTCCTCACCCCCCCACCTGGGGCTGCCCCAGCTCCAGCATTTGAGTGCAAGCACCATCAATCAGGCAGTCTCAGCAGGTACACCCAAGCACCCCTCGTTTTGAAGGGAAGTTGAACACAAAGTCTGTTTGGAGTTTTCTTCTCTCCCATTTCCCAGTGTAACACCACCCCTTCCTTTGGCCAGTGCTGTAAGATAGGTCAGCAGAAATCCCTGACACAGGAGGTACCAGCTGCCTCACATTGATTGTTTCCAAGCTACAAAAAACTGGGCAGAATAAATTCAGCACAACAGCTGTGCTCAGGAAGAGAAAGACCAGCCAGTCCTTTTGGGAACAAAGACAGCATATTCTTTGCTGTCTTCCCATGCTGAAATAATGAGGCAGCCCCACTACACCATGTAAAGCTTTTCAGCAGTCCCCAAAAGCAGCCTCACCAAAAGATGACCGCAACTGTCCAAGAAACCCAAGATCTTTCTCCTTGGCCCATGATAACAAGTTGTAATTTTATGCCTGTTCAAATGCTGACATTCCAACATAAATTATATAGCTCATTGCCTTCCTGGTGATCCCAGCCAGCCCAGCAGCAAACACAAAGAATCTGGCAACTTTTGCAAATCCATGCAAAAGTATTGGGATACCTCATGCTGCCCAGAGGGATGGGTAAAGCAGCTTGACCCTGAGCTGACCCAAGTTTAAACCAAAAATCTGATCACTTTTTATTTCTTGCTTATTGGTTTTTCCTATCTCTGTCCTTTGTGTTCTAGGTTGTTTTGCAGCTGTTTCACAAAGCTTTATACAGTTTGCCATAAACATCCTAAAGAAGATGCAAAGTGAAGTGCAAACATTCAGAATCCTTTTCTTCTGACCTGATTCGTAATAAGATTGAAAAATGAGAAAAAGGGACCAATAAGGCTTTCCAGGCCATGCTCTTCCACCTCTCCTAGCCAGCTAATTACTGCAAAAAGGCAAGCCAGCTCAGACAAAGTAAGAAATGACACAAGATTTGGACCAAACCTTAAGGCAAATCTGGTTGATTTTTCTTCCTCTTTTCCATATGGCTTTCTATATCCTGTTTTGGCTGAAAACAGGCGTATCCTACCAAATTATGAAGAGAAAGGCCATATTCAGCTTAGCTGGAGCTAAGCAAGTATAACTGAAATAATCTTACTCCCATGCCATAAAATCTGCAGGTGTTAATGAGAAGATCCTTGTTCTGCAGATCTCTGTGGAACAGCCAAATCTGTCGGTTCTTTGAATAATCCATTGAAGAAACACCCATGGAAAAGCTGTATTATATATTAATTCATGCATTGCAATGGAGGGAACTTCCAATGACAGGTCTCAAAATATCAGTTGGATAATAAAGCTTGAAATTTCTAAATTTCAGAACAGTGGATCTGGCTGGTTTACAGATGACTAAGGTTATTCAGAAAGCTTGCTGCTCTCTATACAAAGAGGTTCTAGTGTTAACTTTATTGTTGAGGAACACAAAACCACGTGATAGTCATCACTAACCTGCAGCACTATGAATAAAATCAGAGCACAAACCAAGGAAGCCTGGGAGTGAGAGCAGCACAACTCTCCTTTCCATGATCAGGCAAGGCTGCAATCCTCGATGCGTTAACATGCAAATAACACAAACACAACAAAAATCAACCAATGGCAAAAGAAGATTAACAGCTTTGCCTTAGGAGTGCTCCACAGTGACAGAGACAAACCCCAGATGTCTTGAACCTTGGATAACTGCTCAGCACACACACCAGAAAGGTGCATGGTCTTCTCTTCTGGGCAGTTTTCATGCACAGAAAAATAGTTGAAGAGTTTCTTTTGCTTGCTGAAGCTTTCTTCTACTTGTTCAGCCTGGTCTACACCCCCATCCCCATATAATATGTCAGAAGGTGAAGGAAACTGAAAATTAAAAGGGAGAGGAGGACACCACTAATGGCTGTTATGGTAGAACATCTATTCTCAGGAAAGCATCAGCACATTTACACACTGTACATATTTGCCTTAATCATTTCTGTAAGCAAAGCCAAAGCTGCAAAAGCAGGGACACATTAGCTTTTCTGCAAGTTGTGTCTGAAAAGCTTCCTCCTGGTTGAGAAAGCGGTCACTTCAGAGTCCTCGCGTCAAGCCACTTTCGCACAAGTTCAGGTTCACTCTCCAGGGCACTGCTTGGTAGGACATGCACACGTGCACATGCTTAGCTGCATTCAAAGTCTTCCAGCTGGGTTCCCTTTGAAATCTGCAGGAGTTTTTCCTCAGACTTCAGCAGAGGTTTGGTGGGTTTTTGTTGCGGGAGGATATCAGACTTGCACAACTCTATGAGAGTTATAACAAGCAAAGCCGTTTATTTTTCCAATAGTACATACTTATGCTCTCGCCAAAGCTCTTACTTCATAATTAGCAAATCAGCAATTAGACAGTTATCAACCTTTTCTCCTATCAGCATAAGACCACTCTCACACGCGCTGGGGGAATGGTAAAAAAAAATCAGTCCTTTAGATCAATTATTACAAGATGCCAGTTTCGGGGAATCGTTGTTGGGGAGGGCATTCCTGGCTGTAACGTACCCATATCCTCCCTGGCATCATTAATGTGTCGGAGATCATGTAAAAGTCACCATTTACCACTTTTCTTTAAAATAACAAACACCAGGGAGTTCCAAGGACTGGTGGTAGGTACGAGATGTCCTGGACTTAATTGTTCCTGAACTAAATCATTAAGGTGGCACAACTGTTCCCTTGGCAAGGGCCACTGACCCACCCACACATGTGATTCTGTTTTCCAGGTTAGTTTCAGGGTGGGTTTAGGGGTGGGTTGTGCTGCAGTGGCAATTAAGACAAATTTGATCCAATTTGAGTTCCCCATTGAGCCATGCAGTCACAACCCCATGATGTAATAGGGGTTTCCAACATAAATGGAGGAATATTTGCTACCCGGTTTTCTGGGCCCCTTACATGAATGAGATCTTTGCTTTGAAATGTTACAGCATGACCACCAACCCCGAAAAGCACTCGAGTTGCCCGAGCTAACAGCCAATGTGCTCGCAGACATTACAGTGACATCCGCGCCAGTATCTAAAACGCCTGTCAGTTCAACAGATTCTTCTGCTTTAGTGAGGGTACATTTTACCAGAGGTCGACCTTGAGTCACTGTCTGAGCCCAAAATATTTGAGGAGTACCTGCTGATCCAAATCCTGAGTCACCCCGGCTTCTCGGCATACTATTAGGGGGAGCTGCAGTAAAATAAACAAGCTGAGCAATTTGTGACCCTTTTGTTACTGAACACGGGGGTCCAGGGGTCCAGGCCATAATTCTGATTTCCCCTTCATAATCAGCATCTATGACCTCTGGTAAAACGAACAACCCCTGTAAGGTTGTAGATGATCTTCCCAGTAATATTGCACTCTTTTTTTTTCTTTTTTTTCTTTTTTTTTTTTTCCATTTCCCAACAGTCTATATTCTCCTGTTGGTATCAAGGATACCGTGGTATCTAATGATGTTACTGACTCGGAGGCTGCTAGGTCCACACCTGATCGGTATCGACTAAATTATTACAAACCACCACTGATTGCAATATGTTATTAGTGTCTTTTTGTTCACACTTGTGCCTGGAGGTCCCCCTATCTTCTTCCAGCGTTTTAAAATACAGCCGAGGGGACACTTTTTGACTATTCCCCCACTCTGGCCGCTTCCCATCTCGTCTACTTTACCTTAAAACGCTACCCAAGTAAGCTGACAATATCCCCTTCAGGCAGATGGTACAAGGGTGCACTCTCCCCACAGAGTATGCACCTAAATTCAAGACAACAATGAACACAGCATTACTGCCTCCCGCTAGAGGAGATATTTCACCTATGACACTTCAAACACTGAGCCCGAACAAACAGACAGCACCGATGACCCAGCGGGCGGGCACTAGGGCGCTCTGTACTAAGGAATGTTCCCTCGTCCTGCACTACCCCCCCACTGGTACAGAGTCTGCCCTGCGCTTCGTTCCTCTGCGGCCGCTTCCCTCGCGGGATAACGGAACTGCGGGTCAGAGAACTCCGCACTCCGCAGCTGCAGCTGGGCTGCGTCTCACACCCGCAGAACAGTCACACACCCACACAAAGGGGCCCTGACACTTATTACTCACACAACATAAAATGACAAACACTACAAACATCAAAACACCATTAAGAATATATAAACCATTGCTTATTGATTATGTGGTGCGTCCAGAAAATTCCCCCTTTTTTGTTTTTAAATCAAGGCCTTTAGTGCACTGACCATCAGAAAGGTTTAAAGTTAGTCCTTTTAGAATGGACAAGGTTCTCCGCATCCCAGTGTCAGCACCTTCTGTAAAAACTGCCGCTTTTGGTGTTCGGGGGAGGCGGGACGGACGATCGCGCGGTGCCAGATGGCCGCAGGCAGTCGCTCCGCGGCGGGGGGGCTCGGGGAGGCCCGGGGCCGCCGCCGCCAACTCCGCGCTTTAAGAGTGTCCGAAACCAACTTCCAAGTGGTCGCGAGCTCACTGGCATGCTGATCCCCCTTGGAAATAGCATCCCACAACTGTTCACCTATTTCAGCCCATTTTGCTGGTTCAAAGGCTGTGAGGGTATCGGCAGGAGAGCCGTGGTTTCTGCACCATTTAAGTAACCTTCGTACAGAAGTTTCATTATAAGTTATCCCTCTCATAGAGAGTATATGCAGCAGGAGTCTGACAGTGGCCGTCTCCTCTACAGACATGTTCTGCCCCATGCTGCCCCCAACTGATCACCTCTCCTGGGTGAGTTTCCGTCAATCGACTGTTTTCCATCCTCCCTGCCACAGCCCCGCTGCAGGCAGTACCTCCAATTGGGGATCCTCCCACGGCGTCTTCTGCGCTCCGTCCTGGGATATCGGGGTCACCATTTGTTGCGGGAGGATATCGGACCTGCACAGCTCTATAAGAGTTATAACAAGCAAAGCCGTTTATTTTTCCAATAGTACATACTTATGCTCTCGCCAAAGCTCTTACTTCATAATTAGCAAATCAGCAATTAGACAGCTATCAACCTTTTCTCCTATCAGCATAAGACCACTCTAACACGCGCCGTGCAGACCAATCAACTTCTTGTTCATGTGCTGTTCACACAGCGGTAACTTCTCACAGTTCAGTACTTTTCCACAGTTCAGTGTTGCAGCTGGCCGTTGTTTTTCCCTGCCACCTTGGCACAACTCAGCAGTTTCTTATCTTTCTCCCAAGGCCTGTTTCTCATCAAAGCCTGGCTGTTGATTCAGAGGCTGTGCAAGGCTGACAGGCCGATGACTCCCACAGGTTTTAACCTGCAGAGAGACACTGGTCCAGGAAGATGACAGAAGCTGAGTTGTTGCTGAAATGCCTAGGTGAGGAGCACGGTCTTCACTTTGCAAGACTGGTTACAAAAGGCATAAATTTAGAAAAATTCATCTTCATACGCATTTTGTCCTGTTTCTTCTTCCCATCATCCTCAGTTAGGGACCTAAATTCCTGTCTGAAGTCCAAGCCACATGCTGCCTCCAAGTCAGCTCCAGTAACATCAAAGCCCTGACCTAGTCCAATTCTGCGTTCTGGCCAACAGCCTTATATCTAGTGCATCTTTACAAAGCTGAACCAAAAGAAGCTCCCATTTTTCAGTTTGATCCAAAGATCCTCAATTAACTTTTGCTTCTTTGTAATAGTATTTTAGTGTTCTTTAAAGTTGTTTCCCCTTCCCCACTGGA
The DNA here is from genome assembly GCA_017315185.1 of Bubo scandiacus. Lineage (NCBI taxonomy): Eukaryota > Metazoa > Chordata > Aves > Strigiformes > Strigidae > Bubo > Bubo scandiacus. The sequence continues at coordinate 360,113 of MU210718.1, read as the reverse complement.
AGACCATGATAAATAAGTGGAGAAAACCTACCAACTATATGGGAAAAGCAATGAACCTGATTGTATAAATTAAATGCTCTTAAATGATCAAGGAAAAAAAATGTGGAAAAAAAAAAGAAAGTAAAAAACCCAACCCATCAGTGTTTTCTTTTCTTCTAGTCCCATTACAAGTTATTAAGTAGTGGGGGGAGACAAGGACAAAATCAAACAGACTTATGATATTGAAATAGATACTATCTCCTTAAGATAGTAATCACTAATAGTGGAAATAACTGGGACAGGAGAAAATAACCAGAAAAAAATTTCCATTCTTCCAATTATACCAAAATTGCATGTTAAAAAACCCACAATAACATTTTGATGAAGACCGTGTTAATTCAAATCATGTCTTGTATAGGCCACTGGAGCCAAAGCCAAGCTGTGCTGTTCATCATTAGTTTCCAGAAACCATATAGAAGACAACTTTTTTAGTTGATTATGCATAATCACAACTCCTCTCACCTCGCAGTTTGTGAAAGTCAACCTGTGCCCATGTTTCTGCAGCTGCATCCTGGGATTGGCTCCCACCCACAAGTCACTGCCTCTCCCCAGTAGATCCATATCAATGTTCCTCATTGCTTTTTCTGCCAAGCTCTAGAAGAAATGGCCCCTTCTGCCCCTGCCTACATTTGGAGAAACAGTGAGCCCACCCTTATCCTCCAACAGCTCAATATCTGTGCCCAAATATTAGCTGGAGAATTAAAAACCCCAGTGGCTGCCAGCGCAATCCCAGAAGCAGTGCTGCAGCTGGGGTCACAGCTGGGGACAGCTCCCCCTCTGACCCCCAAACTCACCTCTTTCTCAGTCTTTCCCCTCCACCTTCTCCATTTCCTGTTACTCACCTGCTATTAATTCCTCTCCACCATGAAGTTGTTCTCTATCCATCTGACTTAACTCCACCACTCCCAACCCATCCACTGACATGTCATTACCCAAGAGGTTCTGTCCACCACCATTGCTGAGAAGCAACCTCACAGCACAGAGCTCGGCCAAGGATAAACTACATTTCAGCTTGCTCCAAAGCTCAGACAACATCCTGAGCTCCTCCTCATCTTCTTCCCGTGTGCTCAGCCCCCCCAGATGTAATACCTGGAAGACTTTGAGCACTCTCCCCCTCCTTAGCTGAGGAATAGCCAGGTATAGAAGAGCATCCAGGGCAATCTTTGAAGTACCTGAGGATGAGTTGCTCCCACCCTGGAGCAGAAACCCCACTCATGGCCCCAGTAACACCCAGGGTAAGATGAGCAATGACATTGCCTTAGCGAGTGTGTACGTGGGTTCTCATGTCTCTGCACCTCCAGAGCCATGCATCAAAGCAGCTGAGATCAGGGAAGTGATTTTATAAGGTTTGTCCATAAACAGCGATGAAGAGGAGCTTGCTCCAGCCAGGCCACCATCTGCTGCCTGCCATAACCCTTTGGGTGCTGACAAGGCTGGAAGAGATGCAGCCCTTAGCTCTGCTTGTGCAGAGACACTTGGAGCTCAATCTTCTCAATCTGCATCCTCTCCTAGGACTTCTCAGGAGAAGCACAGCTAGGAGCCCCTCCTCACCTGCATCTTATAAAGGAATACCTCTCTGCTAAACTTCCACAGAGAGGTGGAAGGAAGGCACACATGCATTGCTGGGCCCCATCCCTCTTGGCTGGGCCATGCTGCTGCTAGCCATATCAGCCACCTTGTAAAGCCAATGCAATAAACACCTTCCAGGCAGTGTGGAAGTACCCACCAGGAGCTGTGATAACAGCAGCAGGCATGGTGCACCCAGCCACAGTGGAGGCCACCAAAGGTCAAGCCTGTTTGCCAAGTATCAGCCCCTCCTCACTGGAAGATGCTATAGGAGCACATCCCGAACATCAAAGGCATTTACAGGGCTCCCTCCTCAATATCTTTATGGATCCTGGCTTGAGCATCTGAAAGAAACAGCTACTACTCATGGCAAGAGCAACCTTTCCTGGGAAGTCCCTGAAATAAACTGGGGTTGCAGTGCTGGTTCCTGTGCTCTGCTGTTGTATCAGCAACTTGCGAATATGGGATGACAGCTCTCCTCCTGTGTTCTTCTAAGCTGGTGACTGAATGATCGTATCCAGCCCTTACCTAAATTTGCAGCCAGTTTGGGAATTCAAGTTGAAGGACTGCATCCTCCCCCCCCCCAGCCAGGCTCATTGCTATGCTCAGGAGGTATCCGTGGTGGTCATACAACAGCAGAGCTTTGCTCTCTGCTCACTATCAATTTGATTTTTTTTTTAAATCAGGATAAAGCCACCTGCAGCACCTGCTTTACACCAGCTCCAGACCTGGCCTAGAGAACTGAAACAGCTACTCACTGTCAGGGGGCAAGCTGGGGCTGATTTATACCTTGGGAGATGGGTGCACAAGCAAGCGTGTGTGTTTGTAAACCAAGGATGATTTATTCCTCTTATAGATTGATTCAGTATCTTTCAGAAGGCACACTATGTCAGCCCCATTCAGCAGCCCTTTTATTTATTATTTTATTCCTGCATAATCTGTGCTTTGAACAAAGATGCACATCGTTCTACTCTGTGGCTGACAAACAGAAACATTTTTTAAATTCCTGCTGTGTTGTTTTCTCCCAGTTTTGCTCAATCATCTTTTAACTTCCATTAAAAAAGCTTTTTATTTAAGAAAGAAGCAAAATCTGTTTTTCTAATCCCACTGAGTTACCTCCTTATGCAGCTTCAACAGCATTTTGTTGCTCCAACAAGCCAGGAGGCTGTTTGTGACAGCTTACCCACTGCTCTGCCTAGAACATCCCATCCCATAGCTTTAACATGACAGAGCTCAAGAAACAAAGCAAGGACTAAGTCTGGGCTTGGGCACATACTGATGTAGCTTTTTCATCCTGCTTTTGGGAAAAAAAAAAATTTGTTAACATGGAACAGTTGGGTCCCAGCAGGTTGCAGATTTTAGGAGCTGTTAACTCAAATTTTGCTGTGAATGGATCTACCGCCCTATGGCAGAAAGGTCCAGGGAAGGTCACAAGAGCCAACAAAAAATCTCACAGTGCCTGTTAGACTGCAGGTGGTCTCTGTACCCACTGCAATTAGAGCTGATCTATTGCAAAATACACACCAAGCATTTCATCTCTCTCCTGACTACTGGACTCCTGTTGACTATCCAGAGTCTCTGGAGATGATGCTGAAGCAACCACAGATACAATGTTTTGATTGTCTGGCTGACCACAAAAAAGATCTCTGGTTATAGTACAGAACAGCAAAGTAGATCCAAGGTTGGTCGTCAACACTGATACTTAAAGACAACCTCAAGGTCACAGACTATCCCAGACACACCAAATATGCTATAAACCCCTTGGCAAGCTGCTGAAACCAGACTATGAGGTTGCTGGTCTCTGTTCCTGCAGGATGCTTGGAGCCTACTCAGGTATTCAGGTCCTGAGCCCAGAAATCCCTCAACAGCATGTCCATAACTCGCTGTTCTCACTGCACCTACTGTTCACAATTGCAGGTGAAACTGCTTCAGGTCTGGACATGAGCTGCTTGTTGAGGCTTGAGAGGTGGGAAAGGATGTTACCAGCAACCCAGCCTAGTTGAAGGTGATTTTCAAGGATGAAATCTATTTAAAGACAAACATTTATGCTGGCCCCATCTTGAGCTTGTGGTTTCTTTCTTTGAGCTGAAAGTCTGATAGCTTAAGACAATTATATTGCAGATCCACAGCAAATGCAGGATGATGTTGTGGAGCATATGAAGGCTACCAAGGGATGTCTTGCAACATGCCAAGTGTAACTGCAGCTATCCATGTGGCAATTCTGTACACAGCTGGGTGTGAGCACAGCTTAGAATAAACGAAAAGACACAGTCCTCCTCAACCCCATGCATGACATCAAGGATGAGTGTTGACCAAGGGTGAAAAAAAAAGAACACACTTATTTTGGCAACTAGAGCTTTCTTCAACAGTAGGAGAATGTTATCAGAGCTCCTACCTCATTGAAGTCTGCAGAAGAAATAGTTCCCAATGTTGGGTCACCGTGGTAGCTTTGAATTCCCAGCTTCTAGATACAATTGGGCCCCCAGCATGTTACTTGCACCCTCAAGGGAGTACACCAGAAAGACTATATTGCTGCTGAGGTCCCTTATTAATCCTGTAAAGCTGCAGGGCAACCTCCCACCAGTTACTGGAGTAAAACCAACTTGCTCTACTCATCCATGACCAGACCTCCTGAGTAACAGCTGAGGGATGCGTTCCCCAAGCTCCTCCAGTTTGGGGGTGTTCAAGATGGGGGGCATAAAATTGGAGGTGCTATATACTGTCAGATTGCAAGCCAAAGCCAAAGAGGTGACAGACTGTGACCAGGAATGGAGTAACTTTCTGCAGACCACTGGTGTTCCTGGACTGCTCTCTGAGTATAGCTGGCATTGCAAAATAAGTGAGGAAGAGTTAGGAAAACAGATTTCATCCTTTTTCCTGCTCAACCACTTTCTAATCACACAGAAAGTCCAGAGAGGACAAAGACACAAAAAAGCCTAAAAGAGGAATTTGTGCAGTTAAGACCACAGATAAAGAACTTTTCTCTGCCCATGACAAGAAGTTTGGTCTTATCCATATTGGCCTTTATGGTCCAGTTCAGGGTCCTAAAATAACCCAGCTGAGTACTTCTAAGGTGTTCAGGTGCCAAAGGAAGCAGGTGGGAGCAGAGTGGGCTCTTCTGAAGGGCTGTCTTCAAAGGATTCACCCAGCCATGCAGAGGATGTGGCCCCCCTGTCTGTCCCTTGATGACCTCCCCTTTGTATTCATCATCTGCTGTTACTGTGTCCCTTATTATTCAAAACACTCAGAAACCGAGTCTAAGATGGTAATACCCCCTGCAAAAAAGCCCTTTCCTATGGCAGAGGAGACCATACCATACCTAAACCTGAGGCCCAGACCAGTTCTCCAGCGTGTTTGCAAGTGCTCCTGCCATAACTTGGCATTTTATGGACTTTGTGGTTGATGCTTTCACTTGTCAAGAAACAAGAAACACAGGTTTTGCACAGGAGTTTCTATATATGCAGGAATTTCGGTCTTGGAGCACCACAGATTTCTAGATCTGTAGATAAATCCTCTCCTCAAGTCTACGCTCATCTGCTGCACAGGGCCTGGACTGTATGTCAACCCTTCCTTGAACTTTCTTGTACCTCCTGGAAAAGCTGGCCCAAGTAAAGTGGGAGGACACTGGAGCAGATCTCAAACTTCTGTAAGCCCTGACTTTGATGTGAAAATTGGCGAGTTCAGGTTATTAAAAAGGTGCTTTGAGTTCCAAGAACCTCATGAGGTGGGGAGTGCCTCCTACCATGTGCTTGTCATCCTCCCATCATGAAGGGGTCCTGCCCTTGGCTGGGGCTCTCTGTGTATGGGACAGAGCATAAAAATCTGAGAGAGCTCCCCAAACAACCAACATCTACTGCAAGAAGCACATATTCTCACTTTTTTGCCCTTAGACCTCACTGACAGGTGAACACAGGAACAGGAGCACGCTTCAGGATGAATTTTAGAGCATACGGCTGCATGGGCCATGTGTGCTCAGCCCCCAGCACGGTAGAAGGGGGAAAAGTACACACATACACCTTGTCTAAATTATCAACATCCTGTTGAGTATAGTCTGTGGAGCTGAAATATCAATCTAGCTATCAATATACAATGATTAAAAAACCAGTTACACCGATAACTCCTCTGAAGTTTCTATATTGAGGTCTTTATCCCTTTTTCCTTAAAAAAAAAAAAAAAAATCACTACAGTCAACTACTCTTCAGCTCTTATGCCAAAAAAATTTTAGATCCAACTTAAATGTCTAAGGTGAAATTTTAGACCCAACTTAAACACCTAAGATGAGGATGCAATAGTTGACTTTTTGGAATGTAATCAAGGCTCCTCCATCTCACTCAAATTGCAGCCCACTTAAAATCTTCTTTATGGGTACTGGGAACAGCACTGAAAGCTTTATCAATTTCCACATAGTACAAAGAGACCTTTACAAAGTCTGAGTCTTACATTGATATATTGCTTTTATCTACCAAAATCATAATCTCCCCAAGGAGTGAATAGGGTTGTTTTGACAAAAATCTGCCACATGGCAGTGGGGAGCCCAACATTTAATAGTGCCAAATCCTTGCTCTGCATTTTAACAGAAGAAATTTTCCCAATGGCTTGGTCATGATCAAGCCTGCCTCAGCATCACAAGAAAACACTTTTCTCTTTACTTAACCAGTTTACCCCCTGCTGTTTGCTGGTTATTTGTCACCTGCAGGTATGATTAGCTCTTCACTAAGCCAGTGAACTGGTCTGCATTGGCAGAAGACTGGGAGCGGGAGCAAAACTATTGGCTTTCCATATTTAAAACAGTGGAAGAGCAAACAAGGAATTAGCTAGTAAAATCATCACTGCTACATGGTAAAAAAAAAAAAAAAAGAGAGAAGAAATCTTGATGAAATTGTGTCAGACACTGTAGCATCTGAACCCTATTTGCTACCAAGGAGAAAAAGATAACTTTTTTTTTTTTCCTCTCCTAAACCAGTTTTGTTTTGTTTCAAACCAGGTTTCCAGAGTTTGGCTTTGCAATATGATATTTTTCTTGATCAAATTAAAAAATAATACATTTTTCTCTCATCTGGAAACACCTTACAACAACATACTCTGCATTTATGGAGTACCTTTAATCTTGGCTGAAGTGTTTATGGACTATGGGCCTCATTCCACTTTCAGCTGCATCTGTGCAAGGCCATGCTGGCTGCGAGAGAGATGAATTAAAGGAGGGCAAAAATCACCACAGTGTGTGCAACAGCAAAACAAGAATTAACTCCATATGAAGACCATTTGGTTCTGGCAGGGCTTATTTGTTTTCTCTCTGTTTTTCTTTATTCGTGCTGCTCAGTGTAAAGAGAAGATAAAGAGATGGCTGTAGATCACCTGGCATAACAAAGCAGAATTTCTTCCAGGGGATTTAATTGGTATGGGAAAGATAGTAGATCTTGGAGGCCTCAAAATAGACCAAAATCCCATTTTTCCAGGTGGTGTACAGGTATCCACTAAATAAAAAGTCACTTCCTCAGGGATCACATTGCATAAAGCAGCAATATGAACTGTGGGAAAGGAAATTAAGGTACAGAAAAAGTGACATGAATCAGCTAGGTCACAAAACCCATCAATAGTTCCCAGTCCCCTGTGGTACCTACTAAGTATCTACACACACAAGCACAAGTTAAATTATCTCCCCAGGGAAGCAGTCTCCTTCACACGCCCTCCAGGCAGTCTCAAGAGTTCGAGGTCTGTCCATGAATGAAGATGTTACTGATGATATGTCATTGATTTAATATAGATTAGTATTAATTTGTTTAATTTTAATAGGAATATAGAATTATAAGAGATATTTAGTAGAAATCATATGCTGCATTTGCACTCTATACAGGAACCGAGGCTGCTATGAACTCCCCTGTACAGCCCTGTACCAAGGCCGAAAGAATTGGTCAGAATCACCTAGTAGGAACATTTAGAACTATAGATAACAGGCTTAAGATTCAAGATAATTTGGATATAGCCTTTACTTATAAGGTATTTTATAACCTAAAAGAATGCAGAGAGATGTCAGAATCCAGATTAATGGGAAAATGGGGAAATCGGCTGAAGCAACATGTAAGTCTAAGCCAAGAAACAGTGTCCTCAGGCAATAGGTAATTCCGGCAGGGGGAGATCACGACCACCGACTCATTGACCACCGACTCACATTACACCCCAGACCCATTTCCAGGTGTTTCTGGACTCTACTGCGCAGAATCAGAAATAGGAGGAGAGTATGATAATGATTTCCAGGAATTAATATGTTTATGCATGAATACTTAATGAATATGTATGAATAAGTTCTATATAAGATGTATAATTTTGGTGCATGGTGTGCATCATTGGTGAAAACATTCACCCGCGCACCCGGCCGTTAATAAAGAAGTGTCTGCTTATCTGCATCAAATTGGTGTCGATAAGTTTTATTCCGAGTTTTCGGTAACAGTTTTTGACGACCCAGATGGGACCTCGCTGAGAGAGACTGGAGGAGTCGGGGACCTGATCGGTTCCAGCCGGCACCGAGGATTTCTCGGGGATACCCATCGATCCCCGATCCATAAGGCTCTTCGCAACGTTCCCTGGATTTTGGTAAGACACTTCTCCTTTAAGTGTAATAGTGGAAGTCTGCCTGTCAGATGCGGCAAAAGCTGCACAGGGTTTGACTAAAGGATCCTAGTGGAAGTGGAAGCCTAGGCGTCTGCCCGTAAGACATAAGCAAAAGCTATTGCAGGGTTGGACAATAGCGGAATGTGGAGTAATGAAAACCTATATGCTATAGTGTTTTCGATGATATGATAAGGACTTTTGTTGTAGAATTTTATGTTTGTTCAATAGAATATCGGGTTAAGATTAATGGATGTATAGTGGTGTGTTATACTGCTGTGTTTAAAGTAACAATTGTGAGGGTGTGTGCGCGTGAGCTTGAGACGTACAAATAAGTACGAAGCGAGTGTGGAGTTCGGATCCGCGGTTCTGTTATCTCGTGAGAGGTGCAGCTGGAGAAGAACGAAGCAACGGGTTTGAGTGATTGTATATTATACTGTGAAGTGATTAACCATGGTATCTAAGCTAACTCATTTGTTTAAGAGTAAAAGTATGGGCAATTTGGCTGCAAATGATAAAATTCCGAAAAACTCCCCGTTAGGATGTTTATTAGCACACTGGGGAGATTTACATGAGGATTTACGAAAAAGTCAGATGATTGAATACTGTAATCGCTGGTGGCCTCTGTATACGCTGGACAGTCAGGAAAAATGGCCTATGCATGGGACACTGAATTATGACACCATTCTGCAGTTAATGCTGTTCTGCAGGAGGGAAGGGAAATGGAGTGAAGTACCATATGTAGATTTCTTCTTTTATTTAAGACGAAGAACAGATTGGCAGAAAGAATGTAAGATAACTAGTAAAGACAATTTGGTAATAGCTATAACTTCTGATAATAAGAAGGTGAAAAAATGTTGTTCAGGATGTGACAATGAAAAAGGGTGTTCAAAGAAAATAGCCCCCAGAGAGGATGAAGGACCAGAGTTAGATATATCCCCTCCTAGGAGAGAAAGGAATCAGAGCCAAGAGGATAGAGAACAGGTGGGGGAACCAGACAGTAGCGGAATAGAGGATGTGGGGGAAGGACCATCAGACATTGTGATGTATACTCCTATTTCTCGGAGAACTCGACAGCAAACACAAACAATCACTCCCCTGCAGCAGGGAGTTGGAAATGATGGGCCAGTGTATGTGAAAGTGCCTTTTTCAGTCACAGACTTGATGGCTTGGAAGCAGGCAGCAGGGATATATAGAGAAGATCCTGAAAGGGTAGGCAGAGTGGTAGACACTATAATTAGGACGCAGAATCCAGATTGGAGTGATTTACAGGTGATCCTGGATAACTTGCTGGATGATACAGAAAAATAGATGGTATTAAAGGCTGGCAAAGCACAGGCAGAAGCGGCTGTATTGAGTGGGACAGCGGGTGGAACATTAGAGCAGACTTTTCCGTCTGGGGACCCGCAGTGGAATCCAAATCTTGTGGAGCACAGAGAAAGACTGAGCCGGTATCAGAAATGGGTTTTATATGGAGTTAAACATGCTATGCCTAAATCTTTGAACTGGTCCAAATTATATGAAGTGAGACAAGATAAGAATGAATCTCCCTCAGCGTTTCTGGAGAGACTGAAAGAGGCAGCCATAAAATACACTGACTTGAGGGTAGAGACAGAGGCAGCTCAAATACAACTGGCTCTGATCTTTATGGGACAATCGGCACCAGATATAAGAAAGAAACTTCAAAAGCTTGAGGGAGAGGAATCGAGAAGTTTGAATAAAATGTTGGAGGCAGCATGGAAAGTATATAACAACAGGGAAAAGGAGGAAAGGAGAACCAGAGAAAATAGATTATTTGCTGTAATGACAGGAACAGCAGGCAGAGGAAGAGGTAGAGGGAGAGGACGAGGAGTCAGTGGAAGGGGAGGATTTATGAATTTTGGCAATCGGAATTTTAACACCCCCTTGGGAATGAATCAATGTGCCTTGTGCAGAGAGGAAGGACACTGGAAAAGAGATTGTCCTAAAAATGGGAATGTTCACCAGGAGATAGCCAGAACAATGGTTTTAGATGACTGACGGGGACCGGAGGGGAGCCCAGCTGAACCTCTGGTTGTAATAAAGCTGGGAGAGAAAGAAGTCAAATTTTTAGTGGATACAGGAGTGACATTTTCGGTACTTAATACTCGTAAAGGAAAAATTGGAACCAAAACAGCAAACATAGTAGGAGCAACAGGGAAAGAAGAAAATAGGCCATTCCTACAACCCCTGGATTTGAAATTTGGAAATAAAATAATTACACATGAATTCCTGTATGTACCAGAATGTCCGATACCCTTGTTAGGAAGGGATTTGTTATCCAAATTAAATGCGCAAATTGTTTTTGAGGAAGGAGAACTTTTCTTGAAAATACCTGAGTCAAAAACAGGAGAAATCTTAATGATACAAGAAAAGGTGAAGGAGCAAGAAATTCCACCAGAGGTGGATTCGGCAGTAATCCCTACAGTATGGGATACAGGTATCCCTGGTAAATCAAAATTAGCAGAGCCTGTAAAAATAGATTTAAAGGAAGATGCAGGAACAGTAAAAATTAAACAATATCCAATCAAACCAGAGGTTAGACAGGAGCTGAAGAAATTAATTCATAAATTTTTAGAGTACAAAATTTTGGAGGGGTGTGAATCTGAGTATAACACTCCTATTTTACCAGTTAGAAAACCCTCAGGTGAATATAGGTTGGTGCAAGACCTGAGAGTAGTGAATCAAATAGTCAAGGACATATATCCTGTGGTGGCAAATCCTTATACATTGTTGACAGCACTAAAAGAGACTCATCAGTGGTTTACAGTGCTTGATTTGAAAGATGCTTTCTTTTGTATACCTTTGGAGAAGGAAAGCAGAAAATTGTTTGCTTTTGAATGGGAAAATCCACAAACTGGACGAAAGATGCAGTTAACATGGACAAGACTACCCCAAGGATTTAAAAATAGCCCTACAATCTTTGGAAATCAGCTGGCAGGAGAGCTTGAAATCTGAAAACAAGACAAACCAAAGCCTGGACATTTACTTTTACAATATGTGGATGACATACTGATTGCTACGGAAGAAAGGTTTGCCTGCATACAGGTAACTATTGACCTTTTGAATTTTCTGGGACTGAATGGGTACAAGGTATCCAGAAAGAAAGCCCAAATAGCATGTCAGACTGTGATATACTTGGGCTTTGAGGTTTCAAAAGGACAGCGGCAATTAGGAAAAGACCGTAAAGAAGCCATTTGTAGTATACCTGAGCTGAAAAATATCCATGAGCTCAGAGCGTTTTTAGGAATGACAGGGTGGTGTCGTCTTTGGATCCTGAACTATGGTCTAATAGCTAAACCATTGTATGAGGCCCAAAAGAACTCTCCTTTTGTATGGGGCCCACAACAGCAAAGGGCTTTCACAGAGTTAAAACACGCCTTAATGTCTGCACCTGCTTTAGGACTCCCAGATTTAACCAAAGACTTCCAGTTGTTTGTTCACGAAAGACAACGCCTAGCACTAGGTGTGCTAACTCAGAAGATAGGAAGCTGGAAACGACCAGTCGGATACTTCTCCAAACAACTGGACACAGTGAGTAAAGGGTGGCCAAACTGCCTCCGAGCAGTGGCTGCAACCGTGATGCTCATACAAGAAGCTCGGAAATTGACTTTGGGAAGAACAATAACAGTCTATGTCCCACACATGGTGATAACTGTTTTAGAACAAAAGGGGGGACATTGGTTATCTCCGAGCCGGATGGTGAAATACCAGGTGATACTGACTGAACAAGATGATGTGATTCTAAAAACAACTAACCTGGTAAATCCGGCAGTGTTTTTAAGTTCCACACAGGAAGAAGGACAGCTGGAGCATGACTGCTTGGCTACTATTGAGTATGTTTATTCCAGTCGAGAAGATTTGAAGGATGTACCATTGGAACAACCAGACTGGGAATTGTTTACCGATGGTAGCAGCTTTATGGAACAAGGGGTCCGATACGCTGGATATGCGGTAACAACAGACACCACAGTTATAGAAGCAAGAGCATTGGCAAGTACTACATCAGCTCAGAAAGCAGAACTTATTGCTTTGATTCGAGCTCTAGAACTAAGTGAAGAAGAGAAAGTAAATATTTGGACAGACTCTAAATATGCTTTTGGGGTAGTACATGTCCATGGAGCTTTGTGGAAAGAAGGAGGATTATTGTCCTCTCAGGGATCAAATATTAAGCACCAAAATGAAATCTTACAATTATTACGAGCAGTTCAAAAGCCAGATCAGGTAGCAATCATGCACTGTAAAGCACATCAGGTTGGAAACACAAAGGAAATTGCTGAAAATAATTTTGCTGATCAAACGGCAAGAAAAATAGCAAAGGAGCGAGCATTTCAGATGGCACTAATTCCCTCCAAAACAATAACCCTTCCTAGGGAAAAACCAAAATATTCGGAGGAAGATGACAAGTTGGGTCAATTATTAAATGCTAAGAAAAATTTAGCTGGGTGGTGGGTAACCCCTACTAGACAAGCAGTGGTTCCACCCTTTCTAATGAGAGAAATAGTTCAAACCAGACATCAAGAATGTCATTGGGGAGCAGAAGCATTAGTGACTTCTTTACAAAAACAAGTGGTATCAGTTAAGATGTTAAGTTTGGCTAAAATGATAACTGCAAAATGTGAGGTGTGCTTGAAAAATAATCCAGTGATCAAGAAGAGAGTCCAAATGGGCAGACTAAAATCTGGTACTGAACCTGGAGATTATTGGCAAGTAGATTTTTCAGAATTACCTAAGCAGAACGGATATTGATACATTCTGGTGGGGGTTGACACTTTCACAGGATGGCCAGAAGCTTTTCCCTGTTGCACCACACAAGCAAAAGAAGTAGTAAAGTGGTTACTACGAGAAATAATTCCAAGGTTTGGAGTTCCTATTGGAATTTCCTCTGACAGAGGACCACACTTTGTTGCTGAAATAGTTCAAAATGTTAGCAAAATCTTGGTTATCACTTGGGATTTACATACCTCATGGAGGCCACAATCCAGTGGGAAAGTAGAAAGAATGAATCAGACCTTAAAGAGACAAATAAATAAAATTTGTCAAGAAACTAACTTAAGGTGGCCTCAGGCACTTCCATTGGCATTATTGCAAATTAGGGTACAACCAGAGTGGTACCTCAGTCAGTCCTTATGAATTATTGTATGGGAAACCTTATGAATCCCCAGAACCAAATCCAAACATGCATGTGAAAGGGAAACAAGATGTGTATAACTATTTACTTTCCTTAGGAAAAGCTTTGACTGCAATTCGGAGTGCAATAGTGTGGAACAGACCATTATCCCTTGAAAATCCTGTGCGTGACTTTCAACCAGGAGACTATGTCTATGTGAAGACGTGGACTTCCGAACCTCTGCAAGAACGCTGGAAGGGACCTTTCCAGATACTGTTAACCACCTTTACGGCTATCAAGATTGCAGAGTCAGATGCTTGGATACATTATACTCAGGTGAAGAAGGCGCCCACTTCATGGAAGATTACTAGCAGTGACCCAAAGACTTTAAAACTGACTCTGAAACATGTCTAATTTTTCATATCAGTTTGTGATTATTCTCTTTATATTAGCTTGGCAGGTGACACTGGTGGGATCTTGGACTGATTTGGTGGCTAGGTACAAAAGACAAGTAGAAACAGAACAATTGATTAATGTTCCCAGAAAAATCCCTGAAGAAAATTTGATGTTAGGACTGATTAGGGGATTTGCCAATTTGCAGAATGTTACACAGATTACTGCTTGTTTACCAATACCAAGAGCAGTAGGTGAATCTATTCCTTGGGGAATCTTAACTATGAATTTGACCAACCTGGAACATAAAAACGAATCCACTTATTGTGAGCAAAGGCCAGTGACTCAATGGTCTGAGCAAATGAAGGTTATCAGAAAACAATGGAAATTGATGGGCAGAGAGGCAGAGTGTCTGAAACTATTGAATCATCAGTTTACACCACTGTCTCTTCTAGGGTTAGGGTTAAGAGTAGGTCCAGGACAAGGGTTGTTAGGGTGTTGCTCGTATGATGTACAGATTAAAACCAATGAGAGCAGAAGTATCATGGAATGGAAGTGTAGCAAAACTGGTCAAGATACACAGAAGGAGGAGCAGTGGGACTCTGTATGGTCTATGTCCATATTCTCTCAGTTTCAATACATGGCTAGAACTCCTTGGTGTTTCACTTGGGAGGGAAAAGAATTTGCGGTCCTACCCTCAGTGAACGATAAAAGCACTTCATGAGGACAAAGGAAGACAAGATAGTATCATGGTGGAAGTGTGAAAAGGTGTATGATTGCAGCAATGCCGATCTAATAATTCAAAGAATTCCTCCTCTGGCGGCTGCTTTAAAATTTGGCTGTTTTTGTCGAGGTCTTAAAAATAATCTTAATCTAACCAGCACATACACACCTAGAAGAGGAACCTTGTTCAGTTGCAGGAAAACCACCATTCAGAGTCCAGGGCATCTAGTTTGGGCATTGAGTGATGGAACCTGGACAACTCAGTTACCATTAGATGGTAAGGTGTGTGGCATCGCTGGAGAACAACGGACATGTTGTGAGCGATCCAGACCAAGGGGCCTCACTGTAACAGCAAGCTGCAGCTGTGTTCAAGGACATAAACAAGGCCGAGACGGCCTGAGAAACTGCATTCCTGCCCAAGAGATAAAGATGTTGGAATGTCGAAAACAGGGGGTCTACCTGGGGGGAGAGCAGCGCGTGGACACCACCCTGGGACCAATCATAGAGGGCAGAAGGGCGCGTGAACAAGTAGCTTTAGCCTATGAGCAATAAGATAGCGGCGCGTGAAGCCTGTGATAGAGTATAAATTGCTGTGTAGCCTTTAATAAAGTGGCATCAACTTGATCACATTGGTCGTCTAAGTTGTGTCTGAGACTTCTGCGTCGGCAACTGGCGCCAGACCAGGGACCCGAGGGAGCCTCATAGAAGATACGCGGGACTCAAACCCTGGGGACTCGGGACCCTCCCGTCGGTGCTCGCCCGAGCAAGAGCAGACGGCTCAGAGGGGGCAGAAGCAGCCGTAGCAGGCGCTGCCCCGGCGCCTGGGAAGCCGCGCGCGCAATCGTCGGGAATCTCGCCCTGATCAGGTGAGCGGCTGGGGAGGAGATGGGGGCCACGCTGGGTAAAGAAGAGGCGGCAGTGGTTAAGCTCCTCCAACATATACTCTCTAAGAGAGGAGTATCTTATCAGGGGAACCTGAGGAGGGTGCTGTTGTGGGCTCGGCAGCACGGACTAATCCCCTCAGTGAGCGCAGCCTTTGAAGCAGCTACTTGGGAAAAGATCGGCGCGGCACTGTGGGACGACATTAGCTCAGGCTCTAAAGACAGTGGGAAACTCTCCACCGTGTGGAGATTGGTCCTAGAGACTCTGACAGAACTGAGAGCGGAACGGCAGCCCCCCGCCTCCGCTTTCGCTGCCTTGTCAGCAGAGGCAGAACGCGCTGGCGCTCAGGATTCCGCTGCTGCTGGGACGTTCGCGGGATCCCTGGTCCCCAAGGCGGCTCCTGAAAGGAGGGACGGGGACGCTGCACGAGCGGCACCCGTGCGGCAGGAACATCAAGAGCAAAAGTCAACAGGTTTACTCCAGCTCGACTCCCCCCCTCAAGCCCAAAAGATCAATCCCCGGAGCGCACGGCCCGGCCCCGCTCCCGCCGCCACCCCCCGCCCGACCCCCCCGCCGCCGCCGCTTCCTCCTTAGAGGACGGCGCCGACCCAGCCCTGCCCCCGTCCTCGCCCCCGACACCCCGGTCTGTGCAGGAACAATCTCGTTATGATTTACAAGGTCAGCACCTGCAAGAACTAACGAGAAAATTAGAGCAACTTGAACAGCACCGCCGCCTCCCCCTCTTCCTTTTGACCCCTTCCTCCGCGACACGCGGGGGGGGGGGTGGTCAGAGGGAAACGGTGGCTCTCGGGTCGCAGCCATCGTCGGTTCAAATGGGAGGGGGGGCACTGGGAGGCGCGGGTGGTAATGGTAATCCAGCACACCGATGGCGGGGAGTGATTCGGGATGCTAGAATAGAGGGGCAGTTTAACGAACTTGGGCCAATGACGTTCCCGGTAACAGTAACCCCACAAGGCAATGAGTGGGAAGCCTGAGATTGGAAAATGATGGGGATGTGCTGGGTTACGGAATTAGTATATGGTGAAAATGAGTTAAAATCCCCATGTACTGGTTCAGTAATTCAACTTCCCAGCAGCCACACCCCGTCAGCAAGGAGACCCTCTATATGGGGTGCAAGCTCTAATGCTGATGGGCGTAGGCCCTTTTGCTAGCCCAGACTGGCAAGTTGGATTTCAACCACAAGTGTTACAGTTAACCCAGGAATTGGCTCTAAAAACCATTCTAGCCGTACATGATGACAAAGCAGCACCAGCATTTACAGGAGTAAGACAGGGGCCCACGGAGCCCTATCCAAAATTTATTGCCAGACTACATGCTGCTATTGATGTTAATCCTGAGGCTTGGGGGGGCTTGGGACTTTCTTAGTTTTCTCATTAGCATTACTTATGATGGTGCTGATGGGAGGGCTGAGAAAGTCTTCAGTCTCTTACCCGCCTGTGGCCGAGCCCGGCACCGCGCTCTCGGCCCCCTCCCCCCCCAACGCCAAAAGCGGCAGTTTTTACAGAAGCTGCTGACACTGGGATGCGGCGCCCCTTGTCTGCCAACACCACATAATCAATAAGCAATGGCTTTATATATTCTTAACGGTGTTTTGATGTTTGCAGTGTTTGTCATTTTATGTTGTGTGAGTAATAAGGGTAAGAGGCCTCTTTGTCTGATTGTTCTGTGTGTGCGAGACGCGGCAGCTGCGGACTGCGGACTTCTTTGACGGCGTGCCATAGTACCCGCTGGGTCATCGGCGCTGCCTGTTTGTTTGGGCTCAGTGTTTGAAGTGTCATAGGTGAAATATCTCCTCTAGCAGGAGGCAGTAATTCTGTGTTAATTGTTGTCTTGAATTTAGGTGCATGCTCTGTGGGGAGAGTGCACCCTTGTACCATCTATCTGAGAAGGGTATTGTCATAAAAATCATCTACAACCTTACAGGGGTTGTTCGTTTTACCAGAGGTCAAACTTACTCAGCTTGTTTATTTTACTACAGCTGGGGTGACTCAGGATTTGGATCAGCAGGTACTCCTCAAATATTTTGAGCTCAGACAGTGAGACAAAGTCGACCTCTGATAAAATGTGCCCTCACTAAAGCAGAAGAATCTGTTGAACTGACAGGCATTTTACATACTGGTGTGGATGTGACTGTAATATCTGCGAGCACATTGGCTGTTAGCTCGGGTAACACGAGTGCTTTTTGGGGTTGGTGGTCATGCTGTAACGTTTCAAAGCAAATAACTCATTCATGTAAGGGGCCTAGAAAACCGGGTAGCAAATATTCATCCATTTATATTGGAAACCATCATGGGGTCGTGACTGTATGGCTCAATGGGGAACTCAAATTGGATCAAATTTGTCTTAATTGCCACTGCAGCACAGCCCACCCTGAAACCCACCCTGAAACTAACCTGGAAAACAGAATCACCTCTGTGGGTGGGTCAGTGGCCCTTGCCAAGGGAACAGTTGTTCCACCTTAATCATTTAATTCATGAACAGTTAAGTGCAGGACATCTCGCACCTACCACCAGTCCTTGGAACTCCCTGGTGTTTGTCATTTCAAAGAAAAGTGGTAAATGGTGACTTTTACATGATCTCCAACACATTGATTCCCCTAAACTGGCATCTTGTAATAATTAATCTGAAAGATTGATTTTTTCTCCATTCCCTCGCATCCGGATGATGCATCTAAATTTCCCTTTTCTGTTCCCAGTATTAATGTCAGTGAACCTGCAAGATGGTACCTCTGGGTTGTTTTACCATAAGGCATAAAGAATACTCCCACAATGCAGGTCCCCCAGGCTGTTATCTATCATTATATGGATGACATCCTTATAGCAGCAGAAACACAGGAGATCATGGAAAAGCCTCTTGCTTTAACCAAAGACTCAGTATCTCAAATGGGGTGACAAATAGCACCTGCAAAGGTACAGCGATCATCACCGTGGCAGTACCTGGGGTGGAGAATTTGTGAACAGACCATTGTCCCGCAACAGGTTAAACTTAAAACTGATGTTAAGACTTTAAATGATTGACAGAAACTGTTGGGAGCCATAAATTGGATACGGCCGTTGTTGGGCCTAACTAATGATGATCTGCATAGCTTGTTTTATATTTTGCAAAGAGATCCTTCACTGACATCACCCAGAGTACTTTCAGAGAGAGTGAAACAAGATCTCCACCGTGCAGCTAATGCCATCTCAGAAACACAGCAAGCACGGCTTTCACATGCAATTTTTCCACCAAAATGCCAGGGCAATACAGAACCAGTTTTCTTTATCAAGGCCTCAGGCTAAAGACATCATTGCGACTTGCCCTGAATACCAGAAGGACTCCCTCTCTTCAACAGCTAGTGGTGTCAACCCTCGGGGACTCACTCCTCACAATTATGGCAATCTGACGTCACTCGCTTTGCTGCATTTGGATCGTTAAAATAGGTGCCATCAATATTGCAGCACTTCTCGTCGCAGATACCAGATCAACAAGAAGTCCAGGGCAAGGCTCAAGTCCTGGAAAGTGCTAACTGGGAAGGACCATATCCTTTAATAACCTGGGGAAGAGGTTATGCTTGTGTCTCCACAGGTCACGGTCCCCGGTGGTTACCGGCAAGGTGTGTGCGACCGTACCTGAGGCATGAGAGGCAGCTTTTGGTGGACACTCAGGAGCCAGCTGTGGGTGCTGTGGATACCCCTGTGCCATCTCTTCGACTGATCATTTAAGCAGAATGGATGGGTAATGCTTGCTACTGCAATAGGACAAGATACACCATCTCTGTCCTTAATCACACCACAATTGCCAACTCTTTTAAGAGAAAATGCTAACAGTAATTGCAACTCCTTGATGAAATATATAGGCTTACTAGTCACTAGTGAAAGCTGTAGCTTAGACAAAATGTAGTTATTAATAAGGATGAAATGCTATAAGAATGTGTGTATTCAACTTTCTTTGTTTAGCAATGTTAAGAATTAGGAACTCAAGTGTTTAACCTTATTAGAAACTCCCTTGGTTTTCCCCCTTGAGTGGTGGCCAGGCTCTGGGTGGAACCCAACAGGAGGATGAAATCAGATGTTTCCGCCCAAAGAAAATTGCCAGTTATTTTGGCCTGTTGATTTGGAGGCTGGACCTGCTTGCAGCGATGTTGGATGCCTCACCTACGGATGGACGCATCGCGTAGGATTTCCGGTTTGCGAGGAAGGGTACTCTAAATTCTCGCTGCATCCAGGGTTCCCCAGCAATTGCGGCTCTGAATGTTAGTACCCCATTAAGTAAGTGTGCTATTCCGTATTTTCCTTACTGTTTATTTTTGTAGTATTTAGTCATATCCCCTAATTATGGGTACTGAAATTAGCCTACTCTTTTTTACCTAATAACTGTAACTGCTGTATTGTTTCTAGCATTCTGTGAAACTATTTTAAGTATGCTGTGTTTTTGAAGCTTGCCTAACCCCTAATTGATAAAGTCTCGAAATAAGCCTTGCAGGTGCAGCTGCAAAACAAAGAAAGGGGAGATGTGGGAGGCATTGGCCTGTCAGCCTTACACAGCCTCTGAGCAATAGCTAGGCTTTGATGAAGAACAGGCCTTGGAAGATAGATAAGGAACTGCTGAGTTGTGCCAAGGTGGCAGGGAAAACCAGCGGACGGCTGCAACACTGAACTGTGGAAAAGTACTAAGCTGTGAGAAGTTACCATCGCAGTAGGGCAGAATGGGCCAGGGAATATGGGAAATTAGTTCAATTGACCCGTGAAACTCATAATGGACCAGCCTCTACCTCTCAAAAATTTGCTCCTTTTTGTCAACTCTGGGGTATACATCACATCACAGGTATACCACATTCCCCCAGGGGCAAGCCATAGTGGAGAGAGCACATCAAACTTTAAAAGCGCTTTTGCAAAAACAAAAAGGGGGAGAGGTCTTGGCTGCTGCAGAACCACTTGCAAAAGCGGTGTGTGTGTTAAATTACTTACGGCTCACAGGTGATAGGGAGGAACCACCAGTAGTAATACATAGTATGGGTCTGAAATCCGGTATAAGCCAGTGTGGAGATAGTGCTTTTGCTCAGTACAAAGATGTTGCTATAGGAGAGTGGAAAGGACCTGTGGAACTAAAAATGACGGGTCGAGGCTATGCCTGTGTTATTACAGATACCGGCACTAGATGGGTTCTGAGTCGATGGGTGCGACCCTGGAAGAAGGAAGTTAAGAAAGATGAAACAGAAACCGAATGAGATATTAACTTGGAGCAAGGGTTATGTTTGTGTTTTCACAGATGCCGGCTCTCGCTGGGTTCCTGCTCGGTGTGTTCGGCCTGTATTGGAACCTGCCTCAGGGTGAAGGATGGGTGGTCTCACAACCAAATACCACTGCAAGCCCTGAAAATCCGTTCTCTATATGCTTGGTAGAAATACCTGTGGATACATGGCCGAACCCACTGCAGTTTTGGCTTCGCAAACAAACTAATGCTACTTCTTTGGCTTTAAGTGGTCTTTTAACTGATGCTGATAGTGTTAGACATGCTATGTTATAAAATAGACCTGCAATTGATTTTTGCTTCTAGCGCAAGGACATGGTTGTGCTGAATTGGGAGGAATGTGTTGTATGAATCTATCCGATCATTCAGAATCTATTTTTAAAAGCATTCAGCAATTGAAGGATGGAGTCAAACGCTTACCAGAAGATGATGGCTTGGACTGGCTGACAAGGATGTTTAAAGGTTGGGGATTATCTGGTTGGTTGATAACATTAGTCAAAACTGTCGGAGTAGTCCTTTTGATTGTAGTGACTGTGCTCTTAACGTTGCCTTGCCTTATAGGCCTTCTGCAAAGGACCCTGGAGAGGACTGTCGGTGCAATGTTTTTAGCACAGGACCACAGGGGGGTCTGGATCGCTGTCCTGGTTTAGCCAGGATAGGGTTAAGTTTCCCCAGCAGTGGAGGGGGAAGCTCTAGCCGGGTTATTCATATATCATGCTGACCTCACATCCTGGCGCCAGAGAGCAGGAAAAATCGGTGATCACGTGGGGTTGGCGCAGCCGGGTTTTTCTCTCACTGCTGTATTGGTAGATATCTTGCTCTGTTCATTGTTATTATTGTTACTGTTATTGTTATTGTTGTTGTTTGTTGTGTTGCTGTTGCACTGTTGTATTAAATGTCTCCTTATCTCAGTCTTGGGGCTTTGTATTTCACTCCCTTTGTGGGGGAGGGGCAGCGGCCGCGTGGTCTCAGACCCCAGCAGAGATTAAACCATCACAATCGCTCAAAAACAAAAAGGGGGATTTGTGGCATCGCTGGAGAACAACGGACATGTTGTGAGCGATCCAGACCAAGGGGCCTCACTGTAACAGCAAGCTGCAGCTGTGTTCAAGGACATAAACAAGGCCGAGATAGATTGAGAAAGTACATTCCTGCCCAAGAGATAAAGATGTTGGACTGTTGAAAACAGGATGCCTACCTAGTGGGAGAGCAGCGCGTGGACACCACCCTGGGACCAATCATAGAGGGCAGAAGGGCGTGTGAACAAGTAGCTTTAGCCTATGAGCAATAAGATAGCGGCGCATGAACCTTTGTGATAGAGTATAAATTGCTGTGTAGCCTTTAATAAAGTGGCATCAAATTGATCAAATTGGTCGTCTAAGTTGTGTCCGAGACTTCCGCGTTGGCAAAGGTGAGACAGATTACTTTAGGCGTTCCTGCATTGTGACCAATTTGGAAAAAAATCACCATTTAAGGGACCCTTGGAAAGTCTAAAATTAAAACGAACCAAGAGATCTGAGACAGATGATGATACATGGAACAAACCATCAACAGGAGTAAGAATTGGTTGGGCTCTCGAATCTTTTTGAATCCCATAGCCTAGTACAGAAATAGGGAATGGCTGTATCAGCTGACAGGACAAGTAGAAAAATTGGTAAATGTCACAAGGAAAGGATTCAGAGAATTAAACATGCAGCTGCAGGCAACTTCTAGAATGACTTTACAAAATAGGATGGCACTAGATATGCTCTTACTTAAAGAACATGGAGTATGTGGATATCTCAAGGACAGTTTGGACCACTGCTGTATTCACATCCCAAATGTCACTCAGGACGTAGAGCACGATCTAGATTTACTAGACAAAATTGAAAAAGAAACAGAAAAGATCCTAGAGGATATGTCAGAAGATTGGCTGGGAAAACTCTTTAGAGGGTTAGGATGGAATCTGAGCTCTTGGTTACAATCTATATTTAAAACACTCTTTCTGTTACTAATTGTCTTTTTGATGATCATGCTGCTCTATAACTGTTTGAAGAAACAGTTCACTAATAAAATTGCAGTTAATCGCATGATCATGAGAGAGGTTCCGACTATTCTACCAGGATATAGTCCTAGTCCACCACCAAGGTATACTGAAGCAAATACTGCAGTTTAGAGTGATGCAAAATAATGTGAAAGTATTGAAATGATTTTCAACACTTTCAAAGGGGGGAAATGTTACTGATTTGATATGTCATTGATTTAATATAGATTAGTATTAATTTGTTTAATTTTAATAGGAATATAGAATTATAAGAGATATTTAGTAGAAATCATATGCTGCATTTGCACTCTATACCGGAACTGAGGCTGCTACGAACTCCCCTGTACAGCCCTGTACCAAGGCCGAAAGAATTGGTCAGAATCACCTAGTAGGAACATTTAGAACTATAGATAACAGGCTTAAGATTCAAGATAATTTGGATATAGCCTTTACTTATAAGGTATTTTATAACCTAAAAGAATGCAGAGAGATGTCAGAATCCAGATTAATGGGAAAATGGGGAAATCGGCTGAAGCAACATGTAAGTCTAAGCCAAGAAACAGTGTCCTCAGGCAATAGGTAATTCCGGCAGGGGGAGATCACGACCACCGACTCATTGACCACCGACTCACATTACACCCCAGACCCATTTCCAGGTGTTTCTGGACTCTACTGCGCAGAATCAGAAATAGGAGGAGAGTATGATAATGATTTCCAGGAATTAATATGTTTATGCATGAATACTTAATGAATATGTATGAATAAGTTCTATATAAGATGTATGATTTTGGTGCATGGTGTGCGTCGTTGGTGAAAACATTCACCCGCGCACCTGGCCGTTAATAAAGAAGTGTCTGCTTATCTGCATCAAATTGGTGTCGATAAGTTTTATTCCGAGTTTTCGGTAACAAAGATCCCATATAACACTAACATAACACACAATGTTCCTGAAACACCGAAGTCTTTCAGAAATTATGAGGAAAACCTCCTTCCAGTTTGAAGCACCAGGTCAGCCGAAGGCTCAGCACCCTGATGGCACACAGCACTCATTGCATTTGCTGCAGAGTTGGAACAATAACACTGTGCATTAAGCATGTGCTTCTTCACGCTGCTCTGTGGACAACCAGGTTGGTTTGGTGGGTCTGCAGAGGTTGAACAGCTGCTAAGGCTTTCACCTGGAGGGGCAGAGATGGTGCTATTTCTCTTTCTGAGATCTCTGCAGTGCATTCACTGATGGATACCAGGAGGAATGCCTTTGTCAGGAGTTTTCCCCAGATCTCCACGGGGTTTAGAGGAAATACAGAAGTTGGCCACACTCAGGAATTCTTACCTTAAAAAAAAGGCCCAAAACAACAGACAACCTGTCATGACCCAGATTGGAAGCCCAGAGAGTCACAATGGTTCTGTGATCCCCTCAGGTTAAATTAAGGTGAAATGACACCAAATGACCAGTTAAAATGTTTTACTTGTGGTAAAAAACAATTTAAACTTGGAAAAGGATAGTAAGCAATGTGGTCTCTTATAAATCCATAAGAAAGAAAAGAAAGAAAAAAAAGAAAAGAAAAAGAAAGGAGAGAAAGAGAATCAAAGAAGTCTGGATCACCACCCCTGGATCCAGCGTTGTCTCAGGTCCGGTAATCTTGGGTGGTGGGTGCACACACAGCAAAGTTTTCTGTCGCCCTTTAAGTTCATCTTATCAGCTGATTAGCATACTAGATGAGGAGGGGCAGGTATTCCACAAACTCATTTCCATGAGAGACAAGGAAAAAGGTGGAGCGTGGGCTCTGCACATGCATTGAGGGGGAAATGGGGTGCACCACCCCTTGTCCAATTGAGTCGGTGGTCATACTCACCCTGCCCACCTTTGTTTTTTCCTCTGTCCCCAAAGATTTTTGCTGACTTCCTGCTTCTTGAGCAATCATCTGGCTTCTGGGGCAGAAATGCTCACCTCTTATCAGGCCTTGTCACCTCTTTGGGCTTACACAATGGAGCCAATGATTAGTGGTCCTTGTGCTTGATGAGAAACATTTGGTTTCACTCAGTCCACAATTCCCCCCTTTGAGGCTTATCTAAGGAGTTCGTCAATACAACTGCAAGGGAGTGGGGGGTGCATCCTTCGATACACTCCCACTTCCTTGGGTGACATTCCTTAGACTAATCACAAAGGCCACAGCTTGTCCTTGAGGTTTTCTGTATCGATGAATGTTTGAGGCATTCCTTCCTTCAGTTCCTTACACAACCCAACACTGGCACCTTCTCTAACTGAACTTCTTTCTCTGCCTAGATGAATCAAAGAATTTCTTCTCCAAAACATCCTGTGGGATTCACTAAAGGTTCAAACACCTTTTTCTCATGACAAGGCCTGTGTTGGGGGCAGAGAACTGGAATGAGATAGTCCCCTGGCTTGTGACACACGGTGGGTGATGGTGCAAATGTCTCCTGCTCTCACTGCTGCTGTAGCACTGTGGTCCTGGGCTCCTCTCTGGCTGCTCCCAGCCCTGGAGAAAGTAAGAAAGACCCTACAGAGGAACTATTTTGATTGAAAGGCTTAGCCAAAAGGCTGCCAGGTGGAACCAGGCCAAGAGGCAGCAGACCATGACAGACAGCCCCACACCACAGAGACAGCAGCAGCTACTGCAGGGAAAAATCTGGCCAAAGAGAACAAAACAAACATGCACACATGTACACACCCACACTCACATGCAGGCCCATTGCAGCCAGAGGTCAAGGTCCAATTAGATACTTTATTACTCGTTTAAGCCTTGTCCATCTTTCAGGGTTGGAAGAATGGTGGTGCGTGCACATGAATCCATGCCTCTGCCAGGGATGAACAGTGATTTGCATTTGAAGTGAGTCACTGATCCCATTCCCAGGAAGTTTACTTGATGCATGGCTTAGCAGAGGGGCAGTTCAGTTTTATTTACTGCCAGACTTGACACAGGCTGGCAGCTCTGAGGACATCAGCCCCGTGAGCTGCCTCTCTCATTTTCAGAGACCACATAGAAAGATGGTAGCTGCAGGTTTGCACAGGAGCATCAGCTCCTTTGGACATCCCACCTCCTGAGCCTGGTCATCTCCTCTATAACTGATACTCTGAAGAGCTGAAGACTTTCCTGAGCAGTTTTGTCACTCTGGGCAGAATCAATGTTGTGGTTTTACCTTAATCATTTTTTAAGATAGCACTCTATCAAAAGTAAATATACTATTCATATAGGAACTTGTTAATCTTTAAGTATGGGCAGCTGGGTATAAACCCCTCTGGATTTTGTGCTGCTGGAAGAGGAAGGTTGTGCTACATGTCACCAGAGGATCAGTTCCTTCTCAGTCAGCACAAAGTTCTCAGGTCTGACATTGATCTTTTAGTATTAGCTAAGGCCATGCTGTCCAAAACAGAGTCCCAGTTTCTCAATTTCTGTGTGGCTGCCCCAAGCACAGTTAAGACAAAAAGTGTGTGACATGCATGCAAAAGTAAAGAATTTCTTCTACTTATTTGACTAGAACGTCACATTGACCAAATAACAGCTTGTACTTACTCTTCACCTATTAGGTATTAAGTACTTTCACAAAGTTAAAAAGTCAAGTGCCTGCACCACAGAGTTCCTACTGCAGGATCAACTGTAAAATCCTTTTTATGTTATCCAGTTTTGAAAGCTGGAACAGGTATTGGGAAGATCACTGTCCTTAGGCTTGCAATCTTAGATGCAATCTACGCAATAGGTAACCACAACAATATTCTTGTTCTGCTAGTATAGCACGCATGCAGTATAAGATGTCCTCTCTAAAGATATTTTATCTATACTCAGTGCTTCATAGCTTCTGTGGGCAGAGGAATATCAACTTCAGTACCTCAGCAACTAACAAAAAACGTCTTCTGACGCCACTGCTCACTGATGCAGTCTTTGGTCATCGTGGTTACTTATCTTCTTAAACAATCTTCATCATAATTCACCTTTAGACTTCTGAGAAAAGACTCAAGATGTTCTATTTAACATATACTTAATCTATGTCTAGCTTTTCATTACCTATCCTTTCTAAATTGCTTACCCCAAGTCAATCACTTATTTTTTATCTTTTGTTATGTCTAAAACTTAATACCTAAGATTAATTTTTAGTAATTCAGCTTGACTGGGTTTTAAGCCAGCCATGATGAGGGCTGTACAGGGGACAAATGAACAGTATTTGCATTGAACTGTCAGTATTGTTCTTAGAGCACCTGTATCCTGACCTGCTATTAATAATATCCTAAAAGAAAAAGAATTTTCTAAAAGCTACTAAAGATTCAGTTTCAGAGATCTGAGAAAGAAACCATCAGGGTTCAGTGGAAAAGTAAGGACAGCAACTGAAAAGCAGCTGAGAATGGGAGATTACTCTAACCTTGTATTTTTAGGCTTCTGTCCTGGTTTAGCCAGGATAGGGTTAAGTTTCCCCAGCAGTGGGGGGAAGCTCTAGCCGGGTTATTCATATACCATGCTGACCTCACATCCGGGTGCCAGAGCGCGGGAAGAATCAGTGGACGCGTGGGTAGGCGCAGCCGGTTCTCTCACTGCTGTATTGGTAGATATCTTGCTCTGTTAATTGTTATTACTGTTATTCATATTGTTATTGTTGCTGTTTGTTGTGTTGCTGTTGCACTGTTGTATTAAACCTTTCCTTATCTCAGTCTCGGGGCTTTGTATCTCACTCCCTTTGTGGGGGAGGGGCAGCAGCCGCATGGTCTCAGACCCCGGCAGGGGCTAAACCACCACAACTTTTGGCACCCAAAGTGGGGCATGAGAGGGCTGAGATAAGGACAAAAGGAGAAGGTGTGTTAGAGCAATCTGTTAGGTGTAATTTGTTCTGGTTTTATTTGTATTTGTTTGATAAGAAACGTTTGCAATGCTGGGCAATTTGCTTGCGTGGTGGGGCTGGATTAATCCTTATATCCACTGTGTGTTCCCAGTGCTGGTGTTTGTTGGAGGTGGAAAATGTGCCAAGGGTCTTGTTTTGCTGTACTGGCTACTGACTGCTTATAATGTGCTTGTATCACTGCTTGTGGGGGTGAACCGCTACCTGTTTGCTGCCTGGGCTTTTGTTTGGGGTCTTGCCCCCTCTATGGGTGAGCCAGGGGAAGAGATTCTCTTGGTTTTTGAGAGTTTCAGCTATCCCTGGAGCACCCAGGCCAGTGTGCTTGCGGCACTGTGCTTTCTAAATGTCTGCCAGATCTTGTTTTGGGCCATGCGGTACTTCTCCAACAATAGCACCACCCGGAAACCTGCCCCGAGGGCAGATAGTTATAAATGGCAAGGTGTGTGGGAAAAGTTGGGCAAGTGCCTGAGTCAGTGGTCACCCCCAATGCTTTGGGATTTCACTCCTGAACAAATGGAGAGTCCTGATAAACTGGTGGAGCATTTGGAAAAGGTGTGCTGCCAATCTGACAAACCCCGGGAGACACAAATCCTTGCGATGTGCTGGGGACTTGCCCATGCTTACCGTGTCATTTTTAACGCTGTTCACTGCCCTCAAGGGGGAGAAAGTGCTGCAGGATCTGAAAGTGAACCTACTGGTACAGCAGCTGGGCCAGGGGGACAGGCAGTGCCAGTACCAGTCGCCTCCACCAGCACAGCAGCTGGGCCAGAGGGACAAGCAGTACCAATATCAGTCGCCCCAATACGGAAAACGAAATACACCAAAAAATCCCCTCGCAATGTACAGGGTGATGATGAACCAGGCCCATCACGAGAGCAGGAGGAAGAGCCGGAGGTAACCATCCGATCTCTATCCCTGAGTGAGTTGCGAGATATGCGGAAGGATTTTAGCCGCATTCCAGGCAAGCAAATTTGCACCTGGCTGCTCCGGTGCTGGGATAGTGGAGCTGCTGGTTTGGAATTGGAGGGGAGAGAGGCCAAGCAGCTGGGACCTTTAGCCAAGCAGGCTGGTATTGACAAGGCAATAGGGAAACAGGCTCAAACGCTCAGCCTTTGGAGGCGACTCCTGCTCGGTGTGAGGGAGAGGTACCCCTACAAGGATGATGCTCTATGTCGGTTAGGCAAGTGGACCGACATGGAGAAAGGCATTCAAAACCTCAGGGAAATGGCTGTGTTTGACATGATCTATGGTGATCTGAATGATGAGCAGTCACCAATGGATCCAGATCAGGCCCCTTGCACACAGCTGATGTGGCGGAAGTTCCTCCAAAGTGGACCAGAGGGACATTCCAAAGCATTAGCAGTAGCGTCCTGGTGGCGAGACACCCAGACTCAAACAGTGGACGAAGTGATTATCCAGCTCCGGCACTATGAGGGAAGTCTCCCTTCCTCCCAACATGCTTTGGTTTCAGCTGTAGAGGAACTGTCTCAGAGGCTCCAGAAAGTGGAACAGGACATGTCCTACGTTCCACCTGCACGGGCCAATGTCTCAGCTATTAGAAGCAGGCGCTTCCCCACCCAAGAGAAGGGCAGTGGAAGGCACACACCACGGGGCACCCTGTGGTTCTTCCTCCGCGACCATGGGGAAAACATGAGGAGGTGGCATGGACAGCCCACTTCCGCCCTAGCTGCACGAGTACAGCAACTGAAAGGGAAGACCACCATGAAAGGGGAGTCTTCCAAGAGAGATGCAGCTCCAGTGTCTAGTCGGAAATCCCCCAGACAGAATAGAATGGCGAACAGTATGCTGGACCCTCTTGAGGGGACGAGGAAGTCATTCTTGCAGGAGTCACTCTTAGGTCAAGTGAGTGATGGTGAGCAGGATTGGAGGGGCCCTGCCTCCAGCCAGGTGGAGGAAAGGGATAATCGGATTTACTGGAAGGTGTGGATCCGATGGCCTGGCACATCAGAACCACAAGAATATAAGGCCTTGGTAGACACTGGCGCACAATGCACCTTGATGCCATCAAGCCACAGTGGGGTCGAATCCATCTGCATCTCCGGAGTGACAGGGGGGTCCCAACAGCTGACCCTATTAGAGGCTGAAATAAGCTTAACTGGGAAGGACTGGCATAAGCACCCCATTGTGACTGGCCCAGATGCCCCGTGCATCCTAGGTATAGACTACCTCAGGAGAGGGTACTTTAAAGACCCAAAAGGGTACCGGTGGGCCTTTGGTATAGCTGCCCTGGAGGAGGTTGAGCAATTGTCCACCTTACCCGGCCTCTCAGAGGATCCCTCGGTGGTGGGGTCGCTTAAGGTTGAAGAGCAGCGAGTGCCAATTGCCACCAAGACGGTGCACCGGCGGCAGTACCGTACTAACCGAGATTCCCTGGTCCCCATCCATCAGCTGATCCGTCGACTAGAAAGCCAGAAGGTGATCAGCAAGACTCACTCACCTTTCAACAGCCCTATATGGCCAGTGAGAAAACCTAATGGCGAATGGAGACTGACCGTGGACTACCGTGGCCTGAATGAAGTTACGCCCACGATGAGTGCTGCAGTGCCGGACATGCTAGAGCTCCAGTATGAGCTGGAGTCGAAGGCAGCCAAGCGGTACGCCACGATTGACATCGCTAACGCGTTCTTCTCCATCCCAATAGCACCAGAGTGCAGGCCACAGTTTGCATTCACTTGGAGGGGTATCCAGTACACCTGGAAGCGATTGCCCCAGGGGTGGAAACACAGCTCCACCATTTGCCATAGACTGGTCCATACTGCACTGGAGAAAGGTGGGGCTCCAGAACACCTGCAGTTCATTGATGATATCATTGTATGGGGGGACACAGCTGAGGAAGTCTTTGAGAAAGGAGAGAAGATAATTGAAATCCTCCTGAAGGCTGGTTTTGCCATCAAGCGACAGAAAGTTAAGGGGCCTGGAAGGGAGATTCAGTTCCTAGGAATAAAATGACAAGATGGGCGTTGCCACATCCCAATGGAGGTGATAAACAAGATAACAGCCATGGCCCCACCAACCACCAAAAAGGAGACTCAGTCTTTCCTGGGCGCTGTGGGGTTCTGGAGGATGCACATCCCAAACTACAGCCTGATTGTGAGCCCTCTCTACCACGTAACCCGCAAGAAGAACGATTTTAAATGGGGCCCAGAGCAACAACAAGCCTTTGAACAAATTAAGCAGGAGATTACCCAGGCAGTGGCCCTCGGGCCAGTCCGGACAGGGCAGGAGATTAAGAACGTGCTCTACACCGCAGCCGGGGAGAATGGCCCTTCCTGGAGCCTTTGGTAGAGAGCACCTGGGGAATCCCGAGGCTGACCTCTAGGCTTTTGGAGCCGGGGATACAAAGGCTCTGAAGCTAACTATACAGTGACTGAGAAGGAGATACTGGCACTGTACGAAGGAATTCGAGCTGCCTCAGAAGTGGTCGGCACTGAGACACAGCTCCTCCTGGCACTCCGACTGCCGGTGCTGGGATGGATGTTCAAAGGAAAGGTTTCCTCCACACATCATGCAACAGATGCCATGTGGAGTAAATGGGTTGCGTTGATAACACAACGGGCTCGAATAGGGAACCTCGACCCCCCAGGATTAGTGGAAATGATCATAAACTTGCCAGAGAGCAAAGATGCTGGGATGTCACCAGAACAAGAGGTGAAACGTGCTGAGGAGGCCCCATCATATAACGAGCTGCCAGAGGAAGAGAAACGATATGCCCTGTTCACTGATGGGTCTTGCCGCATTGTGGGAAAACATCGACGATGGAAGGCTGCGGTGTGGCATCCCACGTGAGAAACCACTGAAGCTGTTGAGGGACAAGGTGAATCGAGCCAGTTCGCAGAGGTGAAAGCCATCCAATTGGCTTTGGAGATTGCTGAGCGAGAAAAGTGGCCAAGGCTCTATATCTACACTGACTCGTGGGTGGTGGCAAGTGCCCTGTGGATGTGGTTGCAGCAATGGAAACAGAACAACTGGCAATGCAAGGGCAGACCCGTCTGGGCCGCTGAAGTATGGCAGGACATTGCAGCCCGGGTGGAGACCCTCGTTGTGAAGGTGCGCCATGTGGACGCCCATATACCCAAGAGTCGGGCCACTGATGAACATCAACACAACCAGCAGGCGGACCAGGCTGCTAAGATCGAAGTGGCTCAGGTGGACTTGGACTGGCAGCGTAAAGGTGAACTGTTCATAGCCCGGTGGGCCCATGAGACCTCGGGCCACCAAGGCAGAGATGCAACATACAGGTGGGCTCGAGATCGAGGGGTGGACCTCACCATTGACACCATCGCAGAGATCATCCACGGATGTGAGACGTGTGCTGCGATCAAACAAGCCAAACGGGTGAAGCCCCAGCGGAATGAAGATCGATGGATGAAATATAAATATGGAGAGGCCTGGCAGATCGACTACATCACACTGCCACAGACCCGCCAAGGCAAGCGCCACGTGCTCACAATGGTGGAAGCAACCACTGGATGGCTCGAAACTTATCCAGTGTCCCACGCCACCGCCCGGAATACCATCCTGGGCCTTGAAGAGCGAGTCCTGTGGCGACACGGCACCCCAGAGAGGATTGAGTCGGACAATGGGACTCACTTCCGAAATAACTTCATAAATGCCTGGACAGAAGAACACGGCATCGAGTGGGTCTACCACATCCCCTACCACGCACCAGCCTCTGGGAAGATCGAGCGCTACAATGGACTGTTAAAAACTACATTGAGAGCAATGGGGGGTGGAACCTTCAAACGCTGGGACGCACATCTGACAAAGGCCACTTGGTTAGTCAACACAAGAGGATCTGCCAATTGAGCTGGCCTGGCTCAGTCAAAACTTCCATGTGTTGTAGACGGGGATAAAGTCCCTGTGGTGGGCATGAGGGATCTGCTGGGAAAAATGGTCTGGGTTAGTCCTGCGCCGGGCAAAGGCAAACCCATCCATGGGATTGGTTTTGCTCAAGGACCTGGGTGCACCTGGTGGGTGATGCAGAAGGATGGAGAGGTCTGATGTGTACCACAAGGGGACTTGATTGTGGGTGAAAACACACCGTGAGTTATACTGTGCTTTTGTCAATTTTTCTTTGTTAATGCTAATTGCTAAATGGCAGCTGGATGTGATGCACATGGTATAGAATAAAGGGGTGGATTATGTCCTGGTTTAGCCAGGATAGGGTTAAGTTTCCCCAGCAGTGGAGGGGGAAGCTCTAGCCGGGTTATTCATATACCATGGTGACGTCAGGTTCGGGCGCCAGAGCACGGGAAGAATCGGTGATCGTGTGGGTTGGCACAGCCGGTTCTCTCACTGCTGTATTGCTAGATATCTTGCTCTGTCCATTGTTATTACTGTTACTGTTATTGTTATTGTTGTTGTTTGTTATGTTGCTGTTGCACTGTTGTATTAAACCTCTCTTTATCTCAGTCTCGGGGCTTTGTATCTTACTCCCTTTGTGGGGGAGGGGCAGCGGCCACATGGTCTCAGAGCCCGGCAGGGGCTAAACCACCACAGTGTTCTACTGAAAAGAAACATTTTGTACTTACAGAGAAAATGGTGGCTAAACATCTCCCCCTCGCAGGGACATGTCACTTCAGGTTTTGAACAACACCTCCCACCAATGCACAACTACTTGGCTAGCATCACAGATATTTTGGTTCCCCATCCAGAAGGCACCTACATAAATGGTCCAAGCTCCTTTAATCATAGAATCATTTAGGTTGAAAAAGACCCTTAAGATCATTGAGTCCAACTGTAAACCCAACACTGCCAAGTCCACCACTAAACCATGTCCCTAAGTGCCACATCTACACATCTTCTAAATACCTCCACAGATGTTTAGTTCGTTTACGAAGGTAATAATGTTTGTGGCAACCACACTGCACTAAAATGTGCTAAGCAGCAGACAAAAGGAGGAAAAAACCAACTTAATTTGAATCTGAGCACCTTGTTGATCTGAGACTGGTGTCCTTATTCACTTGATGAAGAGAGGAAAGAGCAAAGCTTGGAGAAGCTGAGGTGGAGCAGAAGAGGCAAAAAGAGGGTTAACCCCCTTGCCAAAAACATAAGAAAGGCTAGGAGAGACATAAACTTCAAAAAAACTAAATCCAGTAGGAGGCAATCACATGGTAGGAACCAGAGTGTTTTGAGTCTTGGTTCAGAAATACCACCATCCTCAGCCAGCGGGAGCAGGGAGAAAATGATGAAATAGGGTCCCAGGGAGATGTGGCCCCGAGGTTACCAGAAATGAGAGGTTGATTGAGGACAAGGGTGGAAGCTGGACGTGGTCAACACACATGAAAAAACCTCAACAATACAGGGAATGTAACAAGGGATCAAGTGAGAGGGTTTCAAAATAAAGCTTTATCGGCTTCCTGAATATATTTATGCTGACTCAGATCTGTCCTCGCACCAGTCTCCCATGTGATGGAAACAAGTCAAGCGCTATCAAACAGCAGAGAAGGTCAGTTCAACAGGGTGAACACTCAATATGTGGAAATAAAGCAGTTGTTTCAGATGACAAATGACTGAAATAAGAGATAGATACTGGGGAAGAAGAGTCATTGATTCATCAGATGCCCATGTGCATGGAAAAGTGACCACTCATATCAAATTCAGCTGCAAAGAAAGTTATTTAGACACCAGAGTAAGGCCCTGGATCTTGAAGGGAACACAAAAATACCAAGGGGTGCACAAAAGCTGGCTGCAAGGATCAAAACTGGAGTTGCCTTTCCTTAACAGTCTAAACGGGACCTACACTTTTTTAAAATCTGTTCCAACTTGCAGTACTCAGGCAGCTGAAAATCCAGCACAGGCTGGGGTTGTGTCACAGGAGGAAGGGCTTTTCCTCCCAAATCTAAAACCATTTGCAAATACACAGTCAGAAACCAGATTCATCCAGTCCTGAAGCCTGGCCAGCAGCACACTGATGCACAGAGACCGCATCACATTTGCATTTGTGATAAAGTGGTATTTTTCTGTCAGAGTGCCCACCTGAAATGTGCATTAATAATATTAATGCTTATTACATGTAGAGCCAGCTTTTCACATCACATGAGCCAAGCCTAAAAGCAATTCTCAGCCTCTCCATGAAATCCACTTGATCTCCATGCTGAAATGCAGTTATTTCCAGATGATACAAAGCACCTGTTTAACATGAGGCTGGAGCAGGAAAATCCTATATTTCAGCCAAAACAGCAGGAGGAACTTCTGGACTATTTAACCATATTACTCAGTCGGATACATAAACTAGATTATGGGTTACTGTCATGCTTCGACAAAAATTGTTCCACCATGAAAGTGTCCCAGCGACTTCCTGACCAGGACCGAGTCAGAAAGAAGTGTCCTCTGCTCCCACCCCAAGCACACAACCAGCACAACCATCTTTTGCCATGACTACAGGGGACCAGCATTGAGCTGGCATGGCTACAGACTGACCAGTTATTAACATAATTATGGTGTTTGGAAGAGAAAAAGATGATACAAAGATTGGCCATGTGACTAAGCAAGTCAAGGTTCCTGCTTGTGGAAGAGACCTTTGAGCACATCTCAGTGTGAAGCAGGAGATGCTGCTCAGATTCTCCTGTAAAACACCACAGAAACATCTTCAGAGAGAAGAGGAGCTGGAGAAAACTCAGGATAAATTAAATTATTTGCTCAGGATAAATGGCTGAAAGGCATTCAGGGACCTGTTCTTCCCTTGCTTGCAAAATCTGAATTAATAGGCTTTATCCAGATTCAGTTCCTAGTGGCAGGAAGATTACAAAATAACTCATATTCACAGAGTAAAATTAAACTGACCTCCCTTTCCTATCTTCCCAACATGACATAGTAATTCACGGACTCCGATTACTCTTAACTTATAGATCTGACACCATACATCACTTGCAGGATCATTCATAAGGCATGCAGAGCCCACGCCACCCCACTCCAACCGGCCAAACGCTTCCAGCCTCTGTACCATAAGAGTTAAAACAACACAGAAAACATCATGCAAGTCATAGTGCCCACAAGATGCGCTGCCAAAACCTGCTGAGGATGTCTCTTATGACCAAAAGTGCATGAATAAAAGAACAATATGATTCCGAGCAGACAAAAGGCTCGAAATCTGAGCCACAAAAGTATCCAGGCAGCAACTGTGGCAAACACTCCCCAGGCAGAGCCTGTTAAAGAAGGATCTGCATTCACCCATCTTTCTCAGGTGCAATCAAATCAAGAAGAATGAAGATATCTCCTTAGAACTAGAGGAGCACAGAGCGAGAAGGGACAGCTGGAGCATCCAGCCCCGGCACACAAGGCTCCTGCAAAGCACAGAATTTAAGAAGCAGCTCTGAACATCCTTGACTGTCTAGATGCTGTTTCTGTGTTGTTGTGTATGCAGTGACAACATTCAAAGTTGAATAAATTAAGGAAAAAAACACCCCTAACTGAACAGAGAACGGACTTGGTAATCCCAAGCATTCAAAAAGGATGAGTCACAGACCTTCTAAAACATCACAAAATTATAAAACAGAAATGCTTCTGTTGTGATGTTTAAACGCCCGAGGCACAGTTGCTTCATGCAGAATTCCTCTGCTATGGTGATGAGCAGACATCATTTTAAACTAAAACCAGGAATCTCAACACCCTTCCTGAAATCCAGCACATTGGACTCTTGGGAAAGAAACTCCTGGGATGTCACAAAAGCCATCATGCCACTGGACTGGGTGATGCTGCTGTGACAGGGGTCTGAGCCTCCCCAGCAGGACAAGGGCTGACACACCAGGAGAGAGACACCACTGTGGTCCACCACAAAAGAGCCAAAATAAATATTTCATGGGTCACCAAGTCAGAGTAACCTCACTTAATCTTAGGCTGCTAAAAGTTTGACATTCAAGTCTCAGCAAGAGGTTTCTTACAGTCAGTGGAGATAATGGGCACTTTAGAAGATGACTTATCTCATGTTTATCCTTTTTCTGAGGGAAGGATGGACACTCCTGAAGAGCCCCTCTGGCTCTGCTGTCTGCAGAGAGGTTGTCCACGACCACGTGAGGGGAGTCTACCATGAAGCTACTCTATTTCCAGCTGTGTTTTCTCCAAGGAATCACTTTTATCTACATTAGTGTTTGCATTTTTCATAGCCTCCTTTCTTTCCCCACTCAGTGTCAGCAATGCTGGAAGAATTTAGTCTTTTCAGAGCATTTCATTTTCAGGATGTTCCTGAAACAGTTTTCAGTGCAGTTCTTGTACTGGTCACATCACTAGTATATCTTTGAGCACCATGCAACCACGAGTTAAGCGTCAAGGGAAGCATCATCAGCTACACACAGAGAAGGTTTTCGTTGTTTGCTTTTTGTTGTTGTTAGTTTGTTGTGGTTTTTTTTTTTTTCTTTTTAAGTAAAGGCAGCCATGAACTTGGGGTTCTCTCTGCATTTTCCAGGAGGGCATATCTACAGTATCTCTGAAGCTGCAGATTAGGCACACTTCAAATTTTTACCAGGTTTAGTCCCAGTATCAACTGTTTGCAGACACTTGTCCCTGTAATCTGCATGCCACAGCTTGTACCCAAGAGAAGCCAAAATAATGCATGTTACAGGAAAGCTGTTGAGCAGAGTGACATAAAAAGGCCTGAACCATAGGCCTCGAACCAAAGTTGACTTCTGAGTGAACCTCCCGACCAGTATCATATCAGCATGAAATATGACCATGGTAATATCCTCTGAAAACTACAGATAAAGAATATATATTTTTGGACCCTAAGCCAGCTGTTTCCTAGAAGACAGGAACTCCTCGGACACGCCCAGGATCCTGGCCAGATCCGGGATGTGCCAGAGTGAAGTGAAGCCAATCTACCAGAAGTTTCCATGCCCCCTTTTTAATATGATTTGTTTGTTAAACTGTATAAAAGCAGGACCCTCTCCAAGTGAAGATGGAGACCTCACCTACAAGTGGACACACTGCGTAGGACTTCCCAATTGCTGGGAGCTGTTCTCTGACCCTTCGCTGTGATGGGGCTCCCCAGCTGAAGCACAGATCTGGATGATGGTAAAGTATTAGGGCAATTGGTGATGTATCTTTCTTAATCACTATAGCTAACTTTATGTAGTAATGATCAGGTGCATTACCTTGCTTATTCTTTCTGCTGCTTTAAAGTAAAATAAGCTTATCTTTTTAACTTGGTGTCACGTCCCGCTCAGACAAGGGGGACAAGTGACTCAGATTCGCAAATCCCCAATGGAGCGGACAACAAGTCTCCAAGTCCAAACATTTATTAACTACTCACAATGTACTAATTGAACACACGATAGTTGGCTAAGTATATAGCAAGTTGTGGCAAGCAATATAATATGCCTTGCATTTCTTAATAGGAAAGGGAAAAGAGGGAGATAGAGGGAATGGGGAAATACAGATCACCGGTCTGGGTTTCTGCGCTAATCCCGCCGACGAGGGGTCCAGGAGGCACCGGAGACATCCGTCTTTTTCGCTGGCATCCGTCTTCTTCGCTTCACTGCACTCTCTCTCTCCGGGCCCCCGGGCCCCCCGCCCTTCTTGATTTATACCCACTTTCCTTGGGTCCATCCCCTAGGTCGACCCACATACCTACGTATCCCATGTACGGGGAGGGGTAAGGTGTTTCATGGGATGATGTAATTAGCATGATCATGTTAGCCCTCGTTAGCATATTGAGGGGTGTTAACTTTAATATGCATTTTGTGGATAATGAAGCAAAGGTCATTCACCGGACAGATGGCCCTTGAGGTTTTGGCCAGGTGCACCAGAGCAGAGCCGTCCTGTCTTCACAGGGCTCCCTCCTCCAGCCCCATCTTGTGTTATTCAGGCAGCCTTATCAGCTTCGACCTCCACAGAATGCACCCTGTGACTCATAGTTTTGTCTTG
This sequence comes from Bubo scandiacus, assembly GCA_017315185.1. NCBI lineage: Eukaryota > Metazoa > Chordata > Aves > Strigiformes > Strigidae > Bubo > Bubo scandiacus. The sequence continues at coordinate 321,777 of MU210718.1, read as the reverse complement.
CGAGTGTTTGAGGCATTTCTTTGATCAGCCTCAACTTTTGCTTTCTCAGGCTGTTTTTCTTAGTTTCTCACAGGCCTGGTTTCTCGTCTCTCACACTTGGTGTCTGTGTCCTTTCTGTTGACCCTGTCAATTGGCAAAACAAGGGACAAATTTTCTAAACATGGCCAGTTGTTCACATACAGCTGGTGATAGCAAACTCTGGACTTCACCAGCACTGTGATGATACATTCAGCTTGACTGCAGTCAAGAGATCCCATGTCACATTGCTCTTGCTACCTCCTTGCAAAACTACCTCATTCTAGAAAAAGCCCCAGGCTGCCTAGGCTGAAGAAGCACCTGCACGAGCAGCAGGGGAAGTAGGAGCAGGAAAACCAATTCAGATCATATCAAAGCCACTAGCTTCTGTGCTGTAAAAATCATTGCCAAAGATTTGGTCCCAGCTCACCTTAATAAGTTCTTCCAACGGGGTCTGACAGATTTGCTTCTCGTCATTCTTAGAGAGGTCTCTCTTTTTCATAAGGACAGTCGTGGTAGGACCATCTGAAAGCAAAGCATATACAGGATTAGCCTGCATGTTGGACATTATTTCCTTAAAATAAAGCATTTGGAGTCATAGATGAGTCAAAATATGAAACCTGTATGCCAAGAGATCTCTCACCACTACCCTCAGCATGGATCAAAACCACCTGAAATAAGTTAGGTCACCCCAGGACCTGACCCCTGGTCTCAGCCCTTCCCTGCCACTGAATGACCTTATCAATGCATTTCTAGCCTGAAAGAGAAAGGCCATGTATGACCTTGTTTTCACTCCTCCTGACATGCTTCCCAAGCTGCTGCATTTTACCAGTCAAATGCAACAACACCATTCCCTCTGGAAAGGACATGCTAATTTTGAAGAGAGCATGGATCTCCTGATTTGGCAAAAAAAACCTAAAACAAAACAATCTTGATAAGATGATCGAAAATGAATCAAATAGAAATTCTTCCTTATTTTGCTTTTCCAAACTCTGTTGATTATTAATTTCAATCAGTTAACTCACTCCATTTTGAGGTCTGTGGCCAAGACCCTTAAAACAAACACAAAATCTCTGGACTCTGAAAAGACAAAGCAGCCACTTGGAAGATGCCTCAGTCACCAGGAGTGAAGTTTCCAAAAACACAACACTAATGGAAGGAATTAGAACACTGTATCTTACTGCTAGGAAATATCACCTCCTGCCACAGCTGTTAGATGTAGAGCCTGCAGACTGGATCCTGCAATTGGTTCAGTATATGCCAAGTTTCAGCCTTCTCCAAATTAACACAGTGAGTTATGGACCCCTCAAAACCTGAGTTTTTAATTAAAATACTAGGTACTTCCAGCAATGTCAAGTACAGCCATCGTTATTTCAAAAAAATATGCATACCAAACATCAAAGGAAGATGGGAGAGAATTGCAGAGATTTTGATTTCTGCCTTCACTCAACGAAACCATCTGTGAGCCTGATCCTCACCCACATGGATATTATAGCAGCCAAGATGAGAATGCACTGTATGAAGAGCAGCCATGCAGAAACATCTCCTTCTACACCCAGCAGCCTCACACATGCCTTTATTTTTGTGTTATTTGTGAGAGACTGTGTGGTGGTTTAGGCCCTGCTGGGGTCTGAGACCATGCGGCCGCTGCCCCTCCCCCACAAAGGGAGTGAGATACAAAGCCCCGGGGCTGAGATAAAGAGAGGTTTAATACAACAGTGCAACACCAACACAACAAACAACAACAATAACAATAACAGTAATAACAATGAACAGAGCAAGATATGTACTGATACAGCAGTGAGAGCAGACAGATCGCATAACACACGCGTTCACGGACTCTCCCGCGCTCCCGCCCTTCAGCGCCCGGAGGTGACGTCAGCATGGTAGTGAATAACCCAGCTAGAGTTCCCCCACTGCTGGGGAAACTTAACCCTATCCTAGCTAAACCAGGACAGACTGAAATGCCAAATGACTGTCTCAAAGCTTGCTTGTGTCTGTGCAAACCTCAAGGACAAGCTGCGGCCTTTGGATTAGTCTAAGGAATGTCACCCAAGGAAGCAGGAGTGTATCAAAGGATGCACCCCCCACTCCCTTGCAGTTGTATTGTCAAACTCCTTAGATAAGCTTCAAAGGGGGAGAGGTGGACTGAGTGGAAACCAAATGTTTGTCAGTGGCTCCATTATGTAGCCATTTGTGACTCTATTGTGTACGCCAGATACCATGCATGCATTGCTAATGAACTGATAAGAGGTGAGCATTTCTGCCCCAGAAGCCGGATATAGCAAAAACCTGTGGGACCAGAGAAAAAAAAGCTAAAGGTGGGCAGATATGCTAATCAGTGGATACGATGAACTTAAAAGGCAAAAGAACCTTTGCTGCGTGTGCACCCACCACCGAAGAACTGAAGACTGAGGACCAACGGGATGCCACTGCATCCATGGTGGTGATTATTGTGACTCTATTCTGCATGCTTGCTTGATTTCTGTCTTTTCCTTCCATTCTGTCCTATCGCTACCACTCTTCACTTTTAATAATAAAAACTGGTTTGGGTGTATGGCATTTGACCTCATTTGCGTCTTAATCTCACTCTTAGGATCATATCGAAACCTCCCCCGACATTGGATCGGGACATTAAATTGGCGTCAGGGACAGGATCCCTAGAGACGAGAGTGTTGTATTGCCTCGCTGTGTTAAGTGAGATCTCTCAAGAACGTAAGGGGGCGAGTTTGTGTTGTGTTTGGAACTTACGTGCTGCTTCCCTGAGACGATCGCATCCATGTTTTATACATGGACAGAGTTCTCGGGGAACAGAAAGCATCTAATTAAGGCATGACCTCCTAAGAGTGAAAAGGGGGGGGAGTGGATAGTAATATTAAGGTGAGACCCTCTCAGGATAACGTTGCCCCTTTGTGTTAGGAAAAGAATGGCTGCCCAGAAGGCAGACGATGACTGCGATTATGTCCCCTTGCTGGTCAAAGGGATAGATAAACTATATGACCTTTTGGAGGCACATCAATCTCGCCCCTCACTCCAGGGACAAGATTGGGCAAAAACCCACTGGTTTAAACCGCAGAGTGTAGTGGATAGGATAACAGCGTTGCAGAAGGAAGCTAAGGCTGGATCGGGGAAAGGAAAAGTTATAATTTGTGCAGTATTGGGAGCAAGTCTGGCAGCGGTGTGTGGCAGGTGTATCCACCCAATGAAAGCAGAGCTTCTCGGCTGCTGAGGTGTGGCAGCTCCTGGCTGCCTTTGTTCTCAGGGCTTCACAGTAGTTGGGGCCTTTGGCCAATGGGAGCCGCTATTGACTACAGGTCAGATTCGGCCTGAGTATAAATGGAGTCCCCTGGGGGAGCCATTTTGAGCTCGTCCCCTGGAGCAGCACGCTGCGGTCGAGGACTCTCCCCTTGGGTCAGGACGCTGCCCAAGGTGACTTGCGGAAACACGACTCCACAACCTATAAGGTTATAAAGTAGGTATGTTTATTCAGCGCTGAGACGCACGGGGGATCGCTCCACCACAAACGTGCGCCCCTCTCGTGGCACCTTGTCTTGGCTTTATGCTACAAAGCATCACATATTCATAATACGCCTATACATATGCATGACCTATCCCCGCTTCGTATTGTAATGAGCCTGAAAGTCTTTTTCATATGTTCCGCCCCGGTCTCCTCCTAGTCGTGTCTGCGCAGTGTGTCCCGGTGGTCGTGGGCTGGGGTCGCAGAGATGAAGTAGCTCCTCTTCCTCACTGTTGAACTTTATACCTCGGTTTCTTGCGCAGTCTCTGTAGCCTCCTGGACTCGGGCCGGACCATAGGGTTGGTTTTGACCAGTTTTTAGGGCTGTCTTCCTATTCCATCAGGAAGCGTTCCCTCACAGCTTCCATTAATCAAGGTTTCCATATTGTTCTGTTCTCTGGCCCATCGACTATGATCTATTATCCTATTCAATCTTAGTTATCTTTTAACTAATGGGCCTCTAGCCCCTAGCCTGATCTGTAAGTCTTCCATCTTTATCTCTAAACTAAGTTATACCTTCATTTCTTGAGTGTCTAATTTCTATATCCTATTTTAATTTCCTAGCTCCTCATCTCAATTCCCCCCTTTTCTAAGACATTAGTAAATCCTTTTACTACCTTTAATAAATTGACTCTTGATCTAACACTTTAGAAAAGTACTTGTTTGATTCCAGCCTATGCCTAAGCTGATTCTTTTTCCATGTGACATAAGCATCTCCAGTGTTCTGGCAGCACCAAAAAAAACATTTGATTAATATACAAGTTAATAGTCCTAAAATCAACAGTGTCACTACCAGAACAAAAAGCTGTTTTAACCATGCAAAATTAGGTAGCCATGAAGTCAATTTTTCCCAAAGATTTGTGAAACCCCAGGACGTATCATCTTGTGCTATTAAATGAAATAGTTTTGAAGCTTCCCAAATCCTATGCACATCTGTCTCAATTTGGGCCTCATGATTTACAAAGGCACAGCAGCTTTGATTAATTACTGTACAGACCCCTCCTTCTTTAGCCATCAATAGATCCAAAGCCATGCGATTTTGTATAGTTACTTCTGCCAATGAATTAATCTCCTTTTGTAAATTGACAATGGCGTCAGCAGTAGCGTTAGCCAAGATTTCAACAGTGGCAGAGATATTTACTATGGCTTTTTCTAATTCGCTTACTCCTAGCATAGGGATGAGCCATCTTACAAAGCTATGAAATCCGGTTCCTCTAATTACCAGGGGGTTCTCAACCTCTCTTTTCTGTTTAACCTGGTACCACAGGGTCCATGAGACACCTTGCAGATTCCTAATGGGGTATGAGATAGGCAATAATATACCTGTTGTACATTCTCCCCACCAATTTTGAGGTAAACACTTCCTGGCCTTTCCATTTGCACATAAGTACCACCAACCTGGCGGTAAACTGCACCTTTTCTCACTGGGACCGTGCTTCCACTCAGCGGTATCATGGCATTCGCCCGGGAATTTCCCCCATCCTGTGTAGCTGGTCTTCCTTATTGACCCTCTGGGGTACGTATTATTGCAAGTTTGATAAGCCCCCTTTTTTGTGCCTAAGAACTGGACCGAATTACTTCCCCTGTTTCGCATCATTATCGGCTGTCGGAGTGGCCATGTGCTTTTTGCCCACATTTGTTCAATGGCTTTGGATTCATTATACAAGGCATCATTTCGGTCAACTTGATCTAATATCCATTGATATTCTAGCTCAATTTTTAAATCTAGTCCATAAAGACAATACCTGTCATAATTGCCATCGGGTGGTCTCCATACTCCCATCAGATCATGAGGGGTGGGTCCCCCTACCCAACCTGTCGTATTTGTAAACCATGGGATGTTAAATTTGGGAATACCTAGAAAAGGAAATTGACCTGATTTTGGTAATTCTGTGCGTACCCAGCAATCTGACAAATTATTTCCTTGAGCCATCCCGTGAAGAAGGCCTACAAAGAAATTCTGATTCCATGCTACCACAATGGCATAGACATTGACCAAAATTATCGTGAAAAATACAATTTTCCTGGCCGAATTTGTGTAACCTTCCATGGAGATCTATGGGCCTTCTTCACTCTGGTATGATGGATCCAGGCGCTCTGCTCCTTGATCTTAATTGCCGTAAAGGAGGTGAGGAGTACTTGGAACGGTCCTTCCCATTGCGGTTCCAGAGGCTTTTCTGCAAGAGACTTAACATACACATAATCCCCAGGCTGTATATTATGCACAGGTCCATCTAACCCTCTACTTCGGGTTCCAAACACATGTTTTCCAATTTTATTGAGCTGTTTACCCAATGCCACCAGATATGAAGTTATAGTCTCATCCCCTGCCTGCGTGGATATGCCCTTTTGTATGCTATAGGGTCGTCCATACAGAATTTCAAAAGGACTTAACCCCTCTCTTGCCCTTGGCTTAGTTTGTATGCGCAGAAGGGCCACAGGAAGAGACTGAGGCCAAGCCAAATTAGTTTCCTGTCCAAGTTTCACAATCTGCTGTTTGATTAAATGATTCATCTTTTCTACTTGGCCACTTGACTGGGGATGATACGGGGTATGAAGCTGCCAATCTATACCTAAATGGTGGCTGATTTGTTGCACCACCTTTGAAATGAAATGTGGCCCTCTGTCAGAGGATATTGTTGCTGGAACCCCAAAGTGTGGTATTATTTCTTGCATTAATATTCTGGTCACCTCCCGAGCTTTGGCGGTTCTGGTAGGGAATGCTTCCGGCCAGCCTGAAAAGGTATCTGTTAATACCAATAGGTATCTATACCCCCCTTTTCTTGGAAGTTCTGAAAAATCAATCTGCCATTGTTGCCCGGGCCTATTGCCTTTCCCAATTTGGCCCATTTCCAATCTGGGGGTATTTTTAGGATTAGCCTGGAGGCAAAGATCACACTGTTGAGTCACTTGTCTTACTGTAGTATATAAATTTCTAGCTCTAATATCTTTAATTAAGTGTTTATATAGGGCCTCTGCTCCCCAGTGTCCTTTCTTACGTTCCTCCCTTACTAGGGACCATGTTAAAGAAGAGGGAATGACTATCTTTCCTTGCGGGGTGAGGGCCCAGCCTTCCTCATTATATGATCCTTCCAGATCTGTGATAAGTTTTTGATCTTCTTTAGTATAATTAGGCTTACCCTCTAGGGAAATCCGCCCATCAGGGATTAAAGCTCCTTCTACTTTTACCTCTCCTTTGGCTGCTTGTTTTGCCTCTCTGTCCGCCAGCTCATTTCCTTTCTCCTAATCCGAGTTCACCTTTTGGTGTGCCTTGATGTGCATGATTGCTACTTTTTTAGGAAGCTGGACTGCTTCCAACAGTCTCAGAATTTCCTCTGCACGTCTGATGTTTTTACCCTGTGAGTTCAATAGTCCTCTCTCTTTCCAAATTGCTCCATGTGCGTGTACGACTCCAAAGGCGTATTTTGAGTCCGTATAGATATTCACAGCCTTGCCTTGGGCCAACTCCAAAGCGCGGGTCAGGGCAATTATTTCTGCCTTTTGCGCAGAGGTATTCATGAGCAAATGCCCTGATTCTATTATTTCCTGGCTGGTAGTAACGGCATACCCAGCATGTCTTTTACCACTTAGGACATAGCTGCTTCCATCCGTGAACCAGTTCTCTGTGTTCTCCATAAGGCTGTCTCTCAAGTCCGTGCAGCCTGAATACGTCGCTTCAATGGTCTCTAGACAGTCATGCTGTGTAGGGAGTGGCGTTCAGAAGATCTCGCGATGTACGGAAGGAATAGCTGTAGCCCTCCCTTGGTACGAGATAAGGTGATGGAATGTCAAGGGCACACCCACGAAGGAGGTACTTGGTGAGCGTATATATGCAAGATACGCAGTTTAATAAACGGACATTTTTGTATCCACCATATTGGCGTTCGTACTGGTGTCCCCGCGAAGGTCTAACCTCCTGCGGCTTTAGTCTCTGCGATCTGCACACCATTGATATGTCGGACGCAGGTTTAAGAACGCAGACTAACTGCAGCATAGTGGTGAACCCCGGCGTGATTTATAATGTGATTTACGACTTGAGATAAGCTGTGGCAGTCGGCGGTACACAGCAGGAGGTGGGGAGCTCTGCGCAGGACGAGAGACTCCACGGCGCGCCATAGATGCCACAGTTAAGGGGTAAACAATATAAGACTTCTGTGAAGTCGGGGACATTAAAAGCAATGCTTTGGGGATTGATAAGGCTCAGCGTTTTAGCGGAGCTAACGGTCTGTATAAAGCCAGAGCTCTGGCCGCAGATAGAGGTGGAATTAGCAGAACAGGCGAAATTAGGAAGGCCAGAGCATTTAATGGCTTGGGGGCAGGCAAATGCGATGATGAAATTCACCCCGGAGGAAGGCTCAGCGAGCTCCGAAGATGGGGAGGAGGAGGATTCAACGGGAAATCCAGAGGCGTGGTTCGTAGGAGACAAACAGCTAGGGGAAGACGGGGGTGGAGAGCAGGGAAAAAGAGACACAATCCCGTCTGCGTCCCCTGCGCCTTCTCCTGTGTACCCTGGGGGGGAAACCGAGGTGCGTAGAGAAGAATTAGCAGAAAAATGGAAGGCGGACATGCAGCGTTGGGGGGCGGAGATAAAGGCGCGGCGGCGGCAGCGGGCAAGGCGCGGAGCGGGCCCGGGAGCAGGAGGCGGCCCGGCCCAGAGTCGGGGGCTGGCTGACGGTCGGGGGCCGGGCGGCGCGGCGGAAGTGCGTGGTGGAAGTGCGCGGCGGCCCGGCCTGGCCCGGCCCCTCAGCCCCCCCCGCCAGGGCAGTGTTAAACTATGAACATGAAAGAAATTAAAGCTTAAAAAAACCTGGAAAGTGGTAACTAGAAAGGACCATATCCTTTAATAACCTGGGGAAGAGGCTATGCTTGTGTTATCACAGGTCACAGTCCCTGGTGATTGCCAGTGTAATAAAACATATATGGTATTTGTTATTCAAATCTCAAGGGGAAAAAAGAAGTTGTGGTCAGGACATCTTGTTAAGTAAACTAAGCATAAAGAGAGAGACTCTGTTAATACCAGATTGTGTTGTATCTAAACTAATTCTCTTATGTATAGAATTTCTAAATGTTTTTACACTTTCTATGTAACCTCAGGTTTAAAAGAAATAAGAAATAAGATGTATGTACATAGTTTCTATTGTTAAAATCAGTTGTTAGAAGGGAGCTAAAATGGCCCCCATCTTCAAGCCAGACTGTTACGACTACAAGAACACCTGTGCTGAGTCATCCCCCATAAATGGAAAAAAGCCCGGGAAAACTTGTTTACAACTTTACAGACCCCTCAGGGTACGCCCATCATGAATATGGACAAAGCCTACACTATAAAGGGACTCAGTTCTGTCGTGTAAGGTGTGTGTCCTGGTGGAGCAGAGACTCCCGGCACACTCAGTGCTGTTTTGCTCACTTGCTGCTTGCCAATAAAAATTTTATTAACCACTAAAAATTGAGAAGTGGTTACTTCCCACTAAATTACAATTAATCTATAACAAATTTGGTGCCGTGACTCGGATCCAGATCTTTTGGTGCGAAACCCCAGATAGGGGAGGCGCCCTATCTTCGGATAGCCCCAGTCTGAGGATCTCGTGGCCAAAACGCTGGATATCCGAATCCCTTTTAATTTGGACTCAGGAGTGAGCAAAAGAATCTGCAGAACCCCTTAAATTTTGTGCACGAAGACCGATTGAAGACTCCAGGGAGGAGTAAGTATTTGCGATTATCTGTTCGGTTGGGGTTGGTAATCCCAGAGTGCGCGTGAGTGAGAGGTCTCGAAGAGATCACCCGAGTGTGGACCCTTTAGTAGTGCAGTTCTCGTAGCCCGCGAGGGAGCGAGTCACGAATAAGGGGAGCGCTTGTGTGTGTGAAAGAAGGCACTCTGGAAGATGGGACAGAGGAAAGGCAAAGCCCTCTGGATCCATGGGTGGGGACAAGATATCCCACCAGATAGTAATCCCAGAGTGCGAGTAAAGAAGACACTCTGGAAGATGAGACAGAGGGAAGGCAAGCCCTCTGGATCCATGGGTGGGGACAAGATATCCCACTAGATAGTCCTTTAGGAGTTAATGTTAAAGAATTGGAAAAATTCCCCAAGAAGTACTGCATTAGGGTGTGGGGAGGACAACCTCTCCAGTGCCGAGGTACATTTTAGTCCATGTTTGGGTCCTTTAAGACTCAGTTTGTGGCTAAGTCTTGGGCAGATATTAGGAAGAAACTAGAAATTCCCCTTAGAATTCTCCGGTGTTGCCAGTAAGCAAACCAAACAAAAGGTGGCAATTAACAGCCGATTATGGGCGGAGGAATGCCCATCCAGGCCTTTGTCAGCTGCAGAGCCTGGCTGGGCTGGGCTCCACCTGGAGGCTCCTGCCCGCCAGGTCTGGGACTGGTTCTTTGTGGTTTCTTTTTTTATGCTATAAGAATGTGTGTATTTAAGTTCCTTGTTTAGCAGTGTTAAGAAGTAAGACCTCAAGTGTTTAACCTTATTAGAAACTCCCTTGGTTTTCCCCCTTGAGTGGTGGCCAGGCTCTGGGTGGAACCCAACAGGAGGATGAAATCAGATGTTTCCGCCCAAAGAAAATTGCCAATTATTTTGGCCTGTTGATTTGGAGGCTGGACCTGCTTGCAGCGATGTTGGATGCCTCACCTACGGATGGACGCATCGCGTAGGATTTCCAGTTTGTGAGGAAGGGCACTCTAAATTCTCGCTGCATCCAGGGTTCCCCAGCAATTGCGGCTCTGAATGTTAGTACCCCATTAAGTAAGTGTGCTATTCTGTATTTTCCTTACTGTTTATTTTTGTAGTATCTAGTCATGTCCCTTAGTTATGGGTACTGAAATTAGCCTACTCCTTTTTACCTAATAACTGCAACTGCTGTATTGTTTCTAGCGTTCTGTGAAACTATTTTAAGTATGCTGTGTTTTTGGAAGTTTGCCTAACCCTTAATTGATGGAGTCTCAAAATAAGTCTTGCAGGTGCAGCTTTACACAGCCTCTGAGTAGTAGCTAGGAAGAACAGACCTTGGAAAATAGATAAGAAACTGCTGAGTTGTGCCAAGGTGGCAGGTGAAAACAGCAGACAGCTGCAACACTGAACTGTGAAAAAGTACTAAGTTGTGGGAAGTTACCATCGCGGTAGGGCGGAATGCACCAGGGAATATGGAAAATTATTTCAATTGACCCGTGAAACTAATAATGGACCAGCCTATACCTCTCAAAAATTTGCTCCTTTTTGTCAACTCTAGGGTATACATCACATCACAGGTATACCACATTCCCCCACGGGGCAAGCTATAGTGGAGAGAGCACATCAAAACCTTAAAGGCGCTTTTGCAAAAACAAAAGGGGGGAGAGAGCTTGGCTGCTGCAGAACCACTTGCAAAAGCGGTGTGTGTGTTAAATTACTTACGGCTCCCAGGTGATAGGGAGGAACCACCAGTAGTAATATATAAGTATGGGTCTGAAATCCGGTTTAAGCCAGTGTGGAGATAATGATTTTGCTCAGTACAAAGATGTTGCTATAGGAGAGTGGAAAGAACCTGTGGAACTAAAAATGACGGGTCGAGGCTGTGCCTGCGTTATTACAGATACTGGCACTAGATGGGATCCATCTCGCTGGGTGTGGCCTTGGAAAGGAGATCAAGTTTCTGATTCTAAGCCTTGTGATGGTTCTGACAGTGATTAATGCTCCTCCAGCAAAAGTAGTGTTTCCCTGACCAAACATATGGGTAACTATAGCTAAAGGGACAGAGAATCCTGTTAATATTGTTACAGACTCTTTATATGTTTATAAACTGGTACACAAAATGACAACAGTAGGATTTGTGCAGACGGAAGTGTCGACTTTACTTTATGAAGCTCTACAACAGCGCATAGGGCAGGCCTTTATTACACATGTGAACAGTCACCAATCCCTACCAGGTCCGATTGTAGAAGGCAATCATAAGGCTGACCAAGCGGCACGGGGTAGGTGGTCATTGGATGCCGCAAAGAGTTTATATGCCTTTCTACACCTTGGAGCAAAAGTCTTAGCAAAACATGTCATATTTCTCTGTCGCAAGCAAAAAACATAGTGGCACTTTGTCCCTACTGTCAAAAAGGCCCACTGTGGGAGGCAGGCGTCAATCCACGGGGTCTCTCTTCCAATCAGATATGGCAAAGTGATGTAACAGCATGTGAATTGTTAAAACCAAATAAGTATCTCATAGTAACCATTGACACCTTTAGCTCTACAATATTAGCCACAATGGCTCGTAAGCAAACAGCCAGACACATTATTGTTCATTGGGAGGGCGTTATCGCCTTGTTAGGAAAGCCACAAGAGATCAAAACAGATAACGGCCCTTGTTTTGTTGCTAGATGCACAAATGAATAGTGTGCATTGTGGGACATCAAATTAGTACACGGCCTTCCTTACAACAGTCAAGGACAAGCGATAGTGGAACGTGCACATCGCACCCTGAAAGCAAAGCTCCAACAGCTTGGGGAGGGGGAAGGTCATAGAGGGACAATACCCATAGACCGCCAACAGGCTCTTTTGTCACGCGCTTTGTATACCTTAAATCATTTTGTTCGAGGTGATGAGTCTATACCTCCCCTGTGGAAACACTTTATGCCAGCCCAGTCGACAAAAAACTATCCTTTGGTCCAGATCAGGGAACCGGGCGCGATAGCTTGGGAGTCGGGGTGGTCACTGAGTGTTTGGGCGTGGGTACGCAGCAGTGGAAAAGGACGGCCTAATCAAGTGGATGTCTGCACGGTGTGTAAAACCTGATCTAACATAAGATGGAGTTTTGTGTTACAGTGTTGGTAATGGATCACCCTCCTTGGTTGCGTGTTGCCAACTCACGCAGGATATTGGAGAGAGTGGGCACGAGTACATCACCGCGAAGACGTCTGTTTTTCTCTGGATACAGGGGCGGAACCTTGCTATGTTTTCATCACAGCCACCTTTGTAAAACCAGAATGGTTTGGGTGTCTTGACAACGTGTGGGCTTAGATTACTAATTAGCTTAGTTGGAATTGGCTCATTTGGGGAATTATTAGGATGTGTAGTGTGCTTCTTGCTATTTGTATTGCCTTTACATGTATTAGTGCCATAGATTATTTAGGAAGGTTAAGGTTTTGTTCTCTGACATATGGGTGTTGCTCATCACCGCTTGGGACAGTGTAATAGTGACAATCAACCAAGAATAACGATGTTATAAAGCATGGGGAGGGGGAAGTGTAGGGAGTGGCGTTCGGAAGATCTCGCGATGTACGGAAGGAATAGCTGTAGCCCTCCCTTGGTACGAGATAAGGTGATGGAATGTCAAGGGCACACCCACGAAGGAGGTACTTGGTGAGCGTATATATGCAAGATGCTCAGTTTAATAAACAGACATTTTTTGTATCCACCATATTGGCGTTCGTACTGGTGTCCCCGTGAAGGTCTAACCTCCTGCGGCGTTAGTCTCTGCGATCTGCACACCATTGATATGTGGGATGCAGGTTTAAGAACGCAGGCTAACTGCAGCAATGTTGTACTGGTTCTCCTGTGTTCCCACTGAGGAAAGAGGCTGGATTGACAATGTTAGTAACCACAATCTCTACTTCATCTTGTTCTACCATTGCAGCCTGATATTTCAAGAATCTTTGCGGGGAAAGCCAATGTCCACCTTTCGCCTCCAGCACTGCAGACACTGTATGGGATACTAACACAGTCATTTTTTGGCCCAAGGTGAATTTTCGGGCTTCCTGGATGTTTAATACCACAGCCGCGACTGCTCGCAAGCATCCAGGCCAACCCTTGGCAGTTGTATCCAACTGTTTGGAAAAGTAGGCAACTGCTCGATGATACGGGCCCGGGTCTTGTGCTAATATCCCCAGGGCAATCCCCTGCTTCTCGTGAGAGAAAAGGAAAAAATGGCTTACTTACATCTGGGAGTCCCAAGGCCGGAGCCGACATCAGGGCCTTTTTCAGTAGCTCAAAGGCCTGTATAGTTTCTTCATTCCATTGAAGGTGTTTTTGTTCAGTGGTTGTCAATGCATATAAGGGTTTGACAAGCAGTCCATAGTTATAAATCCATAGTCGGCACCACCCAGTCATTCCCAGGAAAGTCTGTAACTCTTTCACTGTTTGTGGCCTCAGGGTCTGACATATTGCTTCTTTTTGAGCTTGTCCTAAAGTTCTTTTTCCAGCACTAATTTCATAACCCAGATAAATCACTTCACGCTGCATTACTTGGGCCTTTTTCTTAGGCACTCGGTATCCCTGAAGCCCCAAAAAATTTAGCAGGCTTACCGTTCAAGTCATGCAAGCGTCTTTTGTCTTGGTGGCAATCAAGATATCATCCACGTATTGTAACAGTTTCCCTTCCTCAGGCGGGGTTGGGGCTTCCCACGACTCGAGGTCTTTTGCAAGTTGATTGCCAAATATAGTAGGGCTGTTTTTAAACCCCTGTGGTAACACCGTCCAAGTCAGCTGGGTTTTACATCCGCTTTTAGGATTTTCCCATTCGAATGCAAATATTTTCTGGCTGGCTTCATGGAGAGGGAGGCAAAAGAAAGCATCCTTGAGGTCTAAAACAGTAAACCAGGTTAGTTCAGGTGTCAATACAGTCAATAAAGTCTATGGATTTGCCACCACCGGGTAGAGGTCTTCAGTTATCTTATTCACTGCCCGCAGGTCCTGAACCACCCGATATGACCCGTCAGGTTTACGGACAGGTAATATGGGAGTATTAAAATTAGACTCACATTCTTTCAGTAATCCTAGTTGTAGGAACTTCTCTATAACTGGCTGAATCCCTTCCTGATCCTCTCTCTTCAGGGGATATTGTTTGATTCTTACCGGCTGTTGTCCTTCTTTAAGTCTGACCTCAACAGGTGGGACATTCTTTGCTTTCCCGGGCACATCAGTGGCCCATACTCCGGGATATACCTGGTCAATAATTTCTTCGCTGATTCTTCCTTCTGTGGGAACACTAGTTAGGGATAAGCTCATTATTTGTATAAACTCTTGGTCATTTACCTCCAGAGTAATCTCTCCTTCTTTAAATTTAATTATTGCACCCAATTGTTCTAATAAATCTCGCCCCAGAAGTGCCTTCGGGGAGTTAGGCATATATAAAAATTGTGTATGCCCCATTGTTTTCCTAATTTATACCTTAGAGGTTTGCAAAAATACACCTTTTCACTTTGGCCAGTCGCCCCCTTTACCATAATATAGTCGTCTTCTAAGGGCATTAGGTCTTGGTTTAAAACTGAGTATGTCGCTCCAGCGTCCACTAAAAATTCTACCTTCTTTTGTTCTTTCCCTAGCTTTATTGTAACCAGCGGATCCACTAGGGTAGATTCCTCAGGTCCCCGTCAGTCCTCTTTCATATGGGCCACTGCCCTTCCTTTCTGATTACTTCGTCCCCTCTCCTTAAATTTCCATATTTCCAGACACTCATTTTTCCAGTGCCCAAACCATTTGCATATTGCACATTGATTTTTTTCTTAATTGAGGCGGTCCTCGCCTAGGTTTCCTTTCTTCTTCTTCCCTAACAACTGCCAGTACCCTTCTCTGTCCTCGCTTATAATCCTCTTCTCTATTTCTGAACACTCTCCATGCTTCATCCAGTAATACTTCCAGGTTTCTACTTTCTGTGGAACGCAGCTTCTGAAGCTTGCGTCTAATGTCCCCTGTAGATTGTCCTAAAACCAGAGAAACTAATTGTTGTATTCCTACCTCTGACCCCGGATCCAATGGTGCGTTGCGACGCATTACGTCCCTCAGTCGATCCAGGAATTCTGATGGTGACTCAGAAGGACCTTGTTTAATTTCATATAATATTGACCAATTTATTGTTTTGGGAATAGCCCTCTCCATTCCTTTTACAATCCACTCCTGGTATGCCTGCAATCTTTCCATACGTGCAGACCTGTTTGCCTCCCATTTTGGATCTTGGAGGGGGAGATATTCTTTAACGTCTCCTCCCATAGTTTTATAATAATCCTCTGCCAAATTCCCTGCAGTTTTTAAAACTAGTTGCTTTTCCGTCTCAGTCAAATGATCTAACAGTAGCTGTATATCATTCCAATCGGGATTATGTTGTTTTACAATAAACTGAAAGTATCTGGTCACGCTTGTCGGATCGTTACGGTAATCCCTGGCAACCTTTTTCCATGCCTCTAAATCAGTAGTAGAGAAAGGTACCTTAATTAACACTGTCCCTCCGTTAGGTCCTACTGCCTCTCGGAGAGGTGCCTGCAAGACCATTGGAGCAGACTTTTTCCTGGTGTGGGAGGATACTGGACTACCCGGGGGAGTGGAAGGTCCATCCGAGTCCTCATCCTGTTCCTGTGGTCGAGGGGGAGGCTTAAACAAATCGGTTAGATCCTGCTCTGGTGCCTGATGAATCTTATCTGCTCTAGTGCATCTTTGCCCAATACTGCACGCTGAGCAACACTGTTTCAGTTTGCCTTTAAATTCCTTTTTATTATCTTGTTCAAGGGCGAGTACCAAAGGGTCCTGTGGTGGTACAATCCCGCAGTCCCTTTGCCACTCTGGATGATTTCAGAGAGTGAAAAACATGTCTGCGTATGATACCTCATCCCACTTCCCTTCTCTCCTCAAAAACAACATTAGTTGTAAAAGGGTGTTATAGTCGAGAGTCCCATTAAACGGCCACTTGGCTTCATTCTCTAATTTATATAGTGGCCACCATTGATTACAATATTTAACAAGATTTCTTTTGCTTTCTGTGTTTCCTGTCCCAGCAATATCTTTCCAGTGGGACAATATGCATCCCAGAGGGCTGCTCTTTATAACTCCCCCTTGTGTGTTTCCCATTTTTAAAAATTATTTTCTTTTTAATTTCCACTTAAAGCGTTTCTTACACTGTATCTTAACTCTGTCCCAGTTCTTTTCCCATATGTCCCAAAGCTCTGGAATTAAGCTACTCTTACCACATACAAATTTTATTATTGTCGACTCCTGTCTAGCCCTTTCCCAATTATAAAGATTCGGGAGTGCCGTTTCGGGTAAGCATTTAGGGCATTCAGGCCTTCGCCTATCAGATGCACAATACCACCTTTGTTTACAGAGCTTACACTCCAGCAATACCCAGGCTTGATGGTAACCCCCTCTATTATAAAAGTTATAAGGTATTAATCCACAAACAAAACAAGGAATTCTGTCTTCAATCGGGGGAAGAGCGATTTCAGAGGGTTGTTCCCAATCTAAAGCTACAGGTCTCGCTAGAGGGGTTACATATAATCCCTCCAATCGATATAGACCGTTTTCCCTTCTTATCCACTCACTCTCATCATTCAAGTAATCACTGGGTTCCAGCCCAAACCACCGGAGGAGAGACTCACTATTCCTTCTCCTCCTACTCATTCATTCATTCCTGCATGCTTCAGAGGCATTCAACACAAAGATCAGATTACAAGAAAAACCTCGGACTTGTATATAGGGACACCAAAAATTAATCACAGGCTCCAATAACACTTTTTACAATCTGACATACACTTCATTCGCTTCGTTCGTCTCCGGCCGCTCTCCTCGTGGAGAACACAGAACCGCGGATCAGAACTCCACACTCATTTCGCAGCTGTGCTGCGTCTCATACACACACACAGGTCCTCATTCACTCGTCTAAAAGCTAGCTTAATATAATGTTGTTTATAACTGATCTGACTTGTTTACTCTTGGATCCACAATTTGCTGATGTTATATCTTGGTACCGGGCACACCATACAAACGTTTTTAGGTGTTAATACGGTTTCCTAAACATACATAAAATTCCTAGGCATTTCACAAATTAAAGACACAGTTACTACATGCCAGTTGATATCCTTCCAACAGCTGTTAATGTTTTACCAAAACCACTCAAGAGGTTCTGCTTACCCTTCTCCTGCTTCTTACACAGTCATTAGCAGGTCCAATCCTGGCTCCCAAAACTGGGATGCAGCAGTGACCTCGGATTCACTCGATCTACTCCCAAGATCGCTAGCGACCGCTCTATCGGTCAGCGAATCCCCTTTAACCAACATACAGGGTACCCTCCTCCCATATGGGGACTATGCTGTACGCCAGACGTCTCTGCGCGATTTATCAGCAGCCCCAGCCAAGCATAAGACTTACTGGCTTCCCTCGTTAAACATACCGTTTGTCCGCAGCTGTAGATGGTCGTTGTTTGCCCCCGCAGTGAGTGGCTGGGAGC
>MU210718.1:254428-284063 GCA_017315185.1 Bubo scandiacus | reverse complement strand
CAAATCAGCAATTAGACAGCTATCAACCTTTTCTCCTATCAGCATAAGACCACTCTAACACGCGCCGTGCAGACCAATCAACTTCTTGTTCACGCGCTGTTCACGCGGCAGTAAATTCTCACAGTTCAGTACTTTTCCACAGTTCGGTGTTGCAGCTGTCCGTTGTTTTTCCCTGCCACCTTGGCACAACTCAGCAGTTTCTTATCTTTCTCCCAAGGCCTGTTTCTCATCAAAGCCTAGCTGTTGATTCAGAGGCTGTGCAGGGCTGACAGGCCGATGCCTCCCACAGTCGAGGACTCTCCCCTTGGGTCAGGACGCTCCCCAAGGAAACTCCTCAGGGTGCCTTGGGTCAGGACGCTGTCCTGAGCAGGTCCTCGATGTTGAGAGCCCTCACTTGTCAGGTGAGTGATAAAGCGTTTTGGGTTGCCGTTAAACCCTAGGGAGTGAGGCTTTGTTCCGCGTTTTGGGTTGCCGTTAAACCCTGTAGAGTTTTTTGTTCTGCATTTTGGGTTGCCGTTAAACCCTAAAAAGTTGTTCTGTTCTCCTCTCACAGACATTCAAACCTGTAATTCACGGAGGGCTAGTTAACTGTTTTAATAATTAATTTTTTTATTTTTGGTGGTTGGTCGTTTATTTGAGAGCCTCCGTAACATGGTGGTGGAAGATAGAAAGCAGAAGCTTTGTCAAGCTGATACTGTAATAGACTCCCTGCAAATGGTAATAAAGACCCTGCAGGAACAGTTGAAAGAAAATAAACAGTTGCTGGAGGAGGAAAGGAACCAAAATGTAATATTAAAGGAGGAATTGAGAAATCAACTTTTGAGGGAGGCGGATACACAGGTGGAGGTAGAGGTGAAGCTTTCGGAGATGGGGATACGGCAAATCTATCCCCAAGGAGATTTGCAGAAGGCAACAGAAACCGTAGAATGCCTCCCCCATATGTATACGCTGGTTAAAACAGAGTATTTGTATGAGGATGATAACGACAGTCCTCAGGCTGTCACCAAAGAAGTCCCATTTACAGCAACTGAATTAGCAAAGCTGAGAAAAGACTTTGCAAGGACTCTGAAGGAATCGGAGACAGAATACGTGTGGAGAGTATCTCTGTGGGGGGGGATGGAATTTTGTTGTCAGGGAAGGAAGTGGAAGGATATTGGGGTCCAGGTGTGTTTATAACTACTGGTAATTGCCGGGCCCCATGGTCATTAACTCAGAGGGCTGCGTATTGGGCTGGAGGGCTGAACCCCTTTGGAAAGGGGAGATCCCCTTGCAATTACGGGGACTGTTGATCAATTGCTGGAGAGTGTGCAGAAGGCAGCTTGTTTGCAGATGAATATTACTCCCAGCGCACCCTCGTGGATTGAATCATCAGGGATAAATGCTTCCCGAGACTCAGTGGGAAGGTCCTTCGCCCTCCGATGGTGAGTGGGGGGGCGAAGGCTGGATTTACATTAGACAGCTCACCAAAAACAGCCGGGGTGATTTATCGATCACAGGGATCGTGGGACCAAAACAAGTCCCGATTACATTTTTGGTAGATACTGGAGCTCAGATTTCAGCTATTAGAGCTAAAGATGCCCATGGAAAGGAGCGCAAAATTAATATGAGATGTATTATTCCATCTTTCAAACTATAACCCACTTCTGGTTCTCAAAACAGAGGATATTTTCCTTTTCTCTTGCAGGTAAATTCCATGGACTCTGGGCCACGACGGGGGATCCTTATGTGGATTTTATTTTTTTGTATAGTATTGATATTCATTGCCTTATTAATAGTTTTAGGATGTATTGTTTATCATCACAGAAACTGCTTTGGGTGACTGTACTCCTCTCTCTCAGTCCCTGGGGAAGCTTCGGCTCTAAGTGTTAACCAAGAATGGGGGGAAAATGAATTTGTGGCTTTAGGTCATTCTGTTGCCAGTGCATTTAACCTTACTAATTGTTGGGTGTGTGGAGGTCCAGGAGGATTTGAAGGCTTGCCTGGCCCAACCGGTACAACCTAAATGGTGGGTCAGCAATTTGAGAACAGTCCATAATGGGATGGGATTCTGGACTGAGGATGGCGACCCCTAGTGACTCCATTTTCCCAGAAAAGGTATTTACTGACTTAACGGGACAAAAGAGGGAGGAGTATGAGTCAGGGAGAGTGTTTGTGAATGGACCCCACAATGGATCATCCAACATTAAGGGCCTGCCACCTGGAACCCCAATGAACTAATTAGCGGTGCTCAAGAACCCATTTATAAGTTAAATTGTATTATTCGGCTATAGGTCATCTTAGAAATTATTATTAATTGTGGGAGAGAGGCAAGTCGACATTGGCCTGTCAGCTCTGCACAGCCCCTGAGAAGCAGCAAGGCTTTGATGAGAAACAGGCCTTGGAAGAAAGATAAGAAACTGCCGAGTTGTGCCAAGGTGGCAGGGAAAAACAACAGCCAGCTGCAACACTGAACTGTGGAAAAGTACTGAACTGTGAGAAGTTACCGCCGCGTGAACAGCGCGTGAACAAGAAGTTGATTGGTCTGCACGGCGCGTGTTAGAGTGGTCTTATGCTGATAGGAGAAAAGGTTGATAGCTGTCTAATTGCTGATTTGTTAACTATGAAGTAAGAGCTTTGGCGAGAGCATAAGTATGTACTATTGGAAAAATAAACGGCCCCTGCCCTGCAGAAAGAAAAAAGAACACGCTGACTCGTTATTTTGGCCGCTACAATTAATGAAACTGCTCGTGCCCTGGATTTATTGGCGGACCAGGCCACACAAATGTAAACTGTAATATTCTAACATTGTATGGTTCTCGATTACCTGTTAGCCGAAGAAGGGGGTGTTTGTGGCAAATTAAACGATTTTAACGCTTGTTTAAAAATTGATGACAATGGTCAGGTGGTCAAACAAATAACTTTTGGGATTAGGAAAATGGCCCATGTCCCTGTTCAAACATGGATTGTTAGTGTTAATATGGTTTTATTTGTTCATTTGTAGTGTTATTGCTTATCTGCTTTTGTCTAAATTTGGAATAGAAGTTTCTAGGCCCAGATGACACATGCACTTTTGGATAAGGGGGCGTGGAAATCGATTTTCCCGCTGTGCATGCTGACCCCAACTCTGGCAGACCAGGGCAGCAGACCGTGTGGACTGCTAGGGCCGCAACTACTCTGTGGTACCTTATCAGAATGCTAGCCTTGATTTCAGTTCACTTTGTAGCCTTAATTTTGTTGACCATTATCTTAATTGTTATTCTAGTGCTTCTTTTCTGTCCTTGTGGATGTCCACCATGTGGACTATCATTGTGTTCTTCTGCCGATTCCTCGCAACCTTAAGATCGGTTTATAGAATGTTTTAGTTTTATAAAGTTAGTTAAATTTAAACATGACATATTTGTTAAGGATATTGTTAACAACGTGTTTATTGACTAAAAATTTGCCGGAAAAGTTGTTGGTTACCGTATTGCACGCTGTTTCTGCTCTTTTCTCTCTCTTCCTACCTCTGTCTTTTGTGCCACCACAAAAACAGTAATGTTGAGCCACAGGGTGGTGTAAAGGACTGTGTCAGCCATTTTGTCTCAACATTGCTGTTACGCCATTACCCCCCCTCGAGCCGCAGGGTGGTGTAAGATGACAGCTGTCTGTTTCAGCCCCACGCCATTTCATAGGCCGGGCCTCAGCGTCCCGTTGCCGGGAGGGCAAAATCTGCCCAGAGCTAGGAAAGCTGCGCGTGCGCACAGGGCCGGGGGACAAGGGGGATGTTGAAGTGCTAAGGCTTGGACAACAGGCCCAAGCCAGAGCTGACCTATAGATGAATCCTTTATATTTTATAACTGATAACCATTGTGCTAGTAGGCATTGTACTAAGTTATAACAACCCACTTATGCTGGTGTAAAAAGTGCTAAAGCATTGAAATACTGCAGCCTCAACAACAGGCCCCAAGCCAAAGCTGCTAACTTAGCATGTAATCATTAACAAAGTATGTAAGCTCACTAGTGAAAGATGCAGCTTAGACAGAATATAATCAGTAGTGAGGATGAAATGCTGTGAGAATGTATCCAACTTGCCTTGTTTAGCCTTGTTCAAGGCTGAGAACCCAAGTGTTTGGCCTTGTTAGAAACTCCCTTGGTCTCCCCCCCTGAGCCCTGGCCAGGCTTTGGGTGGAATCCAACAGGAGAATGAAACCAGAAATTTTCCGCTCAAAACAAAGGTGCCAGTTATTCTGGCTTGCCAATCTCTAGTATATAAGGCTGGACCCGCTCACAGCGACTTTGGATGCTTCACCTACGGATGGACGCATTGCATAGGACTTCTTACTTTCTGGGACAGGCTCTCCAAATCCTCACTGTAACCGGGGCTCCCCAGTGTCTGCGGATCTGGATGATGGTAACATATGCAAGTGGTGATGTATATTTTTGTGGAAAACATAGGCATATGAGCGGACGCCCCAGGAACAGCCTTACTGAGAAAGGTCCACAATTCCTGTCTGTTATTACTGCAATAAAAAGGGACATATTAAAAGGAACTGCCGTAAACGAGAACAAGATGAGAGGATGTTTAAAGAAGAATAAGGGTGTCAGGGGCTATACCTTCTGGGGACTTCAACATCAGCAGAGCCCTTGATAAAATTAATGATTGGTCCCCACAGAGAAGAAGCTTTATTTTTAGTGGATATGGGGGCTTAAAAGTCGACTATTCAAAAACTTCCAAAAGGAATAGAAAAAGGGAAGAGTTATATTTCAGTAATAGGAGCAAAAGGGGAGCCTTTTAAAGTTCCTGTTTTAAAAGATGTAGAAATAGAAACAGAACAGAAAATCTGCCTCGATTTACTTTTACTTCCTGAAGCAGAATATAATTTACTGGGAAGGGATCTAATTTTAAAACTAAACTTGGGTATTCAGAGCCAAGGGGACAAATTACAGATTAAACTATACACTTTAACACAAGAAGATGAAAAGGCTGTAGACCCCTCAGTGTGGTATAGGGAAGGGGAGACTGGAAAAATAGAAATGGCTCCCATAAGCATTCAGATAATGGATCCGTGTTGTCCAATCAGAGTTAAGCAATATCCTATACCAATGGAGGGTCGAAAAGGACTTAAACTGGTGGTCGACAGACTTTTAGAAAAAGGAACTCTAGAGCCATGCATGTCACCCCATAACACACCCATCCTCCCCGTAAAGAAACCGGATGGGTCATACAGAATGGTACAAGATCTGAGAGCTGTGAATCAGCGAACAATTACTAAATTTCCTGTGGTAGCAAATCCTTACACTTTACTAAGTCATATATCCCCCAAATATACTTGGTATAGTGTAATAGATTTAAAAGATGCCTTTTGAGCCTGCCCTCTGGATGAAGGATCTAGAGATTATTTTGCCTTTGAGTGGGAGGACCCCAAAACTAGACGAAAACAACAATTAAGATGGACTGTGCTGCCACAGGGGTTCACAGAGTCACCAAATCTATTTGGACAAACTCTAGAAAAAATATTACAATATTTCACATTACCCAAGGAAGTAAAATTATTGCAATATGTGGATGATTTATAGTGGCAGGAGAAACTGATGAAGGGACTCGAGAAGTTACCATTAAAATGCTAAATTTCCTAGGAGGGAAGGGATTAAAGGTATCCTGGTCAAAACTGCAGTTTGTAGAACAGGAAGTAAAATACTTAGGACATTGGCTGAGTGAAGGAAGAAAGAAGTTAGACCCCGACAGGGTGTCTGGGATCCTGTCTTTAAGACCCCCAAAAACAAAAAAAGAAATTCGGCAAGTATTAGGATTATTAGGGTACTGTAGACCATGGATTGAAAGCTACAGTGAAAAAGTAAAATTCCTATATGAGAAATTAACTAATAACCAACTTAAGTGGTTTACAGAAGATGATCAGAAATTTGAGGAAATAAAGAAGGCATTAATACAAGCACCTGTATTAAGCCTACCAGATCTAGAGAAGCCTTTCTATCTTTTTGTGAATACATCAAATCAAACAGCATATGGCATCCTTACTCAAGATTGGGCAGGAGTTAAAAAACCCATAGGGTATTATTCTAAGCTACTCGATCCAGTAAGTAGAGGATGGCCTGCTTGTCTCCAAGCTTTAGTTGCTACAGCGTTATTAATAGAAGAAGTTAGGAAAATTATTTTTAGTACTCCTTTAAAGGTATATACTCCACATAATGTCAGAAATGTTTTGCAACAGAAAGCGGAAAAATGGTTAACTGATAGCTGAATCCTAAAATATGAAGCCGATTTGGAGCTGAGGGTGACCTCTGCTCAGAGCCCAGCACAGTTTTTATTTGGGGAACCATCAGAGAAATTGCAACACGACTGTTTAAAAGTAATTGAGATCCAGACAAAGGTGAGACCAGATTTAGGAGATATCGAGTTAAAAGAGGGAGAAATACTATTTATAGACGGCTCCTCCCGAGTGATAGAGTGTCCTGGTTTAGCCAGGATAGGGTTAAGTTTCCCCAGCAGTGGGGGGGAGCTCTAGCCGGGTTATTCAGATACCGTGTGGACGTCACATCCTGGCGCGGGAGCGCGGGGCTCGTGGCTTTGTACATCTGGTCCTCTCACTGCTGTATTGGTAGAGATTTTGCTCTGTTCATTGCTATCACTATTACTGTTATTGTTATTGTTGTTGTTTGTTGTGCTGCTGTTGCACTGCTGTATTAAACCTTTCCTTATCTCAGTTTTGGGGCTTTATATTTCACTCCCTTTGTGGGGGAGGGGCAGCGGCCGCGTGGTCTCAGACCCCGGCAGGGACTAAACCATTACAACTTTGGCGCTCCAACGTGAGGCTGGAGAAGACTGAGATAAGGACAAAAGGAGAAGGTGTGTTAGAGCAATCTGTTAGGTGTAATTTTTCTGTTTTTATTTGTACTTGTTTGATAAGAAACATTTGCAATGCTGGCCAATTTGCTTGCGTGGTGGGGCTGGATTAATCCTTATATCCATTGTGCATTCCCAGTGCTGGTGTTTGTTCTCGGTGGAAAATGTATCAAGGGTCTTGTTTTGCTGTATTGGCTGCAAACTGCTTATAATATGCTTGTAGCGCTGCTTGTGGGGGTGAACCGATATCTGTTTGCTGCCTGGGCTTTTGTTAAGGGTCTTGTTGTAAATGGCAAGGTGTATGGGAGAAGATGGGCAAGTGCCTGAGTCGGTGGTCACCCCCAATGCTTTGGGATTTCATTCCCGAACAAATGGAGAGTCCTGATAAACTGGTGGAGCATTTGGAAAAGGTGTGCTGCCAATCTGACAAACCCCAGGAGACACAAATCCTTGCTATGTGCTGGGGGCTTGCCCATGCTTACCGTGTCATCTTTAACACTGTTCACTGCCCTCAAGGGGGAGAAGGGGCTGCAGAATCTGAAAGTGAACCTGCTGGTACAGCAGCTGGGCCAGGGGGACAGGCAGCGCCAGTACTGGTCGCCTCCATCAGCACAGCAGCTGAGCCAGAGGGACAGGCAGTACCAATATCAGTTGCCCCGATATGGAAAACCAAATATACCAAAAAATCCCCTCGCAATGTACAGGGTGATGATGAACCAGGCCCATCACGAGAGCAGGAGGAAGAGCCGGAGGTAACCATCCGATCTCTATCCCTGAGTGAGTTGCGAGATACGCGGAAGGATTTCGGCCGCATTGCAGGCGAGCAAATTTGCACCTGGCTGCTACAGTGCTGGGATAGTGGAGCTGCTGGTTTGGAATTGGAGGGGAGAGAGGCCAAGCAGATGGGACCTTTAGCCAAGCAGGCTGGTATTGACAAAGCAATAGGGAAACAGGCTCAAACCCTCAGCCTTTGGAGGCGACTCCTGCTCGGTGTGAGGGAGAGGTACCCCTACAAGGATGATGCTCTATGTCAGTTAGGCAAGTGGACCGACATGGAGAGAGGCATTCAAAACCTCAGGGAAATGGCTGTGTTTGACATTATCTATGGTGATCTGAATGATGAGCAGTCACCAATAGATCCAGATCAGGCCCCTTGCACACAGCTGATGTGGCGGAAGTTCCTGCAAAGTGGACCAGAGGGACATTCCAAAGCATTAGCAGTAGCGTCCTGCTGACGAGACACCCAGACAGTGGACGAAGTGATTATCCAGCTCCGGCAATATGAGGGAAGTCTCCCTTCCACCCAACATGCTTTGGTTTCAGCTGTAGAGGAACTGTCTCAGAGGCTCCAGAAAATGGAACAGGACATGTCCTACGTTCCACCTGCACGGGCCGATGTCTCAGCTATTAGAAGCAGGTGCTTCCCCACCCAAGAGAAGGGCAGTGGAAGGCACACACCACGGGGCACCCTGTGGTTCTTCCTCCGCGACCATGGGGAAAACATGAGAAGGTGGCATGGACAGCCCACTTCCGCCCTAGCTGCACGAGTACAGCACCTGAAAGGGAAGACCACCATGAAAGGGGAGTCTTCCAAGAGAGACGCAGCTCCAGTGTCTAGTCGGAAATCCCCCAGACAGAACAGAATGGCCAACACTATGCTGGACCCTCTTGAGGGGACGAGGAAGTCATTCTTGCAGGAGTCACTCTTAGATCAAGTGAGTGATGGTGAGCAGGATTAGAGGGGCCCTGCCTCCAGCCAGGTGGAGGAGAGGGATAATCGGATTTACTGGAAGGTGTGGATCCGATGGCCTGGCACATCAGACCCACAAGAATACAAGGCCTTGGTAGACACTGGCGCACAGTGCACCCTGATGCCATCAAGCCACAGTGCGGTTGAACCCATCTGCATCTCTGGAGTGACAGGGGGGTCCCAACAGCTGACCCTATTAGAGGCTGAAATAAGCTTAACTGGGAAAGACTGGCATAAGCACCCCATTGTGACTGGCTCCGATGCCCCGTGCATCCTAGGTATAGACTACCTCAGGAGAGGGTACTTTAAAGACCCAAAAGGGTACCGGTGGGCCTTTGGTATAGCTGCCCTGGAGGAGGTTGAGCAATTGTCCACCTTACCCGGCCTCTCAGAGGATCCCTCGGTGGTGGGGTCGCTTAAGGTTGAAGAGCAGCGAGTGCCAATTGCCACCAAGACGGTGCACCGGCGGCAGTACCGTACTAACCGAGATTCCCTGGTCCCCATCCATCAGCTGATCCGTCGACTAGAAAGCCAGAAGGTGATCAGCAAGACTCACTCACCTTTCAACAGCCCTATATGGCCAGTGAGAAAACCTAATGGCGAATGGAGACTGACCGTGGACTACCGTGCCCTGAATGAAGTTACGCCAGCGATGAGTGCTGCAGTGCCGGACATGCTAGAGCTCCAGTATGAGCTGGAGTCGAAGGCAGCCAAGTGGTACGCCACGATTGACATCGCTAAGGCGTTCTTCTCCATCCCAATAGCACCAGAGTGCAGGCCACAGTTTGCATTCACTTGGAGGGGTATCCAGTACACCTGGAATCGATTGCCCCAGGGGTGGAAACACAGCTCCACCATTTGCCATAGACTGGTCCATACTGCACTGGAGAAAGGTGGGGCTCCAGAACACCTGCAGTTCATTGATGATATCATTGTATGGGGGGACACAGCTGAGGAAGTCTTTGAGAAAGGAGAGAAGATAATTGAAATCCTCCTGAAGGCTGGTTTTGCCATCAAGCGACAGAAAGTTAAGGGGCCTGGAAGGGAGATTCAGTTCCTAGGAATAAAATGGCAAGATGGGCGTTGCCACATCCCAATGGAGGTGATAAACAAGATAACAGCCATGGCCCCACCAACCACCAAAAAGGAGACTCAGTCTTTCCTGGGCGCTGTGGGGTTCTGGAGGATGCACATCCCAAACTACAGCCTGATTGTGAGCCCTCTCTACCATGTAACCCGCAAGAAGAACGATTTTAAATGGGGCCCAGAGCAACAACAAGCCTTTGAATAAATTAAGCAGGAGATTACCCAGGCAGTGGCCCTCGGGCCAGTCCAGACAGGGCAGGAGATTAAGAACGTGCTCTACACCGCAGCCGGGGAGAACGGCCCTTCCTGGAGCCTTTGGCAGAGAGCACCTGGGGAATCCCGAGGCCGACCTCTAGGCTTTTGGAGCCGGGGATATAAAGGCTCTGAAGCTAACTATACCCTGACTGAGAAGGAGATACTGGCAGCATATGAAGGAATTCGAGCTGCCTCAGAAGTGGTCGGCACTGAGACACAGCTCCTCCTGGCACCCCGACTGCCGGTGTTGGGATGGATGTTCAAAGGAAAGGTTCCCTCCACACATCATGCAACAGATGCCACATGGAGTAAGTGGGTTGCGTTGATAACACAACGGGCTCGAATAGGGAACCTCGACCCCCCAGGATTAGTGGAAATGACCATGAACTGGCCAGAGAGCAAAGATGCTGGGATGTCACCAGAACAAGAGGTGAAACGTGCTGAGGAGGCCCCACCATATAACAAGCTGCCAGAGGAAGAGAAACGATATGCCCTGTTCACTGATGGGTCTTGCTGCATTGTGGGAAAACATCGACGATGGAAGGCTGCGGTGTGGCATCCCACACAAGAAACCACTGAGGCTGTTGAGGGACAAGGTGAATTGAGCCAGTTCGCAGAGGTGAAAGCCATCCAATTGGCTTTGGTGATTGCTGAGCGAGAAAAGTGGCCAAGGCTCTATATCTACACTGACTCGTGGGTGGTGGCAAGTGCCCTGTGGATGTGGTTGCAGCAATGGAAACAGAACAACTGGCAATGCAAGGGCAGACCCGTCTGGGCCGCTGAAGTATGGCAGGACATCGCAGCCCGGGTGGAGAACCTTGTTGTGAAGGTGCACCATGTGGACGCCCATATACCCAAGAGTCGGGCCGCTAATGAACATCAACATAACGAGCAGGCTGCTAAGATCGAAGTGGCTCAGGTGGACTTGGACTGGCAGCGTAAAGGTGAACTGTTCATAGCCCGGTGGGCCCATGAGACCTCGGGCCACCAAGGCAGAGATGCAACATACAGGTGGGCTCGAGATCGAGGGGTGGACCTCACCATTGACACCATCGCAGAGATCATCCACGGATGTGAGACGTGTGCTGCGATCAAACAAGCTAAATTGGTGAAGCCCCAGCGGAATGAAGATCGATGGATGAAATATAAATATGGAGAGGCCTGGCAGATCGACTACATCACACTGCCACAGACCCGCCAAGGCAAGCGCCACGTGCTCACAATGGTGGAAGCAACCACTGGATGGCTCGAAACTTATCCAGTGTCCCACGCCACTGCCCGAAATACCATCCTGGGCCTTGAAGAGCGAGTCCTGTGGCGACACGGCACCCCAGAGGGGATTGAGTCGGACAATGGGACTCACTTCCGAAATAACCTCATAGATGCCTGGGCAGAAGAACACGGCATCGAGTGGGTCTACCACATCCCCTACCACGCACCAGCCTCTGGGAAGATCGAGCGCTACAATGGACTGTTAAAAACTACATTGAGAGCAATGGGGGGTGGAACCTTCAAACACTGGGACACACATCTGACAAAGGCCACTTGGTTGGTCAACACAAGAGGATCTGCCAATCGAGCTGGCCCGGCTGAGTGAAAACTTCCACGTGTTGTAGACGGGGATAGAGTCCCTGTGGTGCGCATGAGAGATCTGCTGGGAAAAATGGTCTGGGTTAGTCCTGCGCCGGGCAAAGGCAAACCCATCGATGGGATTGTTTTTGCTCAAGGACCTGGGTGCACCTGGTGGGTGATGCAGAAGGATGGAGAGGTCCGATGCGTACCACAAGGGGACTTGATTGTGGGTGAAAACACACCATGATTCATACCGTGCTTTTGTCAATTTTCCTTTGTTAATGCTAATTGCTAAATGGCAGCTGGATGTGACGCGTATGGTATAGAATAAAGGGGTGGATTATGTCCTGGTTTAGCCAGGATAGGGTTAAGTTTCCCCAGCAGTGGGGGGGGGGGAGCTCTAGCCGGGTTATTCAGATCCCGTGCGGACGTCACATCCTGGCGCGGGAGCGCGGGGCGCGTGGCTTTGTACATCTGGTCCTCTCACTGCTGTATTGGTAGAGATTTTGCTCTGTTCATTGCTATCACTATTACTGTTATTGTTATTGTTGTTGTTTGTTGTGCTGCTGTTGCACTGCTGTATTAAACCTGTCCTCATCTCAGTCTCGGGGTTTTGTATTTCACTCCCTTTGTGGGGGAGGGGCAGCGGCCGCGTGGTCTCAGACCCCGGCAGCGACTAAACCATTACATAGAGGGAAAGAGAAGATCAGGATATGCAATAATTAATAAAGACCTGAAACCTATAGAATCAGGACCTTTGAATCCATCATGGTCAGCTCAGGCTTGTGAACTGTATGCCCTCTTTAGGGCCCTAGAGCTGCTAAAAGAAAAAAGTGGAACTATATTCACAGATTCTAAATATTCATGTGGGGTAGTCCATACCTTTGGAAGGATTTGGGAAGAAAGAGGTTTAATTAATACTCAAGGGAAAAATCTTATACATCAAGAATTAATAGTAAGAACTTTAAAGGCATTAAGAGAACCGAAAGAGATAGCAGTAGTACATGTGAGGGGACATCAAAAGGGATTAGATTATCGAACCAGGGGAAACAATTTAGCAGATAAAGAGGTCCAGGAAGCCGCCCTGAGAACTCAGATTGTTAAAATTAATTTAGTACAAGCAAAAGAAAATACCAACAAGAAGAAACAAGAAGAGACAGAGAAAAAATTCACCCCTGAGGAACAAACAAAATTGAAAGGAATAGGAGCTAAATTAGAACAAGGAAAATGGACTCTACCCGACGGGTGAGAAATGTTGCCAAAGGCATATGCCAGACAAATATTAGAACAATTACATATAAAAACACATTGGAGTACAAAAGCATTAAGTGACCATTTCCTTAAACAATTCGGCTGTATTGGAATTTTTGAAATAGCAAAACAGATCACGCAAGGCTGTCTAACTTGTCAAAAAATAAATAAAAAAGTATTTCGACAAGTAGCTATGGGTGGAAGGAAAACCGCTTATAGACCTTTTGAGAGAGTACAAATTGATTTCACTGAATTACCTGAAGTGGGGAGGATAAAATATTTGTTGGTAATAGTAGACCATTTAACACAATGGGTAGAAGCCTATCCTGTCTCCCGAACAACAACACAGATGGTAGTAAAAATTTTATTGGAACACTTAATACCTAGATATGGGATAATTCAATACATTGATTCTGACCAAGGCACCCACTTCACTTCTAAAATATTAAAACTATTGTGTCAATCATTCGGTATTCGGTTGGAATACCATACTCCTTGGCATCCACAGAGCTCGGGAAAAGTGGAAAGGATGAACCAAACAATAAAACAACAATTGGCTAAATTAATGGTGGAGACTCAAATGCCTTGGACAAAATGTTTGCCATTAGCACTCTTGAACATAAGGACAAAACCTCATAGTGAAACTGGATCATCACCTTATGAAATGTTGTATGGGATGCCATACTCTCAGGGGATGCCTCTAGGGAATAATATTATAGAAGATCATAATATGCAAAAATATATAATTACTATTGGGGAGAGACTAAAAGAACTGAGAGAAATGGGTATGATGGCTCAAACGCCACCTTTAGGATTTACCATCCATCAACTTAAACCTGGGGACAAAGTTCTAATAAAAACATGGAAAGAAGTGAATTTACCCCCCCCTCTGGGAGGTACCTTTTCTTGTTTTATTAACTACAGAAACAGCTGTAAGAACTGCTGAAAAAGGATGGACACATGTGCCGCGAGTAAAGGGACCAGTGAAAGAGTGGAAGATAACATCTGAACCAGGAGAAACTAAGCTTACCATTAGACGGACTTAACAAGGTTATATCATATGTATGATTGACCAGTAAAATATATGTGTTTTTACAGACCCCGAACCAAAAGGGACTTTTAGTTCGGAACCACTGTTGTATGGGAGGAACACCTTGATTAACGACACAGAACAACAAAACCCCAAGTGGATCTAGTACTCAACTTTGTCCCATATGTCGTAGATGTAACCTATATCTTATTTGTCATTGTAATATATTTGTGTATTAGATGTAAACGTATTAATCAACTAGAACTATTAAAAAAAATATTTTTGTTGTTGGACTAACAGAATTATAATAATAGAAAATAGTAGGATAAGATAAGCTACTGTGGGAATTTCACTATAGCAATTCCTGTATAATTAACAGACAAAAGAGTTCTAGAATAAAAAGGTGAGGCCTATGAAGGAGTAGAAGGTCGTAACTGAACCTGGGGATACCAAACTTATCCTTAAAAGAGCTTGATGTAACGACTGAGGAAAATTCATATTGATTTCTGCAAAAGAGTAAGCTCTAATTGAATTTATAAAAATCCAATATACAGAGAACCAACGCCATTTCTTTGTAATTGAAGGGATCTACTTTTCCCCACTTTTCCCAAACCTTTGTTCGTGTTGATTGTGTTGGAAGCCCTGTATTTGAATAAAATAATTCCTATCACTCAAAAAGGGAAGAAAGCCACACCTCAGTAAAAACTGGAGAGGACAAGACCGGAGGGAATCAGTGCTGCAGCTGACAAGGTCTGCCGAGGGCTGCAACCCCTGGGGCGGTGACCACTGAGCATTATGATCCTGACCGGACCTCTCTTAATATGGGTCCTGATGGGAACCCTGTGGGAAAGTGTGGACGCCCTTTCCAACCATTGTAGTGAGTGTATTGCTATAACAATGCAAGGCGATATAGTCTCCCATACATTGATCTACCATACCCACTACGAATGTAAAGGGCAGATTATGGGTGACTGTGTGTATAACCAAACAAAATATAAACTCTGTAAGGATCCTTCAAATAACAAGATCATGTGCTATGATCCTGAAATACTTCCAACCCTATATTGGATAGAATTAAAAACAGAAGGATGGATAAAGAAGGGG
This sequence comes from Bubo scandiacus, assembly GCA_017315185.1. Lineage (NCBI taxonomy): Eukaryota > Metazoa > Chordata > Aves > Strigiformes > Strigidae > Bubo > Bubo scandiacus. The sequence continues at coordinate 269,195 of MU210718.1, read as the reverse complement.
AAAGAGAAAGGAAAATATGATGGGTGGAAAACTTTGGCAGTGAGCAATCAGGTTTATAATCTTAGTTCTTCGGTATCAGTCATTTTCGATGTTTGCCAAGCGGTTGACCGAGACTATTACTCAGCTGACTGTGGAAATATAGATCAGAGAAGACAATATGGAAAAACTGAAAAATACATGTGTATGAATCGTGGAAATTCTTATTTAGCATCCGGGGTCTACGGAGGCCACTTGTGTGGAAACACATGGGAGGCTGTGTGCTGGGCAACCACCAACTGGGGCTATGAATATCATTGCTATGTAAAGGCTAAATTGGAAAAGATAAAAGCAAGCCCAACTTGTGGACTTTATGACTGTACGCTAGTCAATCTAACGATTATAGATCTTGGGTCTTGGAAAAGAAGAAAAATAATAGATTTCGGAATTAAGATATGGGCCTCCGGTTATGACCCAGGAGCCGAAGTCCGAATAATATATCATGAAAAAGTAAGACAAACCATGCAGCATCGTTTGTTATTTAACGCGTTTTATCATGAAATAGAAACAGGAGTCAAGTATGAAATTCCCACAGTTGCTAAAAATCTGTTTGTGAACCTTGCCGAAAACATAGCAAAAGCACTAAGACTTGTTATGTGTGTGGAGGGACAAATCAGGGAGAACACTGGCCTTGGGAAGCTTTAGAGAGCAATATAACTGACTATAGGATCTGAAAGGTAAATAGTCAGGATAGAAGACAACAGTGGATTTTACAAACCAATATAGTGGGGAGAAGCTGTTTCCAACACTTAGCTAAAGAAGGGGAACCAGTGGGAAATTTAATTTGTGAAGGAGGATATATATGGAATAAAATGAGGAAGGACTGGGATAAATGGGGGAACCCAATGGAAATAAATTCACAAATGGCCAACTGGACAAATGGGAACAATATACCAAATGGTTGGCCTGCACCAGAGGGACACTATTGGATTTGTGGAAAATTAGCATTTGCAACTTTACCAAAGAATTGGGTTGGGTAATGTATAGTAGGCACAATTAGACCTAGTTTCTTCCTGTTGCCAATAGGTAGGGGAGAACGATTAGGAGTTCCAGTATATACAGAATCTGATGAATTTCGGAGACACAAGAGAGATTTACAAATTGGGAATTGGAAAGATAATGAATGGCCTCCAGAGAGAATAATAGCCTATTATGATCCAGCTACATGGGCAGAAGATGGATCTTGGGGCTACCGAACTCCGATATATATGTTAAACAGGATTATACGGCTACAAGCAGTAGTTGAAACAGTAGTAAACAAAACTGGAGCTGCCTTAAGTCTAATTGCAAAACAAAACACGAAAATGAGAACTGCAATATACCAGAATCGTTTAGCATTGGACTACCTGTTGGCACAGGAAGGGGGAGTTTGTGGAAAATTCAATCTTACCAATTGTTGTATACAAATAGATGACGAAGGAAAGGCTATAGATGAACTGGTTAGAGACATGAAGAAAGTAGCCCATGTCCCAGTGCAAACATGGAATGGATTTAACATCGAAAATTTAGGATCATGGATGTCATTCTTTAATGGTGACTGGATTACCAAAGTGTGTATTGTACTCCTAGGAATATTTGGAGGATTGTTACTTACCCCTTGTATAATCCCATGTTTTATTCGATTAATACGTTCAGTGGTACAAAGTATGCAACCAGAAATAAAGAATAATAGAACGCCATTAATGGTATTGGAAACAAAACCAACCCCAATTTCAACTGCAGTACGAGAAGCCGTTATCGAATTAGAGACCAAGACATGAATCAATGAGATAAACAAAAACAAAGGGGGAAATTGTGGAAAACATAGGCATGATTCGTGTCAAGATAGAATATGGTGTGATAAGTGTAATTGTTGTACCATGTGTGGATCTGAAACGATTTGTGATCACTATAACCTGTATCATAATTGTGATGAATGTTTGGATCAAATTGAGAATATGTATGAATAAAATAGGGATGAGTGTGCTACTCGCTTGCAACAATGTAACCGCTGCTTAAAAAGCCCGCCGAAAGATGAATCATGAGACTTTTAAAAGATCCAATAGGAGAAGAGCGCGCCAAGAGGTAAAGACCTCGAGACTTTCAAAAGACCCAATAGGAAGAGGACACATACCCCAGCAACTCAAATGAACAAATGGGAAAAGAGCAGGATGACTATCTGACGAAAGGAGATTGGTCAAGATGCTGGTGCAAGAATATAAAAGACGCTGCTTGTAGAACTCGGTGTGCGTCCTGGTAGACCAGAGACTCCCGGCGCACCCAGCGCTGTTTGCTTGTTTTTATTCACTTAATAAATTGGAAACTTTGTTTAAATTCCTGTTTGGAACTAAATTATTTATCACATTTCTTAATCACTATTCTCTCTCTCATGTAGTAATGATTTGATGCATTACCCTGTATTTTCCTGTTTGTTGCTTTAGGTGCATTATTCTGCCTTTTCTTACTGCATGTTTTCTGTATTACGCTGTTACATTATTTGGTTATCCCAAAACGTAAAATACGCCTACTCTTTTCACTCTGGTGTCCGAGTTTAATTGGTATCCTTAATATAGCAAAACAGAAAACAGACGTGCAGAAGCTGAAGGTGTCAATGGCTGACACACCCCCACCCCCCCCCCGGTACGACCACTGTGGACATCTGGGCATGCGCACATGGGGGAACATGGGGTGGCGAATATGCAAATGAGCTCTGTGGCAACGAGCGAACTAGTGGTGGGGACTGTATAAAAGGGGCTGCGTTCTTCTCTATAGGGAAGATTCTCACCTGCAGTAGTTTTTCACTTTCCTTCTTTCTATCGCCTGCCAAAGCTCTCGCCTGACGAAGCTTTTCGCTTGCTTGCTTTCTCCCCATTGCCTGCCGAGCTTTCTCTCCATCGCCTGCACTGGGACCGGACCAATGGAACACCACTAGACTCGCGGTGGCAACATTCCCCATCGCTTGAAGGAACCCCCCCCATCACCTGCACCAGAACCGGATCAATGGGACACCGCTAGACTCGTGGTGGTGGTAACTAGTATTGCTGCATCTCTTTTGTTTGCTTGCTTAGGTATTCTGACTTTTCCTTTCTTCTTCCTTCTGTCCGATTGCTATTATCAGTTATTTCGTTAAATAAAGCTTACAAGGTTGTATAGCATCTGACCCCGTTTGCATCTTAATCTCACTCTTGGGATCATTTAAGAACCCTCCCTGATATTGGATCGGGACACCTTTTTAAGATGCAAGAGTTTGAAGCCTAGTATGCTTTGGATGTACGGTGCGAAAGTCTGCAATAATAATTTACAACCCTTATTTTCTTTCTCTGCAAGTATAATCAAAACATTTTTGGCTGTAATTACTACTGCAGCAGGTGTCTGAAGCCAGAAAAAAAACAAAAAAAAACCCAGAAAAGCAAACTGTATGGTGCAAGGAGCTTTTGTATGGGAGGCTTCAGGCAAGCAGGGATGTGGTCCTCTATGGCAACACTTGCTTCCAGGCAAGATGGGTGCAGAGGATATAGAGCCATTAATTTTGCTACTTGCTGCCCACACCTCTGTATGGGATCAAAGCTGTATTCCTTTATCTGCCATGCACAAGCATTTTCAGAGATTTCATCACATCAAATTACTTCTCGGGACCAAACTGAAAGCACCAGCTGAAATGCTGGACACAACACAACACACCCTCCAGCAGTCTTACTTTACAGCTCATCACTTGATAATGAATCTCTTAGATTTGAGGAACCCAGGACCGAATGGGAGTTTTGCAAAATGAAAAAAATATAAAAAGGGGAAAATCTATCCTGGATATAGACCAACCCAAATAAACCCAGTTTGTCCTGAAAACACTAGTGTTTTCTTCTCCCTCCCTCACTCCCTCACCCCAGATAATGAACTTGCTCAGTAAAGCACACCAGCAGCACAATGCCACGTCAAATTCCCAGCATGGTACCTGGATGGGAAGCCAGCAGCACTGATGCGGATGGTCTCCAGCACTCCATAAACTCTCAACTGCTGCACCACTGTCTTCGGATCAAATCTGCAATTATATTTAGGATAGAGATTAACACAGTGAGAAGGAACCCACATCATCAACCCACCCAATAGTGACTCTTTTGGGGACAGGAATTAGCTTCCAATTTGTGGAGGAAAGCTCTGCTCTCGTCATTAGTATAGGGGCTGAAGAAAACCATACATCCATGGATAGCTTCTGTCCGTAGACATTCCCTCATAGACCTCAGTATAACCACAAATCCCATGCCTTACTTTGTAAACAGGCTGAACAGACATCACATGTTTTCTCTCCATGTCACAACACGTTGTGCTTTTAAAGTGCAATAGACCTTGTTATTGCCCTATTATCAATGCCAAGTGGTACTCTTGAGACAAGATGACAATCTGTTGCAGTTAGTCTCTACAGCCATAATCTACCCAGTTATGTGAAGCAACACAATTACCATAAAGAAGGGAAGAGGCTACCCCACCACAAGCTGCCTGATGAACCAGAACGTATTACTTTTGCAACTATAAGGGCAATTTTGCAGCTCTAAGGGCAACAACATATTTTCAGAAAGAAATAAAATTCAACAGCAAAATAAATCTGATATAGAATCATAGAATCATAGAATCATTCAGGTTGGAAAAGACCCTTGGGATCATCGAGTCCAACCATCAGCCCTACTCTACAAAGTTCTCCCCTACACCATATCCACCAACATCACATCCAAACAACCCTTAAACACATCCAGGGATGGTGACTCCACCACCTCCCTGGGCAGCCTATATCACTGTCTAACCACTCTTTCTGTGAAATTTTTTTTTCTAATGTCTAGTCTAAACCTCCCCTGTTGCAGTTTAAAACCATTCCCTCTTGTTCTGTCACTAATCACCTGTGAGAAGATATATAATATATATATTATATATAATATTATATATTTTTATATATATAATATATTAAATTCCATACCAAAACCAAGTAATTAACAGGTCCCACAGGTTTGCAGATGATTAAGTTTACCAGGAACAGCAGTGCTCATGTTCCAGACTAAGGGCTTTGGTAGGCGTCGTGGAAATTCAAGGTATTTCTGCTCTCAGCTCTCTACCCTCCTCTTTTTAGCTGGCATTACCCCTTAACTGTGGGGATTCTAAAGGATTTCCTGCGAGGAAATGGACATGTGAGCAATCCTACATATGAGCAAGACTGGTAAAGCCTCAGCTTCGGCAAGGACATAACCCGGAAAGAATGAAGAACACAGGAAGTAAAACAACTTCAGGGTGTGGGTTTGGGTGGAGAAGGAAGTTTGTACAATGTCGATGTGGCAGTTTTCATCCAATCAGAAGAGAGCTTAAGGCGCATGTGCAAAGCTAACTGTCCAATCAGAAAGAATTATGTCATGTGATCATATCATGTGATTCTCACCAACATTATAAAAGGCTTGCTTCACTACAATAAAATTGGCATTGCTTGATCACATTGATCGTGTGCATGCCCATATCTCCCGCAAGTGGCTCCCAAACAGGGACCCTCAGATTGGCACAAGTCTTATGAGGACTCGGTGATGTGCAATCTTGGGTGGAAAGCCGGTCGAAATTAATCCAGACGCTGCCCCGGTGTCTGAAGGTGAGAATCAGCGCGCTGTAACTTTAAGGAGCCACGAGAGGCGGCTAAGGATCCGCGAGAGGCGGCGGCCGGGGAGGAATGGGGTCCACGCTTACTAAAGATGAGCAAGCAGTGGTGAAACTCCTCCAACATATCCTCTCCATGAGAGGGATAAAATATTACAAGTCCACCCTAGAAGGCTTATTAAAATCGAGCCGAGACAAGGGACTTATCCCCAGTATAGGGCTTGCGTTTGAAGTGGCTACCTGGGAAGCCATAGGGAAACAGCTATGGGACTCGGTTAGTTGCCGCGATTGAGAGACGGGAGACAAGCTTGATGCAAGCAAAGTTCTTCTCACTTTATTACATGTAACACTCATTTTTATAGAAAATCAGAAGATGCGTGTGTTAAATTGATTGGTTGCTATGCTTCAGAGTTCTTATCAGCGCACGCTAATTGGTAGCTACTTAAACTTTAGCAATTGGACTAATAGCAACTAAGCCGCTCCTATAAAAAACTCTAAATTCCTAGCTGTCTGCACCGTCTTCGGCCCTTTATCAAGCATGACTCACAGGTTAGCAATTCTTCACCATATCAGCACTTTTCTCAGCGCTTTTCTCTTCCCTTTATCAGGCCTCCCAAGGTTTGTAGCCTACAAGTTCCAGTACATCCCCCTCTAACAACGGAGCAGTACAGGCCGTTCTGTCTGAGTCCTTCAAGTCGTACCCGACAGTTAGTGATGGAGGAAAGTCGGCAAAAGAAGTGAGCGGTTACACCGCGCTATGGAAACTAATCAGAGAGACACTACAGGAGATGAGCAGTGAGCGCGGGGCTGCTGCTTCTGCCTTTGCAGCTCTTGGAGCGGCTTCTAACTCTCATATGTCAGCCACGCCGCCGCCGCCGCTGCTGCACTGCCCCGACCACGGCCGGAGGGACGGTCCGGCCCCCTCGCCCCGGAGCGACGAGTGTGGGGGGTGCTCTACACTGCTTGCAGCTCCCGCCACGCTGGGTCAGCCGAAAAACCCGTTTGCCTCATCGATTGTGCCACCGGGACCGCGGCGAGCAACAGGGGCTAGACCCAAAACTACGCAATCAGGAGCTGGAAATAGCGGAAGTGTATGTGATGCCAACCGGAAAGGGACTGAGGAGAAACCGGAAGAGTCAAGAGACTCCAATAGTGGGCGGGACACAGATGAGGGCGTGGGTTACAAGGATTTGTACCTGCCTCTGCCTCCCTCACAAGGAAACACCACAGAAGAACACACCCCCGCCTCGCCAGAGGAAGGTGCCGACTCAGCCCTGCCCCCGTCCTCGCCTCCGTCACCCGGATCGGTGCAGGAACAATCTCGTTATGGTTTACAAGATCCACACTTGCGAGAACTAACGAGAAAATTAGAGCAACTTGAAATCCGAATGAAGGAAGCGGCTCGGCCTATTTCTACAGCACCGCCTCCACCCCCTCTTCCTATTAACCCCTGTTTTTACAACACTGGAGGGAGGGGGGGGTGGTCAGGGGGAAACGGTGGCAATCGGGCCGCTGCCAGCGTCGGCTCAAATGGGAGGGGGGGCACTGGGAGGCGCGGGTGGTAATGGTAATCCAGCACACCGATGGCGGGGAGTTACTCGGGATGCAATAATTGAGGGGCAGTTTAACGAGCTGGGACCAGTGGCGGTCCCAGTAACAGTAACCCCACATGGCAATGAGTGGGAGGCCTGAGACTGGAAAATGATAAGGATGCAAAATTAGCAGTAACACAATACGGGTTAAAATCGCCATATACTAATTCAGTAATTCAGCATATTCTTACAGCAAATTTATTAACTCCATATGACTTGCACATGATTATACAAACCTTACTAACAGCTTCCCAACAATTGCAATTTTTCCAACGTTGGCAAGTGGCCTGCGAGGCTGCGGCAGCCACACCCCGTCAGCAAGGAGATCCTCTATATGGGGCGCAAGCTCAAATGCTGATGGGCGCAGGCCCTTTTGCCAACCCGGATTGGCAAGCAGGGAATTGGCCCTAAAAATGATTTTAGCCGTACACGATGAAAAAGCGGCGCCAGTATTTACAGGAATAAGACAGGGACCCACGGAGCCCTGTCCAAAATTTATTGCTAGACTACATGCCGCTATTAATGGTAATCCTGACTTAAATGATGAATGAAAGTTAAATTTCTTGATATGCTTGCTTATGATAATGCTAATGAGAAAACTAAGAAAGTCTTAAGTCTCTTACCCACCTGCGGCCGAGCCCGGCACCGCACTCTCGGCCCCCCCCCACAAGCGGCAGTTTTTACAGAAGCTGCTGACGCTGGGATGCGGCGCCCCTTGTCTGCCAACACCACATAATCAATAAGCAATGGCTTTATATATTCTTAACAGTGTTTTGATGTTTGCAGTGTTTGTCATTTTATGTTGTGTGAGTAATAAGTGTAAGAGGCCTCTTTGTCTGATTGTTTTGCGTGTGTGAGACGCAGCCCAGCTGCAGCTGCAGAGTGTGGAATTCTCTGACAGAGCGCCCTAGTGCCCGCTGGGTCATCGGCGCTGCCTGTTTGTTCGGACTAAGTGTTTCAAGTGTCATACTTATTAATAAGGATGAAATGCTATAAGAATTTGTGTATGCAACTTTCTTTGTTTAGCAATATTAAGAATTAAGAATTCAGATGTTTAACCTTATTAGAAACTCCCTTGGTTTTCCCCCTTGAGTGGTGGCCAGGCTCTGGGTGGAACCCAACAGGAGGATGAGATCAGATGTTTCTGCCCAAAGGAAATTGCCAGTTATTTTGGCCTGTTGATTTGGAGGCTGGACCTGCTTGCAGCGATGTTGGATGCCTCACCTACGGATGGACGCATCGCGTAGGATTTCCGGTTTGTGAGGAAGGGCACTCTAAATTCTCGCTGCATCCAGGGTTCCCCAGCAATCGCGGCTCTGAATGTTAGTACCCCATTAAGTAAGTGTGCTATTCTGTATTTTCCTTACTGTTTATTTTTGTAGTATCTAGTCATATCCCTTAGTTATGGGTACTGAAATTAGCTTACTCTAGTAACTGTAACTGCTGTATTGTTTCTAGCATTCTGTGAAACTATTTTAAGTATGCTGTGTTTTGAAGCTTGCCTAACCCTTAATTGATAAAGTCTCGAAATAAGCCTTGCAGGTGCAGCTGCAAAACAAAGAAAGGGGAGATGTGGGAGGCATTGGCCTGTCAGCCTTACACAGCCTCTGAGCAATAGCTGGGGTTTGATGAAGAACAGGCCTTGGAAGATAGATAAGAAACTGCTGAGTTCTGCCAAGGTGGCAGGGAAAACCAGCGGACGGCTGCAACACTGAACTGTGGAAAAGTACTAAGATATGAGAAGTTACCATCGCGGTAGGGCGGAATGGGCCAGGGAATATGGGAAATTAGTTCAATTGACCCGTGAAACTGATAATGGACCAGCCTATACCTCTCAAAAATTCGCTCTTTTTTGTCAACTCTGGGGTATACATCACATCACAGGTATACCACATTCCCCCAGGGGCAAGCCATAGTGGAGAGAGCACATCAAACTTTAAAAGCGCTTTTGCAAAAACAAAAAGGGGGAGAGGTCTTGGCTGCTGCAGAACCACTTGCAAAAGCGGTGTGTGTGTTAAATTACTTACGGCTCCCAGGTGATAGGGAGGAACCACCAGTAGTAATACATAGTATGGATCTGAAATCCGGTATAAGCCAGTGTGGAGATAGTGCTTTTGCTCAGTACAAAGATGTTGCTATAGGAGAGTGGAAAGAACCTGTGGAACTATCAATGACGGGTCGAGGCTATGCCTGTATTATTACCGATACCGGCACTAGATGGGCTCCATCTCGCTGGGTGTGGCCTTGGAAAGGAGATGAAGTTTGTGATTCTAAGCCTTGTGATGGTTCTGACAGTGATTAATGCTCCTCCAGCAAAAGTAGTGTTTCCCCGACCGAATATATGGGTAACTATAGCTAATGAGACAGGTCAAGAATCCTTCTGCCTTTTGATGGCTACTCCGTCAGACCCATTCAGAACATGTTTATTGAGAATCCCTTACTCTGACCCACAAGAATTCATTGGGTTTGTGTCAGACGATAGTTGGGCAAAAATGAAATTTTCACAGGCCAATGACATTGCTCAAATTACCCAGGCCGGCACCAACACCACAACCTTTTGGCAAGGTCAACTTATCATGAGCAAAGAATTGTTAAAAGGAGTAATCATTGTAATTATTTTGATTATTGTGCTTGTTATTATTTTGCCATGCTTAATTTCTTGTATTAGACAATCGCTGCAGAAAAGCTTGCAAGGAGTTTGGATTGCTCAGAAACAAAAAGAGGGTTCTGTGGGGATTCTAAAGGATTTCCTGCGGGGAAATGGGCATGTGAGCAATCCTGCATATGAGCAAGACTGGTAAAGCCTCAGCTTCGGCAAGGACATAACCCGGAAAGAATGAAGAAGAACACAGGAAGTAAAACAACTTCAGGGTGTGGGTTTGGGTGGAGAAGGAAGTTTGTACAATGTCGATGTGGCAATTTTCATCCAATCAGAAGAGAGCTTAAGGCGCATGTGCAAAGCTAACTGTCCAATCAGAAAGAATTATGTCATGTGATCATATCATGTGATTCTCACCAACACTATAAAAGGCTTGCTTCACTACAATAAAATTGGCATTGCTTGATCACATTGATCGTGTGCATGCCCATATCTCCCGCACTTAATGACTGGCATCTCATTTCCATCAGCAATTTGTGCTGAAAAACTTCATGCCAACTTCCAGCTGAGTATTTGGGCTGTGCTCTCTCTGGTTCCTGGCATGAACCCACTTTCAGATCAGTCTATCTTTGCACAGACTGAGCACAGGTACCAGTGTCCCCCATCACTTCTCCCTCCTTCCGCCCTGACACTGAATACACAAAGAGGTCCCAGCTCTCCAGCTCGAGACGGTGGACTCTGGAAGCGGTCGTTGGATCAAGCTTGGACTCATAAGATGTAGATGTCCGTAAACATAGATGTCCATAGCTGTGTTAGGTTTCCAGAACAAAAGCTTCTCAGGTCCTTGTTTGTCCCTTCCTGAAAGCCCAAAGTATTTACACCTGCAGGTCAAGACTGCATGAATAATTCTGCTTGGCCTCCATTGTGCAAAAACAGCATTAAAAATAGTCCCTTGCTACTCTGCATTTTTCAGTTCCCTGGACCTGTCAAGTCTACAGCAAGTTATTTACTACAATACTGCAAACACAACGCAGGTTGGAAAAATCAGTCTTGGCTGTCACTCGCTTTGAGGAAGAATCCACAAGCGTACATTTTCCATAACAATAAATAATAAACAGAACTGGTATATGGCTGGGGAAGCTTCAGTCCTGGAAGACCCCAGGGCAATATGCATTGTACACAAGGGGAACTTTCTGCAACACGACCAAGCCCTGCTCAGTGGGGGTGAAATGCAGTAACCAGAGCAGCTGCAGTCATTTATCAGCATGGAAAGCCAGGACCCTCTCAACAACTCCAGCTATGGGCTGAGGCTGAAATAAAGAGCTTAGAAGTGGGACAATACACATTATGAACTCCCTTGCCTTGCTGTAGCAAGCAGAAGCACCTGGCAGGTTGCTTTTGGCCTGGAAACCCAAGTAAGAGATCACAAACTCTGCCTGAAACAGAATTTGGAAGGAAAATTGTCAAAGGTACAAGCTGAAGTCAGGCATTCCCTTCACACCTCTTTCTGAAGTCTTCTCCATGAGGGATCAACCTCAGACACAGCCTGCAGTCAGAGGCATCAAATATCACTGCGTAGTGCCAATGCTTCATCCAGGCTGGAAGTCTGACACCCCTCACCTTCCTAAGAAACAAACCTTACATTTGCACCAAGATGTAAAGTAGGAATGAGAGTAATGCAGGTCTCAAGAGACCTTAAGAAGTCTCTAGTCCAACCTCCTATGTTCAAAAGCTGGGACAGCTATGGGGGCAGACCCATAGCTCAGGGCTTTATCCAGCCGAGGGCTGAAAACCTCCAAAGATGGACGTTGCACAACCTCCCTGGGCAGCCTGCTCCACTGATAGACTGTCCTCATGGAAAAAAAAAAAAGTTTCCTTATCTCCAATCTGAACTTCTCATGTCAATTTGTGGCCATTGTCTCCTGTCCTCCCATCACACACTGCTGTGAAGAGTGTGGCTTTGTCCACTTAGTAGCTCCTGTGAGTACTGGAAAGCTGCTTTTAGGTCCCTTCTCTTCTCCAGGCTAAACATCTCATTTTAGCAAAAATGTAATGTTCGTGTGAGCTGAAAAATGTTATGTTTCAGGAAGAGAAAAAGGTCCGTGTTTTTTCACTGAACAATGAACATAACACCAAGTGTTCTGCTTGCTACAAGATACCACTTCAACACTAACCCAGAGCAATGCCACTGATGTTTTATTTCACTAATGCCTCTTGGCACTGTGTATTTTTCAGCACAAGTGCCTCTGAAATACAGACTCCTTTACAGCCATCCCCGTATTCTCCAGACCTGAGTTTTACATAGAAGCAAATCGACTTTATTCAAGCCACACCAAGGATACAAATTCCTCAAGCTGGTGGCAGCAAGATCAACATTGACCAAGATTCTCAGATCACAATTTCAATTAAGCAATCCATGATTGGCGAGGAGGAAGATAATCTCTTGCAGCAAAACCACCCCCAGTACAAGATATCTCAACCAGTGCTTTCTAGTTTGTAGATGGGGATGCAACACCACCACCCCAACCCAAAGCACCCTCCTGTCGTTTCCAGCCCATAGTGACTCCTGTAGTGCTGCTGGATGCAGACAGACACCTGCATGCTGCTCCTCCAGAACCATTCTTGTGTTTATTCTGGTTTGCCCTTTGTTTCCAAAATCCCGAGCTTTGACAACTCTGACATTTGCCAGATGGGGAGCATCACATCGGACCAAGTCATCACTCAGACTGCAAGGAGACACAAGCAAAATTATCCTCCTGATATTTGCTACCCACAACATCTTAGAAGTACAACTGATTTCATTTAGATAATTACAGCACCTTGACAACCAGGAGCTTGCATATTTACTAAATGGTATTAACTGTATCCTAAGCATCACATGAAAAATTGAATTGCAAATTTAAAGGCAAAGAAGTGAAGATGGATGGACGGAAAGTAGAGCCAAGTAGGGACATGGAGTCTTGGAAAAAGCCTTTGGAAAGGTGAAGCCATTTCACTGTGCAGAGCATCGATTGTTACTGATTTGTTATTAATTTGAGTTGATGATTTTTGGAGATTTTGATAAGGAATGATTAGGACTAATCAATTAAATGGAATTTCACAGGAATATTGTTTTTTATAAAAGATAGTGGTGTAATGTTTTAAGTAGTCATAGAGATGTTGTATTTAGTTTAAAGTAACCATACAACCAGTTATGCTGCTGGACGAGGTACCATTGTTAGACTGTTTGGTAAGGACAATTTATTGCCCTGTAGATCAGGTGTTTTAAAAGTTGCATTGTGAAAGGGCCTTGAAGCATGTTAAAATTGCAATGTGAGCCAAAGTCCTTGAGTCAAGGGCATTGGAGGGTCTTTCTTTTAGGTCAGTAGACCGTGGTGGTTGCAAAAGCAGCCCCCTGACTCATTTCAGGACTCAAGTGTGCATGACCAGAAAGGGGTGGGAATAAGAAAATGAGTTACGGGAATTATCATGTTTATGTATGAGAACTTGATTAATATGTATTACTGTGTCCAATATAATCAGCATGTTACACGAGTTAGGTGTGCATTGTTGGTGAGATGACTCCCCTGCGCACCCGGCCGTTAATAAAGGAAGGTCTGCTTATCTACATCACATTGGTGTCGATAAGTTCTTTTATCCCGTTTTGGTGACAGGACCACACTTCCACTACAAAAAGTTAGAAAATACTTTTGTGCTTTATCTAAGGAAATTGATGAAACAAAAAGTGTAATCCTGAATTTCATTTAAATGGTGTGGTGGTTTGACCTTGGCTAAATGCCAGGTACCCACCAAGTTGCTCTATCACTTCCCCCCCCTTCCCCTTTTTTTCTCAACAGGGCAAAGAGGGGAAAGAAAATAAGACAGGAAAAAAACCAACCCTTGTGGGTAAAACAAAAGCAGTTTTAATATAAGCAAAGCAAAGCAAAGGTCCGCGTGCGGAAGCAAAAAAACAAAAAGAAAACAGATTTATTCTCTACTTCCCATGAACAGGCGATGTCGGGCCTTCTCAGGAAGCAGGGCTCCAATACGCGTAGTGGTTGCCTCGGAGGACCAAGGGTGACCCCACCCCCTTCCTCCTTTCTCCCAGCTTTATACTGAGCAGACGTCATATGGTCTGGAATATCCCTTTGGTCAGTTCGGGTCAGCTGTCCTGGTTGTGTCCCCTCCCAAGATCTTGCCCACCCCGTCCCACTGTGGGGGGGGGGAAATGTCGGAAAGAGCCTTGGTGCTGTGTAAGCACCACTCAGCAGTAGCCACAACACCAGGGTGCTATCAACACCCTGCCAGCTCCCAACATAAACCACAGCACCATGAGGGCTGCTACAGGGGAAAACCAATTCCGGCTCAGCCAGACCCAGTACAAATGGTCAATCTTTGCAGTAGGCAACAAGAGATTGAGGCCCTAAGCATGTCCAGTACCTACAAAATGGTACCTGAAATAGATAGAACAGACCACAGAAACTGCCATCCCAGCACAGACAGACAGCACAGCCTTCTCCAGAGCTGTTAACTAATCATCTAATGAATCACTTAAATATAAGCCAGCTCCTGAATGTCTTCTAACCATTAATACCCTTTGCTTTGCTGTTTGCAGGGGGAGAAGAGTCAAGCCAGGGACGCTTCCTGGTGGATACATATCCACCAGCATATCACAACCAAGGGTGAGTCTGTTTATGGATTCTTTGTCCTTTGCAGGACGCTGTTGGAGCCATCTCTGCACTCCGAGGTGGCACCGTGCTCACCAGGAGCACTTGGACTGTGTTGGATCAGCTGGAGGGCAATGCCTCCCTGCTTACTGGTTACAATTATAACCCTGCTTCCTTAAATGTCACCATCTCAAGTTTATGCCAGGGCCTTTAGAACACATCACAATGAGATCTATGAGGTCCCTGTGTTATAAATGAGCTCAGACTCATTAAGATTTCAAAATCTTAACTCC
>MU210718.1:216179-244428 GCA_017315185.1 Bubo scandiacus | reverse complement strand
ACATCTTATCACTCACATGGGCACGAATCAGATAAACATATCTCACACCTGCATACTAATGGACAAACTTTTTTTGGGTTACAGGAAACAAAATTGGGTACAAATACATTATCAAGAGGTCAACCAAGGCTAACAGCTATTTGCTCACAATGTTCGCAGCTTGGGATACATCTCTGAACTACAGAGGAAAATCAAGACTGGCTTTTTGCTTCAGCTGTTCACTCACCTGGAAACCTGCCTGAAGTTGATACAAGTCACGTCTTTTTTCCACATTTATTTTGGAAGCACCAAGACATTTCTGTTCATTTCACAAGTCATTTTGCAAGCACGCTACTTATCTCCACTTTTTAATTTCTTTCTCTGCTACTTTTCACTGCTTAGTACTAGAACTATTTAAATCAAAGCAATTTTAAGAGGAAATTGTACAAAGACCCTATTATTGCAAAGAAAGGATGCTCAGTATTAGCAGAGTATATCTATGAATTACTAGGACCTGCATTAGTCTTCATTTCATAGACACAAAAACCACATAATGAAACCCAAGAGAAGTGACTCCAGCAAACTACAGGGACCTTCCACTTACGGGAACAGCATCCCAATAGGGGCAATCTCTTTAGCAAGAAGAAAAGTCCAAAGCACACCCTGCTGCTATAATGCTGAACACATTTGCTCATCTGAAAGCCCACTTACTTAAAGGGGAGCTTCTCATTGTTCAGCTTGATGCAGTGCATGTAGTGCAGGGTGGTAGCGTTCAGTCTCCATGAACAAATGTAGCAAGTTGAGGAACTGAAAGACAAAACCATGCATTTTGAAGAGGGCTGAAGGTGCTGTACCATGCAACCCAAGTTGGCAGACTCTGCAAGCCACCTGTGGTGCCAGCCTCTGGATGTGACACAGTGTGAACCTCCCCATCAGCCCAGCACATGCAGGAGCAATTCAGAGAAGACACTAGTGGGTTGGTGGGTCTCCTCACTTCCCCCCGCCCCCCCCAACCGGTTTTTATTTCTCTCTGCTTCAAACTGAAGAAACAAGATCTTTACTATGAAAATGTATCTAGATTCACCTGCCCTGTTTCCCTGCCATCAATCAGCTTGCTTATATCATATGTTACCTGGTGCCCCACTGTTTTCTTGTGCTCCTTAATAGCAGCTTTGATTACTGGTCTGGCAGAATGGACACTGATTTTGGATGTTCTGAAACAAAGAAATTGACTCAACAGTAAAGGTTTTTTTTTTACTGTTAAGCAGGTATTCTTTATTAGCAGCGCTGGGGTCGCCCTGGGGATTCTCCACCATAAGGGCTCCTGGAAAGGGGTGTCTTATGATAATGAGTTCCCAGAATTCATTTACATAGTCCGAGCATGCATAGTAGAAATAGGGTGAGGGTCTTCAGTGGTCGAGGGAAGAGGTACGTGGGCTTCTTCATGGTGTTCACTAGTTGACCTTCTTTCCAGAGCATGTGCTGTGAAGTAAAGTCCAGGTGCCTTCTTCCTAAATTAGCAAAATCATCCTCCCTAGATAAGATCTCTGTGTCCTTTTGTTCGAGTCCCCCTTATCTTAGTTTGCCCATTCTAGGAGTTGCCCAAGTGTTCATTGAAGGCTTTGAGTCTCTGCTATCAGTGATTTACATAGGGAGCGTTTTACTCCTGTCTAAACAAAGAGGCCTAGGGAAACAGTTAAGGAGTCCTTGGGAAACAAACCAAGCAAAGCTTTCATGCATCACAGTTTAGTCTTAATCAGTGATTGTCAGTAATTAATTTGTTTGAGCCCTTTCATTTCCCTTTCCCATGGAAGCGGTGGGTGCAGCATCCTTCTCATCTTGGAATAAGTCTGCTACCATAAGTCTACTAAAATGAAAGACAACATCTGAGCACCTCTGGCCCTGCTCTTTGCCGAATGAACCCACCCAAGTCACATTGCTCTGGTCATTTTTTACCCATCTTAAACCAGGAAGGGAAAAAAGGGCATTACAGTGAAAGCAAGAAACATTGCCTACATAAACCACATCAGCAGGACCATTGGCCATTCTGTTTTGTAGTTCATCCAACCTTGAAATGTGCACATGAAATCAAACAAGAAAAAAAAAGAGGATGGCTAGCTGCAAGGCTGGATTGCTGAAGTGTTGCCCAAGGCACAAAACCTCCTGAGTGTGAGGTGACTCTTGCTCCCAGGCTTCGTTTCAAGGTATTCATCCAGTCCTGACCACAGCAAGGATGCTGCCAGCACAGCACATGTCCCAGGAACGGGAAGTCCACATGAAGACAGGCAGCAGCCCGCTCTCACCACAGCCCCAGAGGCACCCTTGCTTTTCTGAACAATTAAGAGATGCCAGCACTTCCTCACTAATTGTGATAGACAGTAAACTGTTTGTTCATCAAATTCCATTAAAGATACTGGGAGCTCGTGACATGTTATTCCATAAACTATGTAGACCTAAGCTTAATCTTAACTATTACATTGTGTAACGACTAACTGACTGCAAGTGCTTATCTAAGTTGAAATGCTGAAGCAAGGACTCCTAATGTGCAAAAGACTGAAAGGAGGGAGAAGGGAAAAAGGACGAAGGGGAGAAGGACAAAGGGGAAGTGTCTGTACTCTGTAAGATAGAAACAAAAGCTGTGTGAGCCACTCTCAGGCAAGCAGGAAATACGAGGAGTTGGTGACGCGAGGAAGACCCGGAGGGAGCGACCCCCTAGCTGCAAAGTGCGCAGACGCAGAGTACGCCTCTCAGAGAGACCCAGATACCGGAAGGCGGAGAATATAAAAAAGACGGACCCTCGGGAAGTGAGTGCGTGCCGTTGGTGGAGCAAGGACTCCCCGGCCGCCCAGCGCTGTTTTGCTTATTGCCGCTTGCTAAAATAAATAATTGAAATTTGTCCTGACTTGCATCATTTTGGCAAGATAGTCTATAACACTAATTACTTGCATTTCAGCGTGAATGAGCAAGGCTACAGCAGGATCACCATTCTGCAGCCCTGAAAGCATCACATTTAGCTCCTCTGATCCCTGAAGTCTGGGGTTTCTGGCAAGCCAGCTGCAATGCTTCCACTTCATAAATGGGAGAACAGGTGAGCTGGCAAACGCAGTTAATGCCTTTTTTTTTTTAAAGGGGCAGGATTTTCAAATTTGCATTAGGCTGGGGAACTTGAATACTAAGTAAGTCACAATAAATCTGGTCTGTTAAATTTTCACAACTCAACTCCAGCTGTGCACCTACACAGGTTCCAACTACAGCTGCGCTTACATTCAAATAGTAAATTCTTAAATGTAAGAAAACCCACTGTCACCATGTGGCATTTCACTTGTCCACAGATGAGCTGGGTTCCAGCCCCCTGACACTGCCAAAGCACCATGATGCCACCCCAGCAGCACGCAGACCACCAGCAACACTCGCTCTGGAGCATCCCTGGGAGAGGGCACCAGCATCATGCTTCCCTTGTCTGTGACACATTGTGCCTGACACGTCCACACAAAAACACTGACACGAGACAGCAGTGCACTGCACAGTGCTCCTGCCTCCATCCCAGGCTCCTCTGAAAGCCAAACTTGATTGTACCTCCATTAAGATCCCGAGAAGAGTGCGGGGGTTTATTCACTTTATAGACATTAATGGACAGCCCCGTGCTGTAAAGGGCTGCCTGGTGCTCTGCCACATCCCTGGACTAAGACAAGAACATTTCCAGCCCTGGTCCCACAGGCTGTTTGCACAGCTTGCTAGTATGGCAGCCTAGATACCTCTGTGGATAGGAAACTGCATTAGCAAAATGCTTGCAGGCTCCAGGACAGCACCTGCTAAGGGTCTGCTTCATACTCACAGCTTTTATATTTTTATCTCTGCAGCTCACTCAACTCCTACCAGAATAAAGGCTTGCATCTTCTTTGCCTAACCCTCTACCCTCCCCCAAAAAAAGACATCCTGACAGCTGTTGTGCTTCGATGACATGTCACTGCCTTGGGTGCTTTGACTCCTGCAAACATGGGATGTTTGGGTGTCACATACTTGATGCTGGAAGACATCCAACACAGGCTCCTGTGGTGGTGCAATGTTAAGAGCCCCTTTGACTAGCCTGGCTCTGCCCTCCATATCAGTTGGGAATGGTTATAACAGCCCATCACCTGGGAGAACAATAACAGAATTGCACACCCATCAAGTTCTTGGCAACTGGCCAGAACACCTCAATGTCCCAGGCTGGAGTGATAGGTATCTGACAAAAATCAGTTATCTTGGACCCTATAAAAAGTGACCCCAAGTGAGACCCTTTGAGCTCTTCTGGACTGCAGCCAGCCTCTCAGGCATTAACTCCTCGAGAGACTGTCCACTGATAGAGCTGACAGCCAGGGCAAAGTCGACCCGCTTGAGTCTCAATTATTGCCTGTTGAGAAATGCTGATGCACTGTGAGTAGTTACTATAAACTCGAGAAGAGGGAAATTTTACTTTGAGCTATCTTCTCTTTTACCCACTTGCTCTCTGCTTACCGATGTGTTTAGGTATACACAGTTATTTTCATGAGTATGGGGACATACATATTTTTACTGGATCCAAATACTTTTGTCTGTCTGTGCGTTTGTATGTTTTGTGTTTGTGAATGTGCATGTATCTATGTACAGATTTAAGGTACTGACGCGCAGAAACAAACTCTACAACTCCCGAAGAGTTATAAAGCAGGTATGTTTATTCCAGCGCCGGGGTGCAAGGGGATTTCTCCACAAAGCTTGCACCCCAACAGCACATTTTACCAGAAATTTATACAGTGTAGATATACATATTCATAGGGTAGCACAATACAAACATACATATGCATAAGTAAGGTGGAGTTAGTTCAAAAGGCTGGTGTCAGCAGTTCTAAAATGTTTATGTCATCTTTGCGCCTGCGTACTGCCTCCTGGTGGTCATCTTCGGAGGTCTTTCAGAGGAAGGCTTGCAGTCTTCCTCACCATGTACTTTTCACCTTTCCCATGGAATGCTGAGTTGGTCAGGCCCCAGACCACAGAACTGGTCTCAGCCAGATGGTTGCTCCAAGCTGTTCTTGTTGTCTCTTTACTTCATATCTCAAGGCTAACTGCTACCTTCTTATCATACTAAGCTAATCCTCTAACTATCTGCTAAGCTCCTGAGGAGTTACTAGGGAAAAGAAAAAACTCTATGTTTCTCGACTCAATTGCCCCCTTTTCTTTCTCTTAAGCAAATTCCTTTGACATATTATGTCATTCCCTTGGAGGGTTTTGGTAAAGTATTTGCTACTCTCTATGTTTTCACAGAATCACAGAATCATTCAGGTTGGAAAAGACCCTTGGAATCATCGAGTCCAACCATCAGCCCTACTCTACAAAGTTCTCCCCTACACCATATCCCCCAACACCTCATCCAAACAACCCTTAAACACATCCAGGGATGGTGACTCCACCACCTCCCTGGGCAGCCTATTCCACTGTCTGACCACTCTTTCTGTGAAAAATGTTTTCCTAATGTCCAGTCTGAACCTCCCCTGTTGCAGTTTAAAGCCATTCCCTCTTGTTCTGTCACTAATTACTTGTGAGAAGAAACCAGCACCAACCTCTCTACAATGTCCTTTCAGGTAGTTGTAGAGAGTGATGAGGTCTCCCCTCAGCCTTCTCTTCCTCAAACTAAACAGTCCCAGCTCCTTCAATCGCTCTTCATAGGATTTGTTCTCCAGGCCCTTCACCAGCTTCGTTGCCCTCCTCTGCACTCACTCCAGCACCTCGAGATCTCTCTCGTATTGAGGTGCCCAAAACTGGACACAATACTCCAGGTGTGGCCTCACCAGTGCAGAGTACAGGGGGACTATCACCTCCCTACTTCTGCTGGTCACAGTATTTCTAATACAAGCCAGGATACCGTTGGCTTTCTTGGCCACCTGGGCACACTACTGGCTCATGTTCAGCTGCTTGTCAATTAGAACCCCCAGATCCTTCTCTTCCAGACAGCTCTCCAGCCACACATCCCCAAGCCTGTAGCCATGCAGGGGGTTGTTGTGGCCCAAGGGCAGGACCTGGCACTTGGCCTTGTTGAAGCTCATCCCATTAACATTGGCCCACTGATCCAACCTATCCAAGTCTCTCTGTAGTGCCTCCCTATCCTCATGCAGATCGACACTCCCGCTTAACTTGGTGTCATCTGCGAACTTACTGATGATACACTCTATGTCCTTATCAAGATCATCAATAAAGATGTTGAACAGAAATGGTCCCAACACCGAGCCCTGAGGAACGCCACTTGTGACCGGCCGCCAGCTGGATTTAACTCCATTGACCACCACTCTCTGGGACCGTCCATCCAGCCAGTGCTTGACCCAGCAGACCGTACGCTCATCCAGGCCATGGGCAGCCAGTTTTTCTATGAGAATTCTATAGGGAACTGTGTCAAACCCTTTTCGAAAATCCAGGTAGACAATATCCACAGCTTTTCCCTCGTCCAATACTCAGGTCATTTTGTCATAGAAGGAGATCAGGTTTGTCAGGCAGGACCTGCCTTTCATAAACCCATGATGACTAGGGCTGATCCCCTGGTTGTCCATTATATGACTTGTAATGGCACTCAAGATGATCTGCTCCATGACCTTCCCTGGCACCGAGGTCAGACTGACAGGTCTATAGTTTCCTGGATCCTCCTTTCTGCCTCTCTTGTAGATGGGTGTCACATTTGCCACCCTCCAGTCCAATGGGACCTTCCCAGTTAGCCATGACTTCAGGTAAATCATGGAAAGCGACTTGGCAAGCACATCTGCCAACTCTTTCAGCACCCTTGGGTATAACCCATCCGGTCCCACAGACTTGTGTGCATCCAAGTGGTGTAGCAGGTCTCTGACCACTTCCTCTTTAATTGTGCTGACCTCATTCTGCTTCCCGTCCCCATCTCCCAGCTCATGAGGCTGAGTGTCCAGGGAACAGCCAGTTCCACTGCTAATAGACTGAGGCAAAGTAGGCGTTGAGCACCTCAGCCTTTTCCTCATCCTTTGTTACCATGTTTCCCTCTGCATCCAATAAAGGAGGGAGATTTTCCCTAATCCTCCTTTTGTTGTTAATGAATTTATAGAAACATTTTTTATTATCTTTAACAGCTGTAGCCAGGTTGAGCTCTAGCTGCGCTTTGGCTCTCCTAATGTTCTCCCTGCATAGCTTCACTACATCTTTATAGTCTTCATGAGAGACCTGCCCCCTCTTCCAAAGGCAATAGATTCTCCTTTTGTTCTTGAGATCCAGCCAAAGGTCCCTGTTTAGCCAGGCTGGTCTCCTTCCCCACCTGCTTGTTTTTCAGCACATGGGAACAGCCTGCTCCTGTGCCTTTAAGACTTCTCTCTTGAAGTATGTCCAGCCTTCCTGGACTCCCATATCCTTCAAGGCAGCCTCCCAGGGGATTTTGTTAATCAGTCTTTTGAACAGGTCAAAGTTTGCCCTCCGGAAGTCTAAGGTGGCAGTTTTACTAACCCCTCTCTGTTTCTCCAAGGATCGAAAACTCAGTCATCTCATGATCACTGCACCCTAGACGGCCTCCAACCTCTACTTCCCCCACAAGCTCTTCCCTGTTCACAAGAAGCAGGTCCAGGAGGGCACCTTCCCTGGTCGGCTCCCTCACCAGCTGTGTGAGGAAGTTATCCTCCACACATTCCAGGAACCTCCTGGATTGTTCCCTCTCTGCTGTGCTGTGATCCCAGCAGATATCTGGGAGGTTAAAGTCCCCCACAAGAACAACGGCAAGTGACCGCGAGATTTCTCCCAACTGTTTATAGAAAGCTTCATCCACCTCACTGCTTTGGTTGGGAGGTCTATAGCAGACTCCCACAGCAAGATCTGCTTTATTCGTCCTTAACCTAATACCAACACTCTCAACCCCGTTATCACTATACTCGATTTCTGAGCTCTCATAGCATTCTCTAACATACAGGGCCACTCCACCGCCTCTCCTTCCCTGTTGTCTGAGTCTATATTGGTACGCCAATTAGGGTATCATCACTATGGCCCATAATACTGCAAATGGCACTATTATTTTACCTTGAGGGGTCTTTGCCCACCTGCCCTTTTCTCTCCTTCCGCCCAGATCTTCAGTAAGTTTTTGATCCTCCTTAGAATATTGAGGTTCACCATCAATTTGTATTTTGCCATCTGGGACCAAAGATCGCACTTCTACTTCACCTTCCTCAGCCACTCTTTTAGCCTTGCGATCTGCCATGGCGTTGCCAAGTTTATGAGTGGAGCTTCCCTTTTGGTGAGCCTTACAATGCATTATAGCCACCTTTTCAGGTAGTTGCACTGCTTCCAGGAGTTTGAGGATTTCTTTGGCATGCTTTATATGTTTTCCCTGTGTGGACAAGAGTCCACACAGATATCCAAAAGCATATTTAGAGTCTGTCCATATATTAATTTTCAGGCCCTTGGCCATTTCCAGTGCCCGAGTTAAAGCTATTATTTCTGCCTTTTGTGCCGAGGTATTTGGAGGAAGGGCTTTAGACTCTATTACCTGATCTTCGGTGGTTATCAGGTATCCTGCCTTGCGGATACCTTGTTGGACGAAACTGCTCCCATCTGTATACCAGGATTCATCAGCTTCCTCTAATGGCTCATCTTTGAGGTCTGGCCAGCTGGAATAAACTGCTTCAATCGTTTCCAGGCAGTCGTGTGTCACTGGCTCTCCTGTGTTTCCACTGAGAAAGGAAGCTGGGTTGACAATATTAGTAACTTCTATTTTTATATCATCCTGTTCCACCAGGAGGGCTTGGTATTTCAGGTACCTTTGTGGTGAAAGCCAGTGTCCTCCTTTCATGTTTAATACTACAGACACCATGTGGGATACAAATACCGTGATTTTCTGGCCTAGTGTGAATTTCCGTGCTTCCTGGATATTTAAAACTAGTGCTGCTACCAGTCTTAGGCAACTAGGTCATCCTTTGCTTACTTCATCAAGTTGTTTAGAGAAGTATGCCACTGCCCTTCTATCTGGTCTCAAATTTTGGGCCAGGACCCCTAGGGCTATTCCCTGTTTCTCATGGGAGAATAACCAGAAAGGCTTCGTGGTGTCTGGTAAACCCAAAGCAGGGGCATCCATCAGCTTCTTTTTCAGCTGATGGAATGCTCTGTCCACCTCTCCATTCCAAGTGAGGGTTTTTGGATTTGATTTTAATAGTTCATAAAGGGGTTTTACCATGAGTCCATAGTTATATATTCACAGGCGACACCATCCGGTCATTCCTAGTAATGTGCGGAGCTCTTTAGCTGTCTGTGGTCGAGGGGTCTGACAGATGGCCTCTTTCCTTGCAGTTCCTAGTGTCCTTTGACCAGCCATGATCTCGTATCCAAGGTAAGTCACTTGTTGCTGAGCCACCTGGGCTTTCTGTGGAGAGACTCAATAGCCATTAAGTCCCAAAAAATTCAATAAACTAATAGTCCATATTATACACAGTTCTTTGGTTTCTGTGGCTATTAATAAATCATCTACATAATGTAAAACTTCTCCGATTCCATGCAGCTGCTCCCATTGTTCCAGGTCTTTAGCTAGTTGGTTTCCAAAAAGAGTGGGGCTATTTTTAAAACCCTGGGGTAGCACAGTCCATGTTAATTGCATCTTCCTTCTGGATTCCAGGTTTTCCCATTCAAATGCAAACAATAATTGGCTTTCTGGGCTCAAAGGCAAGCAAAAGAAGGTGTCTTTTAGGTCCAGCACGGTAAACCAAGCCAATTCAGGTACCAATTTGGTCAATAGTATATATGGGTTTGCTACAACAGGATGCAGATCTTCAACAATTTTGTTGATAGCCCTGAGATCTTGTACTATCCAATAATTACTGTCTGGATTTTTGACTGGTAAAATAGGAGTGTTATACTCTGATTCACACTCCTTCAGTCCTCTATTTTAAGGGGATATTTTTTAATTCTTACGGGCCTTGTTCCCTGTCAAAGTCTGATTATTATAAGGGAAGCAGTCTTTGCTTTTCCCGGTATCTCTGATGCCCATACCATCGGGTATACTTGGTCCCAAACCTCCTCAGGGATCTCCGTTTTAACTGGAGTGTTTATGAGGGCTAAGCTCAGAATTTCAACCAACTGTTTATCCCCAACTCTAATTTTTATTTTCCCTTTCTCAAATTTGATTTCTGCCTCCAAATGTTCTAACAAGTCTTGTCTCAGTAAAGACTTTGGCGAATTTGGCATGTATAAAAATTTGTGTACTCCTAATTGCTTTTCTAATTTAAATTTTAAAGGTTTCAGAAAGTATGCCTTTTCACTTTGGCCAGTAGCCCCCCTTACCGTTACAAAGTCATCATCTAAAGGTGTTAAAGCTTCATTTAAAACCAAAAATGTTGCTCCAGTATCAACCAAAAATTCCATATTGTGCTGTTGCTTTCCTAGCTTTATTACAACCAGTGGATCCACTAGGGTAGATTCCCCAGATCCCCGTCAGTCATCCTTAACATGGGCTTGCACCCTCCCTTTTCCTCTCCACCTCTCTGGACATTCGTTTTTCCAGTGTCCCCTCTGCTTACACCATGCACACTGGTCCCTTCCCAAAGGTCGCTTGGGTCCCACATACTTGAATCCTCTACTCTCCTGTAGTGCTGCTACTAATGCCTGTTTTTCTTTCCTTCGGTCCTCCTCCTCCCTATTGCTATATACTCTCCATGCTTCATCTAACAAAGTATCCAAATTCCTACTCTCTGGCGCTCTCAGCTTCTGCAGCTTCTTTCGAATGTCACATGCTGATTGCCCTATAAATAATGACACTAACTGTTGTATTCCCACTTCTGATCCTGGATCTAAGGGTGTGTGCCACCTCATGGTATCCCACAGCTTCTCCAGGAATTCTGATGGGGTATCTTTGGGTCCCTGCTGAACGGTGTATAGGGCCGACCAGTTAATTGCTTTTGGTATAGCCCGTTCCATGCCCCTTACAATCCAATCTATATGCATTCAGTAATGCTCTATGGGCTCCTCTGTTGGGGTCCCAATGTGGGTCCTGCAAGGGGAAGTGATCTTTTATATCTTCCCCTGTACTTTTGTGGTGATCACTGGCCAGATCCTGGGCCATTTTTAATATCAACTGTTTTTCAGTTTCTGTCATGTGATCCAGTAATAATTGTATATCACTCCAATCAGGATCATATTGTTTTATTAGAAACTGGAAATACTTGGTCACCCCAACAGAGTCACTTCAATACCCCTTCACTACACTCTTCCAAGTTTCAAGATCAAAGGAAGAGAACAGGATTTTTATTAGAACAGGGCCCCCATCCAACCCTACAGCTTCTCTCAAGGGGGCCTGCACCGCTGTTCATTCCTCCTGTCTCCGAGTGTGAGAGGATATGGGGCTATGAGGTGGGGTGTCTGACTCCGAACTTTCACTCTCCTCCTGTTGGCTTCCTACCGGTGGTTTATACTGCTCTGATAAGTCCCTTATCTCGGCCTCTTTCTCTTTCCCCAGCTTTGTGAACCTTTGTCCTATACTGCATGATGAACAACATCTCTTCCACTTCCTTTCTTCTTATTTTCCTTTTCCAGTGCCAGCACTAGTGGATCTCGTGTGGGTGCCAGGCCACAGTCTATTTGGTATTCAGAATGGTTTCAGAGGGTGAAAAACATGTCTGCATAGGAGACTTCATCCCACTTCCCCTCCCTCCTTAAAAACAGCATAAGTTGTAACAGAGTGTCCCATTAAGGGGCCATTTCTCCCCATCATCCAGTTTATATAGGGGCCACCAATGACTGCAATATTTTATCAGGGTCTTTTTATTCACACTCCCACATGGAGGTCCCCCTATTTTCTTCCAATGTGTTAAAATACAGCCTGGGGGAATCTTTTTAACTATTCTCCCGCTTTGTCCGCTTCCCATCTCGTCTACTTTGCCCTAAAAACACCACCTGATTAAACTGACAACAATAATATCTCACTCAGGCAAATGGTACAAAGGTGTGCTCTCACCACAGCGTATGCACCTCAATTGAAGACAACAATTAAGATAAAATTTCTGCCTTCCATTAAAGGAGAAAATATACTTATGACACTTAAAACACTTAGCATGAACAAACAGGACGCACCGATGGCCCAGCGGGTGGGCACTAGGGCGCTCTGTACTAAGGAATGTTCCCTCGTCCTGCACTACCCCCCCACTGGTACAGAGTCTGCCCTGCGCTTCGTTCCTCTGCGGCCGCTTCCCTCGCGGGATAACGGAACTGCGGGTCAGAGAACTCCGCACTCCGCAGCTGCAGCTGGGCTGCGTCTCACACCCGCAGAACAGTCACACAAACACACAAAGAGGCCTCTTACACTTATTACCCACACAACATAAAATAACAATTACTACAAACATCAAAATACCAATTACAATGATCACCAAAGTCACGTTTCCCAGTATAAATCGTAAACCGTGAGCTGTTTGCCCTTTATCATTCACCACAGATCCACACCTGATCGATATCGATTAGATTATAATACACAGTACCAGATTTTACCTTTGATGATAATAATGCCAATGCCACATACCACTCCTGTAGCTAGGAGTGATACAGAGAAATGATTACTTGTTTTAAGACTTATTTACTTATTTCCTTACTTCTAGCAAGTTATAGTATTACTTATAGTATTTTTGAATATTGTTAAGAATCCTGCTTGCCCAGACTGTTCTGTGGAATTTTACCAAGGACTACTGTGTTCATCAAAACAAAGCAGTTTACTGTGAAAATCTACCAAGAACTGCAGTGTTCAGCAAAATATCATGTTTTTGTCCTTGAGGAACAGGTGTGCTCTAACTAGTTGGGCCTCGGTAATGAGTAAAGATAGCCATATACGGATGGTAGAAGTTTCATTGGTTCCATTAAATAAGATAGCATGAGTAAACCGGCTGAAAAACATTTTTGTTGTTCAAGAAATTGGCCAAGAGAATCTGCGCATGCTCCGGGGAAAAAACAAGGTGAGAAAGACTGTGAGCCTTCCTCCCAAAGACCCCCGAAGACGCCCCCAGGAGGCAATGCGCAGGTGCAGAGAGAACATAAACTGCTGACATCAGCCTTTCGAACTAACCCAGCCTTACTCATGCATATGTATGTTTGTGTTATGTAATCCAATGGATATGTATATCCACACTCGATAAGTTTCTGGTAAAATGTGTTGTTGGTGTGCAAGCTTTGTGGAGAAATCCCCTTGCACCCCGGCTGGAGTAAACATACCTGCTTTATAACTCTATTCGAGCTGTAGAGTCTGTTTTCCGCAAGTCAGGAGGACCCAGGACCGGACCTAGGATACCAATAGTCAGGGTATAGAATTCACAATTCACATTCACCCTGCCACCACCTTATGGGGACTCAAACCCCATCCCCAGGGGTGAGCGCCAAGGTTCTTTACCTCATGTAGGACGTCTCCTCACGACTTATAGGTTCCCCCCCTTTCTCCAACATACCTGGTCCGCTGATGGTCCTTTGTCTGTCCCTGCTAAGATCGGGAGAGCAAGGGAGGTTCTCCAAGAAAGAAACCTCAGGGCGCGCCTAGAACGTCCCCCTCTCAGCTGGTCCTGCAGCTGGACAGAGAGGGTCCCATCTGGGGTGCCAAATTGACGTGCGGAAACAAACTCTACAACTCCCGAAGAGTTATAAAGCAGGTATGTTTATTCCAGCGCCGGGGTGCAAGGGGATTTCTCCACAAAGCTTGCACCCCAACAGCACATTTTACCAGAAATTTATACAGTGTAGATATACATATTCATAGGGTAGCACAATACAAACATACATATGCATAAGTAAGGTGGAGTTAGTTCAAAAGGCTGGTGTCAGCAGTTCTAAAATGTTTATGTCATCTTTGCACCTGCGTACTGCCTCCTGGTGGTCATCTTCGGAGGTCTTTCGGAGGAAGGCTTGCAGTCTTCCTCACCATGTACTTTTCACCTTTCCCATGGAATGCTGAGTTGGTCAGGCCCCAGACCACAGAACTGGTCTCAGCCAGATGGTTGCTACAAGCTGTTCTTGTTGTCTCTTTACTTCATATCTCAAGGCTAACTGCTGTGGCATCGCTGGAGAACAACGGACATGTTGTGAGCGATCCAGACCAAGCGGCCTCACTGTAACAGCAAGCTGCAGCTGTGTTCAAGGACATAAACAAGGCCGAGACGGCCTGAGAAAATACATCCCTAGCCAAGAGATAAAGATGTTGGACTGTTGAAAACAGGGGGTCTACCTGGGGGGAGAGCAGCGCGTGGACACCACCCTGGGACCAATCATAGAGGGCAGAAGGGCGCGTGAACAAGTAGCTTTAGCCTATGAGCAAAAAGATAGCGGCGCGTGAAGCTTGAGATAGAGTATAAATTGCTGTGTAGCCTTTAATAAAGTGGCATCGACTTGATCAAATTGGTCGTCTAAGTTGTGTCCGAGACTTCCGTGTCAGCAACTGGTGCCTGACCCGAGGGAGCCTCATAGAAGATACGCGGGACTCAAACCCTGGGAGTAGGGACCCTCTTGTCGGTGCTCGCCCGAGCAAGAGCAGACGGCTCAGAGGGGGCAGAAGCAGCCGTAGCAGGCGCTGCCCCGGCGCCTGGGAAGCCGCGCGCGCAATCGTCGGGAATCTCGCCCTGATCAGGTGAGCGGCTGGGGAGGAGATGGGGGCCACGCTGGGTAAAGAAGAGGCGGCAGTGGTTAAGCTCCTCCAACATATACTCTCTAAGAGAGGAGTATCTTATCAGGGGAACCTGAGGAGGGTGCTGTTGTGGGCTCGGCAGCACGGACTAATCCCCTCAGTGAGCGCAGCCTTTGAAGCAGCTACTTGGGAAAAGATCGGCGCGGCACTGTGGGACGACATTAGCTCAGGCTCTAAAGACAGTGGGAAACTCTCCACCGTGTGGAGATTGGTCCTAGAGACTCTGACAGAACTGAGAGCGGAACGGCAGCCCCCCGCCTCCGCTTTCGCTGCCTTGTCAGCAGAGGCAGAACGCGCTGGCGCTCAGGATTCCGCTGCTGCTGGGACGTTCGCGGGATCCCTGGTCCCCAAGGCGGCTCCTGAAAGGAGGGACGGGGACGCTGCACGAGCGGCACCCGTGCGGCAGGAACATCAAGAGCAAAAGTCAACAGGTTTACTCCAGCTCGACTCCCCCCCTCAAGCCCAAAAGATCAATCCCCGGAGCGCACGGCCCGGCCCCGCTCCCGCCGCCACCCCCCGCCCGACCCCCCCGCCGCCGCCGCTTCCTCCTTAGAGGACGGCGCCGACCCAGCCCTGCCCCCGTCCTCGCCCCCGACACCCCGGTCTGTGCAGGAACAATCTCGTTATGATTTACAAGGTCAGCACCTGCAAGAACTAACGAGAAAATTAGAGCAACTTGAACAGCACCGCCGCCTCCCCCTCTTCCTTTTGACCCCTTCCTCCGCGACACGCGGGGGGGGGGGTGGTCAGAGGGAAACGGTGGCTCTCGGGTCGCAGCCATCGTCGGTTCAAATGGGAGGGGGGGCACTGGGAGGCGCGGGTGGTAATGGTAATCCAGCACACCGATGGCGGGGAGTGATTCGGGATGCTAGAATAGAGGGGCAGTTTAACGAACTTGGGCCAATGACGTTCCCGGTAACAGTAACCCCACAAGGCAATGAGTGGGAAGCCTGAGATTGGAAAATGATGGGGATGTGCTGGGTTACGGAATTAGTATATGGTGAAAATGAGTTAAAATCCCCATGTACTGGTTCAGTAATTCAACTTCCCAGCAGCCACACCCCGTCAGCAAGGAGACCCTCTATATGGGGTGCAAGCTCTAATGCTGATGGGCGTAGGCCCTTTTGCTAGCCCAGACTGGCAAGTTGGATTTCAACCACAAGTGTTACAGTTAACCCAGGAATTGGCTCTAAAAACCATTCTAGCCGTACATGATGACAAAGCAGCACCAGCATTTACAGGAGTAAGACAGGGGCCCACGGAGCCCTATCCAAAATTTATTGCCAGACTACATGCTGCTATTGATGTTAATCCTGAGGCTTGGGGGGGCTTGGGACTTTCTTAGTTTTCTCATTAGCATTACTTATGATGGTGCTGATGGGAGGGCTGAGAAAGTCTTCAGTCTCTTACCCGCCTGTGGCCGAGCCCGGCACCGCGCTCTCGGCCCCCTCCCCCCCCAACGCCACAAGCGGCAGTTTTTACAGAAGCTGCTGACACTGGGATGCGGCGCCCCTTGTCTGCCAACACCACATAATCAATAAGCAATGGCTTTATATATTCTTAACGGTGTTTTGATGTTTGCAGTGTTTGTCATTTTATGTTGTGTGAGTAATAAGGGTAAGAGGCCTCTTTGTCTGATTGTTCTGTGTGTGCGAGACGCGGCAGCTGCGGACTGCGGACTTCTTTGACGGCGTGCCATAGTACCCGCTGGGTCATCGGCGCTGCCTGTTTGTTTGGGCTCAGTGTTTGAAGTGTCATAGGTGAAATATCTCCTCTAGCAGGAGGCAGTAATTCTGTGTTAATTGTTGTCTTGAATTTAGGTGCATGCTCTACGGGGAGAGTGCACCCTTGTACCATCTATCTGAGAAGGGTATTGTCATAAAAATCATCTACAACCTTACAGGGGTTGTTCGTTTTACCAGAGGTCATAGATGCATGTTCAGTAACAACAGGGTCAAAAATTACTCAGCTTGTTTATTTTACTGTGGCCTTCCCTGATGCCGAGAAGCTGGGGTGACTCAGGATTTGGATCAGCAGGTACTCCTCAAATATTTTGAGCTCAGACAGTGACACAAAGTCGAGCTCTGATAAAATGTACCCTCACTAAAGCAGAAGAATCTGTTGAACTGACAGGCATTTTACATACTGGTGTGGATGTGACTGTAATATCTGCGAGCAGATTGGCTGTTAGCTTGGGTAACTCGAGTGCTTTTCAGCAAAGATCTCATTCATGTAAGGGGCCCAGAAAACCGGGTAGCAAATATTCCTCCATTTATGTTGGAAACCCCTATTACATCATGGGGTCATGACTGTATGGCTCGATGGGGAACTCAAATTGGATCAAATTTGTCTTAATCACCACTGCAGCACAACCCACCCCTAAACCCACCCTGAAACTAACCTGGAAAACAGAATCACCTCTGTGGGTGGGTCAGTGGCCCTTGCCAAGGGAACAGTTGTGCCACCTTAATGACTTAGTTCAGGAACAATTAAGTGCAGGACATCTCGTACCTACCACCAGTCCTTGGAACTCCCTGGTGTTTGTTATTTTAAAGAAAAGTGGTAAATGGCGACTTTTACATGATCTCCGACACATTAATGATGCCAGGGAGGATATGGGTACGTTACAGCCAGGAATGCCCTCCCCAACAATGATTCCCCGAAACTGGCATCTTGTAATAATTGATGTAAAGGATTGATTTTTTTTTCCATTCCCTTGCATCCGGATGATGCATCTAAATTTGCCTTTTCTGTTCCCAGTATTAATGTCAGTGAACCTGCAAGACGGTACCACTGGGTTGTTTTGCCACAAGGCATAAAAAACAGTCCCACGATGTGTCAGTGGTTTGTTGCAAAGGCATTGAGCCCTGTTAGAATGCAGGTCCCCCAGGCTGTTATATATCATTATATGGATGACATCCTTATAGCAGCAGAAACACAGGAGATCATGGAAAAGCCTCTTGCTTTAACCAAAGACTCAGTATCTCAAATGGGGTTACAAATAGCACCTGCAAAGGTACAGAGATCATCACCGTGGCAGTACCTGGGGTGGAGAATGTGTGAACAGGCCATTGTCCCGCAACAGGTTAAACTTAAAACTGATGTTAAGACTTTAAATGATTTACAGAAACTGTTACGAACCATAAATTGGATACAGCTGTTGTTGGGCCTAACTAATGATGATCTGCATAGCTTGATTGATATTTTTCGAGGAGATCCTTCACTGACATCACCCAGAGTACTTTCAGAGAGAGTGAAACAAGATCTTCACCGTGCAGCTAATGCCATCTCAGAAACACAGCAAGCACGGCTTTCACATGCAATTTTTCCACCAAAACGCCAGGGCAATACAGAACCAGTTTTCTTTATCAAGGCCTCAGGCTAAAGACATCATTGCGACTTGCCCTGAATACCAGAAGGACTCCCTCTCTTCAACAGCTAGTGGTGTCAACCCTCGGGGACTCACCTCCTCACAATTATGGCAATCTGACGTCACTCGCTTTGCAGCATTTGGATCGTTAAAATAGGTGCTGTCAATATTGCAGCACTTCTCATCACAGATACCAGATCAACAAGAAGTCCAGGGCAAGGCTCAAGTGTTAGCAAAAATCCTGGGAAGTGCTAACTGGGAAGGACCATATCCTTTAATAACCTGGGGAAGAGGTTATGCTTGTGTCTCCACAGGTCACGGTCCCCGGTGGTTACCGGCAAGGTGTGTGCGACCGTACCTGAGGCGTGAGAGGCAGCTTTTGGTGGACACTCAGGAGCCAGCTGTGGGTGCTATGGATGCCCCTGTGCCGACAGTTTGCGGTCTCTTCGACTGATCATTTAAGCAGAATGGATGGGTAATGCTTGCTGCTGCAATAGGACAAAATACACCATCTCTGTCCTTAATCACACTACAGTTGCCAACTCCTTAAAAGAGAAAATGCTAACAGTAATTGCAACTCCTTAATGAAATATATAGGCTTACTAGTCACTAGTGAAAGATGTAGCTTAGACAAAATGTAGTTATTAATAAGGATGAAATGCTATAAGAATGTGTGTATTCAACTTTCTTTGTTTAGCAATGTTAAGAATTAGGTACTCAAGTGTTTAACCTTATTAGAAACTCCCTTGGTTTCCCCCTTGAGTGGTGGCCAGGCTCTGGGTGGAACCCAACAGGAGGATGAAATCAGATGTTTCCGCCCAAAGAAAATTGCCAGTTATTTTGGCCTGTTGATTTGGAGGCTGGACCTGCTTGCAGCGATGTTGGATGCCTCACCTACGGATGGACGCATCGCGTAGGATTTCCGGTTTGTGAGGAAGGGCACTCTAAATTCTCGCTGCATCCAGGGTTCCCCAGCAATTGCGGCTCTGAATGTTAGTACCCCATTAAGTAAGTGTGCTATTCCGTATTTTCCTTACTGTTTATTTTTGTAGTATTTAGTCATATCACTTAATTATGGGTAGTAAAATTAGCCTACTCTTTTTAACTAGTAACTGTAACTGCTGTATTGTTTCTAGCATTCTGTGAAACTTTTCTAAGTATGCTGGTTTTTTTTTTTTGAAGCTTGCCTAACCCTTAATTGATGGAGTCTCAAAATAAGCCTTGCAGGTGCAGCTGCAAAACAAAGAAAGGGGAGATGTGGGAGGCATTGGCCTGTCAGCCCTACACAGCCTCTGAGCAATAGCTAGGGTTTGATGAAGAACAGGCCTTGGAAGATAGATAAGGAACTGCTGAGTTGTGCCAAGGTGGCAGGCAAAAACAGCGGACGGCTGCAACACTGAACTGTGGAAAAGTACTAAGCTGTGAGAAGTTACCGCCGCGGTACGGCGGAATGGGCCAGGGAATATGGGAAATTAGTTCAATTGACCCGTGAAACTGATAATGGACCAGCCTATACCTCTCAAAAATTCGCTCTTTTTTGTCAACTCTGGGGTATACATCACATCACAGGTATACCACATTCCCCCAGGGGCAAGCCATAGTGGAGAGAGCACATCAAACTTTAAAAGCGCTTTTGCAAAAACAAAAAGGGGGAGAGGTCTTGGCTGCTGCAGAACCACTTGCAAAAGCGGTGTGTGTGTTAAATTACTTACGGCTCACAGGTGATAGGGAGGAACCACCAGCAGTAATACATAGTATGGGTCTGAAATCCGGTATAAGCCGGTGTGGAGATAGTGCTTTTGCTCAGTACAAAGATGTTGCTATAGGAGAGTGGAAAGGACCTGTGGAACTAAAAATGACGGGTCGAGGCTATGCCTGTGTTATTACAGATACCGGCACTAGATGGGTTCTGAGTCGATGGGTGCAACCCTGGAAGAAGGAAGTTAAGAAAGATGAAACAGAAACCGAATGAGATATTAACTTGGAGCAAGGGTTATGTTTGTGTTTTCACAGATGCCGGCTCTCGCTGGGTTCCTGCTCGGTGTGTTCGGCCTGTATTGGAACCTGCCTCAGGGTGAAGGATGGGTGGTCTCACAACCAAATACCACCGCAAGCCCTGAAAATCCGTTCTCTATATGCTTGGTAGAAATACCTGTGGATACATGGCCGAACCCACTGCAGTTTTGGCTTCGCAAACAAACTAATGCTACTTCTTTAGCTTTAAGTGGTCTTTTAACTGATGCTGATAGTGTTAGACATGCTACGTTATAAAATAGACCTGCAATTGATTTTTGCTTCTAGCGCAAGGACATGGTTGTGCTGAATTGGGAGGAATGTGTTGTATGAATCTATCCGATCATTCAGAATCTATTTTTAAAAGCATTCAGCAATTGAAGGATGGAGTCAAACACTTACCAGAAGATGATGGCTTGGACTGGCTGACAAGGATGTTTAAAGGTTGGGGATTATCTGGTTGGTTGATAACGTTAATCAAAACTGTTGGAGTAGTCCTTTCGACTGTAGTGACTGTGCTCTTAATGTTGCCTTGCCTTATTGGCCTTCTGCAAAGGGCCCTGCAGAGGACTGTCGGTGCAATGTTTTTAACACAGGAACAAAAGGGGGTCTGAATTGCTCAAAAACAAAAAGGGGGATTTGTGGCATCGCTGGAGAACAACGAACATGTTGTGAGCGATCCAGACCAAGGGGCCTCACTGTAACAGCAAGCTGCAGCTGTGTTCAAGGACATAAACAAGGCCGAGATAGATTTAGAAACTACATTCCTGGGCAAAAGATAAAGAAGTTGGACTGTTCAAAACAGGATGCCTACCTGGGGCGAGAGCAGCGCGTGGACACCACACCGGGACCAATCATAGAGGGCAGAAGGGTGCATGAACAAGTAGCTTTAGCCTATTAGCAATAAGATAGCGGCACGTGAAGCCTGTGATAGAGTATAAATTGCTGTGTATCCTTTAATAAAGTGGCATCAACTTGATCACATTGGTCGTATAAGTTGTGTCCGGGACTTCCACGCCAGCAAACTGCTACCTTCTTATCATACTAAGCTAATCCTCTAACTATCTGCTAAGCTCCTGAGGAGTTACTAGGGAAAAGAACAAACTATATTTGTTGACTCAGTACCATATAGTAATTTAGTGTGAATCTTGTTATCTTTGAATCTGTATTTAAGTCATTATTTCAAATTAGTTCTTAAACCTTTAAACTGGTTAATGATTAAGTGTTGCTAGCTATTAATAAATTTTGATTTGCTGTTAAATCGTTACCGTGTTAATACTTTCATCCGTGACAGCTCCACTTTACTATCTCATGCTTGACAATGCAGTAAAACCCCTGGCTGGAATTTCAGGTTTCAAAATATCTTCTCAATGCATAGCTAGGAGTACCATTGACCCCTCCATCCGCTTGCTATTACTAACAAGAGTGCTTGCTCCTGCACAAAGACTCAACAAGAATCTCAGAGGTGAGCTTTCAGCTTGCTTAAAGCAAAATTGGTGTAACTGGGACCACCTGTACCAGCCCAGGATCTATTCCATGGATGCTGGGGGATAAGCGAGAAGGACAAATTCCTCCTTCCCAACTGGCAGAGTCGAAACTGATGGTGTACTGTTAGTAATTATAGAGAAATCTTCACAAGGCTCTTTTTTAACCCCCTCCATGCATTTCCTGTTTCTGTGTTCAAATCCCAGCACATGCAACACACCCCTGGTTACCTTATCGGCGAAGTGCAGGATGATGAAGGAGGTGTTGGACACACAGGGCTTCTGGAAGTGCTGGCTGCCAGTGTGCCGGTTGTACAGCTTCTGCACCCAGTTCTCGTCAGTGCCTTTGGGAAACTGGACAGGGAGAAAATGGATCAAAAAAGTCATGGTCAGGCATGCAAAGGAGGTGCAGGGTGGTTTTGGAGGAACCCTCCTTATGTGCTTCCTGTAGTATACATGGGCTACAGGAATATTTGAGAAATAAAGTCCACCCACCAGTTCTAGGAGCATATGGTATTTTATTTTCATGTATATTCTTGACAAATACACTAAAATTTCATTTCCAGTGAAAAACACCCGAATCCTGGTCCTGCTCCAACAGCCAGAACAGCTCTTGCAGGGAAAAAAATTAAATAAGTATTTTTGCATTTAAGTTACATTAATTGCTCAGGCACCAACATTACTTTTTTTAATGCTGTCCTGGTTTCGACCAGGATGGAGTTAATTTTCATTGGAGTATTTCATACCATGTGATGTCATGCCCAGGGGGGCGGGCGCGCTCTGGGGGTCTCTCTTGCTCCCACACACCTGTCTGCTCGTGCTGTTTTCTTTTTGAACTCACTATTGTTACTGTTGTTCTCTTGTTATATTTAGTAAATTCTTTCTTTTTACTCAACCC
The DNA here is from genome assembly GCA_017315185.1 of Bubo scandiacus. Classification (NCBI taxonomy): domain Eukaryota; kingdom Metazoa; phylum Chordata; class Aves; order Strigiformes; family Strigidae; genus Bubo; species Bubo scandiacus. Next base: position 222,034 of record MU210718.1, on the reverse strand, counting down.
ACGAATTCTCTTCTTTTGTTCCTCCCCTATTGTGGTGGTTTAGTCCCTGCCGGGGTCTGAGACCACGCGGCCGCTGCCCCTCCCCCACAAAGGGAGTGAAATATAAAGCCCCAAAACTGAGATAAGGAAAGGTTTAATACAACAGTGCAACAGCAACACAACAAACAGCAACAATAACAATAACAGTAATAGTGATAGCAATGAACAGAGCAAAATCTCTACCAATACAGCAGTGAGAGGACCAGATGTACAAAGCCCCGCGCTCCCGCGCCAGGATGTGACGTCCGCATGGGATCTGAATAACCCGGCTAGAGCTCCCCACACTGCTGGCGAAACTTAACCCTATCCTGGCTAAACCAGGACACCTATCTTACCAGAGGGGGGAGGGGGAGGTGAACGGCCAGCCACGTGGCGTCTGGCTGCCGGCTTAGTTCAAACCTCCACAGATGCAATTTTTGGTGACCAAATAGTTTTACAAGCTGCCACCTGAGACAACAAGCAAGAGGTTCTGTTTTATTTCATTAACATAATTATGATAATAAAATAATTTTAAAATATTAAATAATAAAATTATAATTCTTAAGAAACTTCTGCCTCTCAGCAGGCTTGGGGTGGGGTCACTTGGATCCCAAACACAGGATGCATTAACCCCAATTGCACACAGTGTTGGGACTTCAGACCCACATACCTGTCCTACCGCAACCATGTCCCACTCCTATGGATCCAACCTCCTGTGCCAGGAATCTCCTGGATGCCAGACCCTCCTTCTGCATCCTATTTACACCAAAATCAGCGTGCAAGTCCTACATGGACCTGCCCTTGAAAGGATTTGGCCATGGTACACAAAGATATCAGGTGTTGCCCAAGACATTGCTTTGGTACGATGGAGCAGAGAATGGAGAAATGCTAAAACAACTGCAATGACTAAAAAAACCTCGCAGCACTACCTGTGCGGCAAGGGAATGGGCTACTTTTCACAAATCAGCAGTTACAAGGAGGGTTTGAGCTTACCTTCCTACCCAGTGCCTGCACTTTTTACCAATATATTGCCAAGATTGGGAAAAAGAAAAAATAATTTGGTTTTGTTTTATTATTTTGTAAACATATATAGCTGTATAGCAGCATATAACAACAATGTAACTTCTGATACTCTCGTGATTACAATTCCCATAAAGACTCTTTTTTTTTTTTTTAGAGTATGTTTAGGTCCCTCTCTGCAAACCAGCCAAAACCTCCAAAGCTTTCCAAAAAACATAAGGGGATTTGAGGAAAGCACCATAGCTGTAAATATCTGTTATTTTGTACTTTTCCGGCACAACAAGTTTGCTACAAAGCAAAATTCTTGAAAACCAAAGGAAACAAGAAGTGAAGTTGTTACACTTGAGGGCTGAGGACCACAGCTGATGGGGTTCATCTCCATTCCTCCTGCCTCCCCGGCAGGGATTGCAAAGGTATGGGTTGGTGGATCCTCCATCCCTGCTTCCTGTAGGGAGTGGCGTTCGGAAGATCTCGCGATGTACGGAAGGAATAGCTGTAGCCCTCCCTTGGTACGAGATAAGGTGATGGAATGTCAAGGGCACACCCACGAAGGAGGTACTTGGCGAGCGTATATATGCAAGATACGCAGTTTAATAAACGGACATTTTGTATCCACCACATTGGCGTTTGTACTGATGTTCCCGCGAAGGTTTTAACCTCCTGTAGCTTTAGTCTCTGCGATCTGCACACCACTGACATGTGGGCAGCAGGTTTAAGAACGCAGGCTAACTGCAACAGCTTCCCATGACAGGACAGCAATGATCACACACACACACACACACACATAATTTTTAACAAAAAATGGATGAGCAGATTATTTAGGTTAGAAAAAGAGAAGAGTCAGAAGAAAAGTGTTAGGGAATACTTAAAATTAGATGAAAACCACAGAATAATTGTGCAACATCAGTGAAAGCTCCAGATCATCCATCAGGTCTATACATAGATCTTTATATGAAAAGTGATGGAGGAAATAGGAGCAGCAAACAGTAAGAAGGAAAAGTTGAGACAGATGAGGTATATTTCTTTATGCTGCTCCGAAACAGCCTTTGATTTCATGACAGAAAGCCAAAACACACCAGAAGGATTCTGAACACAGGGACAAGCATCTCCTGCCCACCCCTGTTAACTGGAAGAAGTGTCTGAATTAAATGCAGCAGCCACTCATGCAAGCTGTGCTATCCCAGATGTATTTATATTTTACAGTTGTAAGTGTAGCCAATTATGGATACAGACAGAAATAACACAGACTATATATAAACATTGAGGCATTTATGCAATTATATACATATTTTATTTATGCAAAATAGACATGCATGTTGAAACTATGGAGCTATATGAATGCAGATGGGTTTCTTTTCATCAGTTATATTTCATATTTATACATAAAAAACCATCCTTTTTGGAGCTATCATTAGGTGTCTCCTGTTCAGGACTGAGCCGTGGGTGCAGAGCAGGAGCACTGCAGCCACTTGTGCTGTCAGATGCTGCAGAGTAGATTTATCCTGCACCAGCTCTCTTTTAGGCCATCCACTTTGCTGAAAAAACCTGCTTATCTCAGAGTTGAACTTCAAAGGCATCACTCCTGCCTCCCAGAAAGAGTGTTTCACCATACCCGCACCACTTCCTGCTCACCCTTGTGCAGCCTGGGTGTTTTTAGCTGCCTGAGAAGCACCTGATAGGGACCAAGTCCCAGAGATAAAAACTAACAGGGCCATTATCTGTACTATTGTAACAGCTTTTGGTATTGGCTTGGCAGTTTAAGGCCTTCAGAGCCACTGAGCAAGTTATTTAGAGACTATCCCATCAGTGCAAGACTTTTTTAGGGGATGGGGAAGAGAAAAACCGACTGACTTGCAAGTATTGTATGGAAATCTCTAAACAGGAAAAACCTTAGACCAGTAATTTCACAAGGTCACTGATTCTGCTCCTCTGTCCTCACCATCCCTCAGCCCATCAGTCTGCATAAAATCTGTCAGGCAGCATAATCCTGGCCAGCATCACCTCCCCATCTCCATACACTGTCCTCTGAGCTGCCAGGAGCTACTTGCAACCAAAAATCAAACCTACCCAGTGCAGCCAGGGTCAACCCCCAGGCTCGAGTTCACCACATTTGTATCACAGGCGTCCCAGGGTCAAGAACCCACCACGACCACCAGACAGCCGAGGAGATGTTTGGAGCTGCTTGGACTAAAGGGTGAGATTCCCTCCACCATCACCTCCACCAGAAGGACAATTCACTGGATAAAAGCAACAAAGGTTCATTCAAACCTAATGATGTGAAAGTCAACCCTCTGAAAACACAGTAGGATCTATTTACATTTTATTTCTTTTCTTCTTATCACTCCAATATATGATAAAGCCTGAAAAGAGCCTGGGCTTCCTCTGCACTCTGCAAGTGATGTGCCTGATTTTAAAGTCATAAAAGCTGACAGCATGACATAGGTGAGGTTATTCTGCCATCAGATTAGGTGGTCTGCCTGAAAGGAAAGCCCAGAGGTCCAACCTGCGTGTATCTGCTCGTGGAGCAGAAATCCCCCCCAGACAGGACCGGGTAGCACAGGAAGGCGACATGCTGATCTCTGATGTTCAAAAAACTAACAAGTCCAGACAAGGAAGACACATTTGCTCAGATACCCAAGTTCACAGCGATGCACAGAGACAAGCAGGATTGAAAACTAGTCTGCTAGAAGCAGACTTCAGTGTTTCCAGCACTTGACAGAATAACATGGGAAAGGTTAAAGAGCATCTTTTGAAGAGCGTTAGAAAATGCATTTGGCACGTTAACAGCCTAACACAATGGAAACATGCCATAAAACACAAAACAGATCCATGAGAGAGTTTGAGAACATGAGGGAGCTCATGGGTTTGGTTAGACACATCCCCCTTTGGCAGCCTCAGGGTCATGTCGCTTCAGTAGAATTTCACTAAGATCCATAATAAATGCTTGGACAAAGATGTTGTGATTGACACATCAACCCTCCCAACCAGCCTGTTCTTGATCAAACCCTTTTAGATGCACTTCATGCTAACAGAAACATTTTTTCACTAATTTTTCCATTCCCACTCCCATCCCAACAGTATAAGCAAAGGCAAGAGAGCAGACAGGCAGAACACCTTATGGAGAAACCTGGACGTCCACAGCAATTTCTGACTGTACTCCTGAATGACACTTAAGAAGTGTATGGAAGACACGCAGCACTCCCACGGACGCAAGCAGTTTCAGCTGGAACAGCAGGGCACCTCATTCAGCTCTGATACAGAGACCTGACTGCATTTCTTACAGAATTTTCAGTTTCCTTTGAGGATAATTTAAATCCCTTGAAAAAAATCAACCCCAACTGGCTCCTCCTCCCCAGAGCACTGAAGTTGCTCTTCACATGTTCGCTCCAACCACAAAGCCTTCAAAGTCTTCCTAGGAAGTTCCCCTCTGCAAAGTCATTCCCTCTACAAGGCCAACCATACCCTAAAGCCATCCCAGACATTCAAGCAAGTCTTCCACACACCCTCCCAACTTCCCACAACTGGATTTTCATAAGACAGCTTCCCTCCTTAATGCCTGTCTCTTCTGATAGTCTCTACATTGGTCTCCTTGCCCTCCTCAAGGACTTTGCTCTTATCCCAGATTATTTCCCACCATCACCATTGGCCCTATGGTGACTCTCCACATTTCACAGCTCACCATCAGGGATGTTCTCCTGGATGCCCTTCTCCCCTTTCCCTCCTCTTCAAGCTCACAGAATCACAGAATCACAGAATCATCTAGGTTGGAAAGGACCTTGAAGATCATCTAGTCCAACCGTTAGCCTAGCATTGGCAGTTCCCAACTACACCATATCCCTCAGCACTATGTCGACCCTACTCTTAAACACCTCCAGGGATGGGGACTCCACCACCTCCCTGGGCAGCCCATTCCAACACCTAACAACCCGTTCTGTAAAGAAATGCTTCCTAATATCCAGTCTGAACCTTCCCTGGCGCAACTTGAGGCCATTCCCTCTTGTCTTATCACTCATTACTTGGTTAAAGAGGCTCATCCCCAGCTCTAAGCTCATCAGTTTGTGCTAGAGCACTTCAATGTTGTGCCTGTTGTGGTGGCCTTGGTTTCTGGACAATGACATTTCTGTGCATGGGACAAACTCCTGCTGTTCCCTCCAGCATCTTTTTATGCCAAAGCAAAACCAAGAGGTCCTAAAAGTTTCAGATCCAGGCAGGTGACCCCCCAGTGCAGAAAATGGGAAAGAGGTTCTTTGAGGACTCCAAGGTCACTTAGCAGAGGACGTAAGGTCACAGTCCCATGCTGATTATAAGGCTTCCTGGGCAGACCAGGGACATAACTGGAGGTTGGACCAAATGACCTCCAGAAGCCCCCTCCAACCCTAATAATTGTACAACACCTTCCAACTACTAAGACTGCAAAGCTGTCTAAAAACCCCCAAACACAAACATACCCTAAAGCCCTCTTGTTTTAGAGCTAGGGGTTCTATCGTTTGCTTTCATGAGACAGGTTTAGTCCTTAAAACTCCAGTCTCAATTCAAGAGCCCCCTCTTTCATTGCCAATTTCCATTTCAACCTGTCCCCTTCTCTAAACGGTGACGACTCTCATTACACACTAAAGGTCTAAGACCTTTATTAGCTGAACTGCTTCAGCAGGTACCCAACCACCCCCTCCCCAATTTCACATTTGTTGTGGTTTGAACTCAGCTGGTAGCAAATCGCCACATGGCCAGTTGTTTAATTCCCACATACTATCCCCCCCTCCCCCATCCCAGCCCTGGTGAAATAGGGGAGGGACAAAAGAAGAAATTTGTAGGTTGAA
>MU210718.1:112603-216079 GCA_017315185.1 Bubo scandiacus | reverse complement strand
CCCCCCCCCCCCCCCCCCCCGTTGAAATAGGGGAGGGACAAAAGAAGAAATTTGTAGGTTGAATAATAAAAAAAAAAAATTAGTAATACTAACAAAAAAACCCAACAGTAACAATAGTAGCCCAAAACGGGTAAAATGCAGCAGTGGCTCACCGAGCGGCGACCGGTACAGAGCCTGTCCCCAGCAGTGATCCGACTGCACCAGAGAATCCTGCCCCACCGGTCCAGAAACCAAAAACAAAAAAACGCATGTGAGAAAGCACGTGCCCCACCTATATGCTGAGCTTGACATCACATGACATGGAATGGTCCAATGATCAATCAGGACCCAGCCCTTCAACTGTGCTCCCTCTCAGCCCATGGAAAGTTAACTCTATCCTGGCCAAAACCAGGACAACATTAAAGATTAAAGAAAAATCCATACTGTGAAGCAAGAACATTACCGACAAACGCTCCACATTTGCGCTAATGTTTCATTATGTTACCAGGATCCCCTTGATGCCTTTTCAAGTCCCAGAGTCATTATTCGCCATTGTATGTGCTAATGAGATGACTTGCAATTAGCCTATTGTGGTCCTGTGCCTGCCATGGCCAGCTCTCCCCAAGAGGTGAAATGCTGCTGCAGGGGTGAAGGTTTTCATCCATAAATTGGTGCTTTCAGTTGACAGGCTTTGCTGAAGTTTTCATAAAGCTGGAGAACACTTGCAGGTTATTTTAAGAGAGCCAATTAGAGGGCCCATAATAAGGGCCTGTGATTCATGACAGCATTCCCCACTGACAGGTAAATACTCAGATAACAGGCTTTTGATGTGGGAGGGAATAGACCTTGTGTTTCATTTTTTTGGTCAAAAAAAGCACAGAGGGAAAAAGTGGTACCAGGCAGATCTACAGCAAAGTTGCCCATATTACTGCTGTCACATAGGAGTTGCTCCATCTAATGCAATGTCACCAGCAGCAGTAAGTGTCAGGTGCTTCAGAGAGGAGCAAAGGGCATTATCAGGTAATATGGCACAAGGGAAACTTCCCTTATGGTCCTCACAACACCCGGGAGCCAGTTCGAGCCTGAAGAATTTAACAGCCTTAATAGTGCAGAGACCAAATGAAATGGTGCTGAATATCAAGCAAATAATCTGACCTCCTTCTGAGCCAGCACTGGCTAAGATACTATTTTTAAGGGCATCAAATTAAGTTTAATTTGTTCTCATTTTTAAGGAGTCTTTCCGAGACTGGATTTGAAAAGGGCAAAGTCCCAACTCCAGCTCATCACAAAGAGATAGTTGGAGTGTTACTGATTTGCTATGTTATCAATTTAATATAGATTAGTATTAATTTGTTTAATTTTAATAAGAATATAGAATTATAAGAGATATTTAGTAGAAATCATATGTTGCATTTGCACTCTATACAGGAACCGAGGCTGCTACGAACTCCCCTGTACAGCCCTGTACCAAGGCCGAAAGAATTGGTCAGAATCACCTAGTAGGAACATTTAGAACTATAGATAACAGGCTTAAGATTCAAGATAATTTGGATATAGCCTTTACTTATAAGGTATTTAATAACCTGAAAGAATGCAGAGAGATGTCAGAATCCAGATTAATGGGAAAATGGGGAAATCGGCTGAAGCAACATGTAAGTTTAAGCCAAGAAACAGTGTCCTCAGGCAATAGGTAATTCCGGCAGGGGGAGATCACGACCACCGACTCATTGACCACCGACTCACATTACACCCCAGACCCATTTCCAGGTGCTTCTGGACTCTACTGCGCAGAATCGGAAATAGGAGGAGAGTATGATAATGATTTCCAGGAATTGTCATGTTTATGCATGAATACTTAATGAATATGTATGAATAAGTTCTATATAAGATGTATAATTTTGGTGCATGGTGTGCATCGTTGGTGAAAGCATTCACCCACGCACCCGGCTGTCAATAATGAAGTGTCTGCTTATCTGCATCAAATTGGTGTCGATAAGTTTTATTCCGAGTTTTTCGGTAACAGGAGTGCCTGTACCCCAGATGAGGGCTGAGCTTGTGGGTCGTGCAGGTTGGGACAGCCCTGCCATGCCTGGGAAGGCAGCCCTATCGCTTGGAGGAGAGCAGCCTCTTGTCAGGTCACCTCCCTCCCAGACAAGGACAAGTCATACATCTCCTGAAGTCCCAACAGGGACACTAGTCTAAACAGATCCAAAACCTTTCCCTCTGATGCAACGTGACACTCCTGCCCTCAGGCCACTGGATCTGTCCCATACCCATGGATCCCACAGAGCCAACAAGAATTCGTTGTGTCCTTCTTATCACCTTGGCTATCCTGGTGAGGGGCACATTCCCTGCTTCAGCTCTCCCACCACCCCTTGCCTCACCCTTCCCTGCCTTCGTTCAAAAACCCTCAAAGCCCTTCCACAATCAGTAAGACATTTCCTGGCACAGAATATATCCAAGTCTCTACGGAAACTCTTCCCAAAGACAACTTGTTGATCACACCATAGCAAAACCAGTCTAAGGCTCCATGAGGCAGCCACATCCAGAAGGAAGGCAGTCACCATCCCCTTCCACCAAGCTGTTCTCAGTATTAAAAAGGTTTATTTCATGGTTGAAACTAACTTCAACTTCTAGCTATTGCATGCTAGGGTTTTTTTGTGTCAAAGTGTCTGAAAACCCTCCCACTGATTATCACTTACAACCACTCATGTGCAGCACTCAAGTTTCTTTTTCTTCAGTATCACAATGATAGCCCTGATCTGATAACACTCTCTCCAGTATTTCCTCCTCATCATTGCCGTGCAGACACCAGAACTGGAGAGGATATAAGCTGCTCTTCCCAGTGTAGGAGCACTTTTCATCACATCACACTGAGCTCTCCTGTTGAGATGATCATACCTAAAGACTCTGGACTTTCCATCTACTCTTCACACCAAAGACCTTCAAAACGGGCATCCCAACTTTCCAGGAAAATCTCCCATCTTACATTTCTTGTTCCTATATATAGTTGATAATTCATGACTGAACAAGGAGTCCAACCTTTCTTATGGATTCTCATGAAAGTTTGCGGTTCTGGCCTTTCTTCTCAACTTTTAAGCAAGATTTAATTTAGGCTGGTATGAGAGAGAGAGGGTAAAAGATAGCAAACTACTCTCCCAACATTACAAGCATCTGAAGTCTGTACACTAAATGTAATCGACTTTACCCCAAATAGCTATTGCAAGAGGACTCAGGTTTCCCTGGAGACAAAATAAGGCTTGAGACAGGGAGGAACTCCAGCTCCTGGATAACACTGAGGAAAAAGTCACAAACAATGGCTATTCCTAAGTACAGCCAGGCCAGAAACCCAAGCTCTGGCAACACATGTTGAGATCAGGTACCCAGGTTGATAGCAAACATCTGTCAAGGAGGCTCTGAATGGTCCTAAAGCAAAGCAAATGCCAACAGCTTACCGTAGCTGTGAGCACCCCAGAAACGCATGCAAAAGATGATGTTTACCTTCTTGCAAGATACTGTCGCTGTAGAGACGGACAAAGCGACACACACGCACTCACATGGGTGAACAAGCGGCTAGTTTTTTTATTACTAAAAGCATGCATTTTTATATATTTCAGGTGCCAGAGTGTTACAATATAATTGGTCAAAAAGTTGTTTTTAACATTCTCATTGGATAACCTTTATCAGTTTCCTCCCTGCTTGCTTCATCCTGCTATGTAGTCAGCAGCTCCTTGAAAGTTATTTGCTTTAAGCATAGCTTCCTTATCTCAAGGGTACACCAGAATCTTGTCAAGGTCAAACTCTTCTTCAATCAGGTTATCGGCAGACCAGCTGCCTTCCCCGACAAGATACCACAGGTTAAAGCCCATTCTTTAACCTTTTATAAAAATAAAAACGCCAGTGAAATGGTGGATGGTCCTCTTTACCTTGAACTCTTCATCCAGTAGGTCCAAGATACGAAGTTTTGCCTCTATAAAGTCTATGCAGGGCTGGTTATCATAGAAGTCTATGAGAGTCCAAGGGATTCCCTCCTTCATATAGTCTTCTTGTTCCAGCTTAAACACGTGCTGAGAGGGGAAAAACCAGCAGAGTTACTGACCGTGACGCCAGCCCCTTCCCCATTCACCCACTTGTCCCTGCTGGAGTAGAGTATTCCCTCAGTGCATCCAGAAGCTGTAGAAGCTTCAGGCATTACTGACTGTTACCGATTTGTTATTAATTTGAGCTGATTTTAATGATTTTTGGTGATTTTTATAAGGAATGATTAGGCCTAATCAATTAAATGGAATTTTACAGGAGAATCGGTTTTATAAAAAGATAGTAGTGCAATGTTTTAAGTAGACATGGAAATACTGTATTTAGTTTAGAGTAACCATACAACCAGTTAAGCTGCTACAAAGTCCTTTGTAAAGTCCCAGGCTAAGGTCACGTAGGCTAGTAATAATTATTAACTAGATTTCTCTTCAAAGAATAAGACTCGTGATGAGGTACCATTGCTAGACTGTTTGGTAAGGATGATTTATTGCCCTGTAGACCAGGTGTTCTAAAAGTTGCATTGTGAAAGGGCCTCGAGGCATGTTAAAATCACAATGTGAGCCCAAGTCCTTGAGTCAAGGACATTGGAGGGTCTTTCTTTTGAGTCAGTGGTCCGTGGTGGTCGCAAAAGCAGCCCCCTGACTCATTTCAGGACTCAAGTGCGCATGACTGGAAAGAGGTGGGAATAAGAAAACGAGTTACAGGAATTATCATGTTTATGTAGGAGAACTTGTTTATTATGTATGACTGTATCCTATATAATCAGCATGTTACACGAGTTAGGTGTGCGTTGTTGGTGAGACAACTCCCCTACTCACCAGCCGTTAATAAAGGAGTGTCTGATTATCTACATCACATTGGTGTTGATAAGTTCTTTCATCCCGTTTTGGTGACACAGGTGCCCTCACGTACAGCTTTGTATAGGCTCTGCCATTTATACTATCTAGCTTCTGGCAAGGAAAATAAAAGCTTTACACTAGGAAATCATGGAGCAGGAAAAAAAGGGCTTTAAATGACTTTCACTAGAAAATGACTGAAGCTGTCACTACATCTAGGTGGAAACCATATATTGAAATGGTAATGACATATATATTTCTTGGGTTGAGAAAAATCCCTCTCTCCTTTAGTGCTCTGCTGATTAAACTAGTGACCTGCAGCACTGGGCTGGGCATGTGTGACCCCATCTGTGAGCAGAGCCTCACAAAGAGCACCCATCATCCTAGGAGGGATGTCAGCAGCAGTATCTGACTCAGGAACACTTCTATCACAGATTCTTATTTAAAAAAAAAATAATTTAAAAAAATCTTTGCATGGCTTATATATCTCAGACCTCTGCCAAAGCAGATAAATTGTCTCTGGCTATTTCTGCGATACTCTAAGCATATTTAAAAAAGATTTTTCAAATGCACTTTTTTCTTCAAAGATAGCTTTTTTAAATCTCTTCAAACATGTCAACTCAGAGTTTGAATTTATAAGCTTCAGAAGTGATAGTTGGACATATGAAGATATGAATAGTGCAAATTCAATCCATAATTTACTCTTCATTTTTAGCAGCAGTGATCTGATGCATTAGATATTAGTTCATGTCCATGCACAAGATACGGTTTCAAAGTGCCAAACTACTCCACAGTACGTAGCTGCTCAAATTTAACAAGTTTTCCTTTGTATCCTGAAACTAATAGTAATTTTTTCCCTGCTTACAACAAAAGCAGAAGACAACTCCTTACTAGTTCCATTTCCAGGGCAGGTAAATGCTTGTATCTAATAAAATACAAGAATCTCAAGTTTTTGGGAGGCATGTCCAAGTAAAAAATGGGGAGCATGTCCAATTCTGCTATTTAATACAGAGAATTTGTTGCAGAGGTTTAAGCCATACTTAATGGGCAGGTTTCCACCCATGCTTTGTCTCACACTGGAAATTAGGACTCAGCACAAGACCATCCAGGTTTCAGTTTATGACTGAAACCACGCAAAAAAAAACCCAAAAAAAATTGGCAAACTATCTACTTATTCAAAACCATCAATGGACCTTTGCAGAAACCATTTGTGAACTTGCTTCCAGTATCATGCTTATAAATTAACCAAGCAACATTTTCAACTTGATATGAATATTTAGTGCAATTGCAATGCACAATCATTGCCCAGGCAAGATGGTATCCCAAAGGCCAACATTCATGCTGGCCGTGCAATCTGGCCAGGCTGCAAGTAAATGCCATTAAGCAAAAGCCAGACATACAATAATCCCACCTTGATAAATTTTCTGCTAAGTTTTATGGAACATTACCAAGCTGACCTTGTTGACTTGAACTGCTGCTAAAGCTTTTTGTTGGCATAGTTGATACAAAACTGTTCAAAGTTATTCACTTCAAAAGTTTCAAACCTGCAAAGCAATGAATAAATCAGCATTAAGTTTTGCTTCATCTCAAAATCTACTTTTCTCTGCATCTGTGTGACAGGGAACACCAGTTATTCAACCATCTCTTTGCATTCCTCCTATCCCAGATCTACACCTTATTCCTCATTCACTGAAATGTCTATCTTTCCTTGCCACAACTCAAGGGATTCAAGAGGTCTTGAATGAGATATTCGGTACGACTGTATCTTCCCACCCATCAGGCAGTAGTGCTGTCTGAGGCAAGAAACATAAGAGCCTCTCTTGGGGAAAAATATTATGAAATATTAAGTCCAAATACATTCACTGCAAAGCTGCTCACTTAAAAGACCCAACATGATATTTTTAATGCAATTCAACAGAGCCGGAAAAGAAGGTATTAAAGAAGGGGGGAAAATGTTGGGAAGAGCCTTGGTGCTGTGTAAGCACTACTCAGCAGTAGCCACACCACCAGTGTGCTATCAACACCCTGCCAGCTCCCAACATAAAACACAGCACCATGAGGGCTGCTACAGGGGAAAACCAATTCTGGCTCAGCCAGACCCAGTACAGTCTCCACCCCTTATTCCATACCATTTACGTCATGCCCAGGTCCCACATAATACTCATTTATCCATTCCATAAACTTTCTTCACTTCTCCAGATGTTCAGTGACTTGGCTCCCATCTGTCAAGATGGATGTTCAGGACAGGAGCAGTATGTTTGACTGTTGGACTCCAGCACCGGCTAGGTTTGGGTCATCATCGCACGTATCTGGTTCACTCTTCATCATTCCTACTTCCTCCATCCCTTCCTGCAACATACAACTCACCCCACAGATTATTTCCCCCCCAAGGTTAAATCTCCTTGAGGCACACACCGAGTAGCCCCATCCTCCCGCATTACCCACCAAGTACATCCAGGTCCCTGAGCAAAAACAATCCCACGAGTGGGCTTGCCTTTTCCCAAGGGAGGAGCAATCCACACTGCCTTCCCCAGGCATTGCCCTGTGTGTACTACAGGGACCTTATCTCCTCCCACAGTATGAAGGGATTTTGTTTGGGCAGGACCAGGACGGTTAACAGATCCTCTGGTGTTAATTAGCCAAGTGGCTTCTGCTAAATTTGTATCCCAGTGCTTCCATCCCCCATTGTCCAATGCTCTCAACATAGTCTTCAACAGTCCATTGTATCTTTCAACCTTTCCAGACGCTTGTGGGTAATAAGGGATGTGATACACCCACTCAATGCCGTGTTTCTTTGCCCAGGAGTTTATAAGATTATTTCGAAAATGGGTCCCGTTGTCTGATTCGATTCTTTCAGGAGTACCATGTCGCCATAAAATTTGCCTTTCAAGACCTAAGATGGTATTTCGGGCAGTGGCATGATTTACAGGGTACGTTTCGAGCCAACCAGTAGTTGCTTCCACCATGGTGAGTATGTAGCGCTTGCCTTGGCGTGTTCGTGGCAAAGGTCCAATATAGTCAATTTGCCAGGCCTCACCATATCGAAAACTCAGCCATCGCCCTCTGTTCCAGGGAGACTTTACTCGTGTGGCTCGCTTGATTGCAGCACATGTTTCACATTCATGAGTGACCTGTGAGATGGCCTCCATGGTCAGGTCCACCCCTCGATCACGAGCCCATCTGTACGTTGCATCTCTCCCGAGATGCCCAGATGTTTCATGGGCCCATCGAGCTACAAATAGCTCACCCTTGCGCTCCCAGTCCAGGTCCAGCCGAGCTACTTCAATTTTAGCAGCCTTGTCTACTTGCTCATTGTTTTGATGTTCTTCGGTGGCACGGCTTTTGGGCACGTGGGCATCTACATGACGTACCTTTAGAGCCACGTTTTTCACTCGGGCAGCGATGTCTTGCCACAGTGCAGCAGCCCAGATGGGTTTACCTCTGCGCTGCCAATTGGTCTTCTTCCACTCCTGTAGCCACCCCCACAGGGCGTTAGCCACCACAAAGGAGTCAGTGTAGAGATACAGTACTGGCCACTTTTCTCGTTCAGCAATCTCTAGGGCTAGTTGGATCGCTTTTACTTCCGCAAACTGACTTGACTCGCCCTCTCCTTCAGTGGCCTCAATGACTTGTCTTGTGGGACTCCACACAGCAGCTTTCCACTTCCGATGGTTTCCTACCACACGACAGGATCCATCAGTAAATAGAGCATAACGCCTTTCATCTTCTGGTAACTCATTATATGGCGGTGCCTCTTGGGCACGAGCCACCTCCTCAGGCAGTGCTCCAAAATCTCTACCTTCTGGCCAGTCCATGATCTCTTCCAGGATCCCTGGACGGTTGGGTTTTCCCAGTCGAGCTCGTGGCGTGATTAACGCTACCCATTTACTCCAGGTAGCACTGGTTGCATGGTGTGTAGAAGGGATGTTTCCTTTGAACATCCAATGTAATACAGGCAATCGCGGTGCCAAGAGGAGCTGTGCTTCTGTACCAACAACTTCTGAAGCGGCTCGAATCCCCTCATATGCTGCCAGTATCTCCTTTTCAGTTGGAGTGTAGTGGGCTTCTGATCCTCGATAGCCCCGGCTCCAAAATCCTAATGGTCGACCCTGAGTTTCACCTGGTATCTTCTGCCAGAGGCTCCATGTGAGGCCATGCTCCCCAGTTGATGTGTAAAGTACATTTTGCACATCTGGTCCTGTCCGAACAGGCCCAAGAGCTACCGCCCGAGCTATCTCCTGTTTGATGTGCTCAAAGGCTTGTTGTTGCTCAAGACCCCACTCAAAATTGTTCTTCTTTCGGGTTACTTGATAGAGAGGGCTCACCAGCTGACTGTAACCTGGAATATGCATCCTCCAAAATCCCACAAGTCCTAAGAAAGCTTGTGTTTCCTTCTTGTTGGTCGGTGGAGACATAGCTGCTATCTTGTTGACAACATCCATAGGCACATGACGGCGACCATCTTGCCATTTTATTCCCAAGAACTGAATCTCCTGTGCTGGTCCCTTGACCTTGCTTTTCTTTATGGCAAACCCAGCTCTCAGAAGAATCTCAATTACTTTTTGTCCTTTCTTGAACACTTCTTCTGCCTTGTTGCCCCACACCATGATGTCATCGATGTACTGTAGATGTTCAGGGGCATCACCCTTTTCCAGTGCAGTTTGAATTAGTCCATGACAAATAGTGGGGCTGTGCTTCCACCCCTGGGGTAGTCGATTCCAGGTATACTGGACACCCCTCCACGTGAAAGCAAACTGTGGCCTGCACTCTTCTGGCAAAAGGAATTGAAAAGAATGCATTGGCAATGTCGATTGTGGCGTACCACTTGGCTGCCTTTGACTCCAGTTCATATTGGAGCTCTAACATATCTGGTACAGCAGCACTCAGTGGAGGCATCACTTCTTTCAGGCCACGATAGTCTACTGTCAACCTCCACCCTCCGTCAGACTTTTGCACCGGATATATTGGGCTATTAAAAGGCGAATGTGTCTTACTGATGACACCTTGGCTCTCCAGTTGACAAATCAGTTCTTGGATGGGAGCCAGAGAGTCTCGGTTCGTGCGATACTGCCGTCGGTGCACGGTCCTCGTAGCAATTGGCACCTGTTGTTCTTCAACTCAGAATCACAGAATGACAGAATCACCTAGGTTGGAAAGGACCTTGAAGATCATCTAGTCCAACCATTAACCTAACACTGACCGTTCTCAACTACACCATATCCCTAAGCGCTATGTCAACCCTACTGTTAAACACCTCCAGGGATGGGGACTCCACCACCTCCCTGGGCAGCCCATTCCAACACCTAACAACCCGTTCTGTAAAGAAATGCTTCCTAATATCCAGTCTAAACCTTCCCTGGTGCAATTTGAGGCCATTCCCTCTTGTCCTATCGCTTGTTACTTGGTTAAAGAGACTCATCCCCAGCTCTCTGCAACCTCCTCTCAGGTAGCTGTAGAGGGCGATGAGGTCTCCCCTCAGCCTCCTCTTCTGCAGACTAAACAACCCAAGTTCCCTCAGCCGCTCCTCGTATGACATGTGCTCCAGACCCTTCACCAGCTTCGTTGTCCTTCTCTGGACACGCTCGAGTAATTCAATGTCCTTTTTGTAGTGAGGGGCCCAAAACTGAATACAGTAATCGAGGTGCGGCCTCACCAGTGCCGAGTACATGGGCAAGATCCCTTCCCTGTCCCTGCTGGCCACGCTATTGCTGATGCAAGCCAGGATGCCATTGGCCTTCTTGGCCACCTGGGCACACTGCTGGCTCATGTTCAGCCAGCTGTCAATCAACACCCCCAGGTCCCTCTCTGACTGGCAGCTCTCCAGCCACTCCGCCCCAAGCCTGTAGCGCTGCTGGGGGTTGTTGTAGCCCAAGTGCAGCACCCGGCATTTGGCCTTATTGAAACTCCTACAGTTGGCCTTAGCCCATCGCTCCAGCCTGTCCAGGTCTCTCTGCAGAGCCTCCCTACCCTCGAGCAGATCAATATTCCTACCAACTTGGTGTCATCTGCAAACTTACTGAGGGTGCACTCGATCCCCTCGTCCAGATCATCAATAAAGATGTTAAACAGGAGTGGCCCCAAAACCAAGCCCTGGGGGACACCACTCGTGACCGGCCGCCAACCGGATTTAACTCCATTCACCACAACTCTTTGGGCCCGGCCATCCAGCCAGTTTTTTATCCAGCAAAGCATGTGCCCATCCAAGCCTCGAGCAGCCAGTTTTGCCAGGACAATGCTGTGGGAAACGGGGTCAAAGGCCTTACTGAAGTCAAGGTAAACTACATCCACAGCCTTTCCCTCATCCAATAAGCAGGTCGCCCTGTTGTAGAAGGAGATCAGGTTTGTCGAGCAGGACCTGCCTTTCATAAACCCATGCTGACTGGGCCTGATCATCTGGTTGTCCCGCACGTGTTGTGTGATGGTACTCTGGATGAGGTGCTCCATCAGCATCCCGGGCACTGACGTCAAGCTGACAGGCCTGTAATTTCCTGGATCATCCTTCCGACCCTTCTTATAGATGGGCGTCACATTGGCCAGTTTCCAATCTGTCGGGACCTCCCTGGTCAGCCAGGACTGCTGGTAAATGATGGAAAGCGGCTTGGCGAGCACCCCAGCCAGCTCCTTCAGCACCCTCGGGTGTATTCCATCTGGTCCCATAGACTTGTGTGTGTCTATGTGATGCAGTAGGTCACTGACTGTCTCCCCCTGGATTGCGGGGGGGTCGTTCTCCCAGTCTCTGTCTTCTGGCTGAGGAGTCTGGATTCCCTCAGTACAACTAGTCTTGTTATTAAAGACTGAGGCAAAGAAGGCATTAAGGACCTCAGCCTTCTCCTCATCACTTGTTACCATATTTCCTCCTGCATCTAGCAGGGGATGGAGACTCTCCCTGGTCTTTCTTTTGCTGCTGACATACTTATAGAAACATTTCTTGTTATCCTTGATTGCTGAAGCCAGGGTAATTTCCAGCTGGGCTTTAGACCTCCTGATTTCCGCCCTGCATAGCCTCACAGCCTCTTTGTAATCTCTGTGAGTGGCTAGCCCCTTCTCTGCAAGGCTTTAAACTCTCCTTTTCTCCCTGATTTGCAGCCAAAGCTCCCTGTTCAGCCATGGTGGCCTTCTCTGTTACCGGCTTCTCTTACAGCACCTGGAAACTGCCTGCTCCTGAGCCATTAAGACTTCCTTCTTAAAGAGCGCCCAGCCTTCCTGGACCCCTATACACTTCAGGATCATCTCCCAAGGGATCCTTTCAAGCAGGTGCCTAAACAAGACAAAGTCAGACCTTTTGAAGTCCAGGATGTCAGTTCTGCTACCCCCTCTCCTGGCGTCTCTAAGAATAGAGAACTCTATTATTTCATGATCGCTGTTCCCTAGTCGTCCTCCAACCGCCACATCATCCACCAGTCCTTCTCTGTTCACAAAGAGGAGATCCAGCAGGGCACCTTCTCTGGTTAGTTCTCTCACCAGCTGCGTCAGGAAGTTATCTCCCACACATTCCAGGAATCTCCGGGACTGGTCCCGCTCTGCTGTGTTGTATTTCCAGCAGATGTCTGGGAAGTTGAAGTCTCCCACAAGAACAAGGGCAAGCGATCGTGAGATTTCTCCTAAATGCCTATAGAATATTTCATCCACCTCTCTGTCCTGGGTGGGTGGCCTATAGTAGACTCCTACTACAACATCTGCCCTGTTGGCCTTCCCCCTGATTCTAACGCTAAGACACTCTACTCTGTCTTCACTACACTTGTACTCAAAGCAATCATAACAGTCCCTAACATACAGCACCACCCCACCACCTCTCATTCCTTGCCTGTCCCTCCTAAAGAGCTTGTAGCCATCAATTGGCACACTCCAGTCATGGGAGACATCCCACCATGTTTCTGTAATAGCCACGACATCATAATTTTCCTGTTTCATCATGGCTTCAAGCTCCTCCTGTTTGTTACCCATGCTGTGTGCATTGGTATACATGCACTTCAGATGGGCTGATGTTTTCCCCCCTTCCCCCTTCAAATCTAGTTTAAAGCTCTGTCAATGAGCCCAGCTAACTCCTGCCCCAAGATCCTTTTCCCCCTCTGGGACAGGTGCATCCCATCTAATGCCAAATCATCTGGTGCCCTGTATACCAACCCATGATTGAAAAATCCAAAGCCCTGACGGTAGGTAACACCAGTCTTGGAGCCACAAGTTCATCTGTTGAGTTCTCCGGTATTCTTCTTCATCCATCCCCACAACTGAAGGGATGGAGGAGAACACAGTTTGTGCCCCCGACCCCTTTATCTGTTTCCCCAAGGACCTGAAATCTCTATTCATTGCTTTAGGACTTCTGGTAATGTCATCACTACCTACCTGAAAAACCAGGAGAGGGTAGTAGTCCTTGGGTCTCACTAGAGCAGGGAGTTTAGCCGTGAGATCCTTGACACGGGCCCCAGGGAGGCAGCAGACTTCCCTATGAAACGGGTCCGGTCTGCATATTGGGCCTTCGATACCCCTCAGAATGGATTCACCCACTACAATGACTCTTCTGGGGTTCTTTTTAGAACTGGTTTTAATACCTGGTCTAGAATGACCCGGCCTTGGTGGACCTTGGTCTTCCTCCTTGTTTGTCTCATTTTCTTCCTCCTTCTCTTCTTCACTCAAAAGTTCCAGGGCCCTGAATCTATTGTGAAGGGACACCATGGAGGGTGAGGGAGGTTGGGAGAGGATTTTCCTGCCTCCCTGAGCAGGGACCTGCTTCCAGCCTCCCCCATCTCTTAGGTCCCCTCCTTCTGCCTGGTAGCAAGAGGATGAGGGATTACCTACCTCGTTTGGAGCCTCCACCTGCTCCTGTTGCTTTAGGGGTGCTAGGGTGTTACTCCACCAATCAATTTCCCTTTCACACTCCCTAATACTTCTTAATCTCTCGACCTGTTCTTTGAGTTCTGCCACCAGGGTGAGCAGGTCATCCAGCTGATCACAGCACACACAGGTGTTATCACTGATGCCTTCCGACAGGACTGACAGGCTCAGGCACTCCCTGCAGCCCCGGACCTGGACCACTGCATGTTCGCGTGGCAGCTCCATCTGGGTCGCCACGTTCTTTCTGGTGGTGGTTTTGACCCGAGTGGAGACCATGGTTCAGTCTATTCGTGGAGGATGATAAGATGAAACTAGCTCAGATAAGTTCTAGACCCCGGAGAGGGACTGCGCCCTGTCCACTCACCCTGCCTGCGCGAACTGCAGTGCCTCACCCTTCTGACGCGCCCCGCTCCTGGTTGCTTGCGCTCCCTGGGGGCTGCTGTTGTACATGAGGGACGTGGGGTGTCGTCACTCCAGTCTACGCCCACTCTGAGTCACCGCCGTCCTCGTTAGCAGCAGCTCACTCTTCCCGCGCAGCGGGGAGGCGACCTGAGGCTCTCCCTCTTCCCTGGGCTTCTGCCTTCACGTCTTGCGGTTTTGCTGAGGGTTTTGATGCTTTCAGGAGGTTCCCCCGTCGCTGTCCTCCTCTTTGGAGCCCCTCTCCTCAGCAATCTCAACCACAGTCCTTTGAGAGCATTGAACTGCAGCTCGATAAGCACAGGCCAGGCCCCAGTAGAGCGCTAGGAGTTGCTGATTTTCACTGGGATAGGCAAGGCACCCTTCTATCAGGTGTTGTGTCAATTTTGCAGGGTTGCTTGTCTGTTCAGGGGTAGGATCCCAGGCTACAGGAAGTGATAACTGTCCTAGGAATCTGCCCAAATCCTTCCACTCCCCCTGTCACCCAGGGACAGGCCGCCTCAGGGCACATTTTGGTATTCTCTCACCCAAAATTTGCCTTCTCTTACACCAAAAACCTACCAAGCTCCACACAACCCACAATAGGCGAACAGCATTAATGAACAGTATCAAAGAGCTAACATAAGGATGAATAAGTACCTCGGGAACCTGCAGAATAAAACCACTCATGATGTTCCCAATTTCTTCTAGCATGTTCCCGAGCTTAGCAAAATAAAGATAAGCAGAGCAATCAACAAACCCGTGACCAGCACAAGAGCTTGTCGCTTAATAACTGCTATAGCTACAGCACAATTAATATAAAATTGCCATTGTCTTGCCCCACGTTGGGCGCCAAAAAAGACTGTGGTAGTTTGACCTTGGCTAAATGCCAGGTACCCACCAAGTCTCTCTATCACTTCCCCCCCTTCCCCTTTTTTCTCAACAGGGCAAAGAGGGGAAAGAAAATAAGATAGGAAAAAAAACAACCCTTGTGGGTAAAACAAAAGCAGTTTTAATATAAGCAAAGCAAAGCAAAGGTCTGCGCGCGGAAGCAAAAAAAAGAAAACAGATTTATTCTCTACTTCCCATGAACAGGCGATGTCGGGCCTTCTCATGAAGCAGGGTTCCAATACGTGTAGTGGTTGCCTCGGAGGACCAAGGGTGACCCCACCCCCTTCCTCCTTTCTCCCAGCTTTATACTTGAGCAGACGTCATATGGTCTGGAATATCCCTTTGGTCAGTTCGGGTCAGCTGTCCTGGTTGTGTCCCCTCCCAAGATCTTGCCCACCCCATCCCACTGTGGGGGGAAACTTTTGGGAAGAGCCTTGGTGCTGTGTAAGCACTACTCAGCAGTAGCCACACCACCAGTGTGCTATCAACACCCTGCCAGCTCCCAACATAAAACACAGCACCATCAGGGCTGCTACAGGGGAAAACCAATTCCAGCTCAGCCAGACCCAGTGCAATGTGCTTGGTCAGGGTGGTTCCTGGCATTCACCACTTGCTGCATGGACATGTTCTTCATGTAGATCTTGGTCGTGGTGACAAGCTTGATATGTCAAAGCCAGTGCTGCATCTGGCTGTGCTCCATGCCCAGCAAGCCACAGAAGTTGTTCAAGTGTTTGTCCTCACTCTGGGGGTAACAAGAAGCAAAGTCAGCAGGTTGGTGACACTCCAAAACTGGAGTTTTAACACCGAGTTCCCAGATCAGTGCAAGAAATTAGCAGTGTTTCATAACTATCTAGGGAAAATGTGTTTCTCTGTGGTTGATAGGTGTTGCATTTAAGATAATGAATTAATTTGGTAAGAGATGAATCCCCTTGCGTTCTAGCTGGTCCTCAGAGATTAGAGGGGCTGGGGGCGGCTGGACTTATCTCTTAATAGCTATGCCAATTATGGCCACAACTGTAGGCCTGACACCAGATGCACGAACAGCCCATATGCTGTAGGTCCGGTTGCATTCAAGAGAAGCAGTCAGGTTCATGAATAGTACGGTTTATTCTTATGCAGCATCTGCAGATTCTTGGAGATTGCCTATGATAAATGCACAAACTGCAGGTTGGCTACATAGCACTACACACAAAAAAAACCGATTGCAATCACACACACTTAATTTCTGGGCAATCACTTGGCATAGCCGAGGGCCCACATCTTACCAAAAGGCATCCCTTGCGGGGGCGGGGGGGGGTGGGTGAGGAGCACAGACCAGTCAATCTGTCCCTCCAATTTGGTATCGGATTATTGTCCCTCCGAGTCAGATACGAACTCGGGGTAGTATTTATCTAAGTATGTATGTGTGAGTGGGTGGGACTGTGGTCAAGCCATTGTTTCTTGAGTAACGACACAGCACATTCCTTGGTGCAAGGTGTGCGCTGGTTCTGTGGGAGAAGAGGAAGAATGAGAGATAAGGTCTGCAGAGTTCTGCAAAACAGTCCTTGAGAGAAGGAGAAGAGCAGGAGATAAATCTGCATAGTCGTGTCAAATATTCCTTGAGAAAACTGGAAGAACAGGACTGCGCAGCCTCCACCTTGCTTCACATTCCTCCTTGGTGCCACGGCAACACAAATCCCTGGATCTCCATCCTGTCCTGTGTTTGTTCTGGGCACCACGTGTTAAGGAAATGTGTGTTTTGCAGATTTTTCGCTGTTTTGCTTTTCCCACACTTCCAACAATAGGAAACAGAAGAGCAATGAGCACTCATCCAGTTGAGCTAGTCTTATGGACATGGATGAAACGGCTCACACAAAGCTCGGAACAGTGGTATACCCTATGGCTTTGCTCTAGCTATCCTTAAGGTCTCGATTTTCTTAAAGAGCAGATTTCCACAGTGACTGCCAATGGGAGAGAGCACTCTCCACTACTCCTTGAGCCACAACTACACACTCCTTCAGAACAACCATGATTAAGCCTCAAGTTAAAGCATAAGGTATGCCATTACACCATGCCTTTTACAAACTAACCCCATTTTGAATAACAAAATTGCAAATTGTGCATTACCAGAAGGGCTTGTGTTTTGCATAATCAATAAAGTGAAATGTGAACCTCAATTTCTCTAGTGCACTGGATTTTTTCCCTCCTCAAACTAAGATGAGGCAATTCCAAGTCTCTATTATGCTAAGATAGCAGGCACTGCCTTTTGGACAATGAGAAATCAATTTGCCTTTCCTCAGTGTAATAATACATATCTAAAGGAAGTAAAAATTGTTTCCAGTTAGATATGTGCATGTACAGAAGCTGGATGGGTTTGGGGATGGGGAGAAAAATGCATTTTAAAAGACCTCTGGGATGCTTTACTGCTATACCTTTTTGACAATGGATTCAAAGTCATAACAGGATTGATTTAATACCATGCAATTACATCTGAAGCTAATTAAACAACATGAACTCCATTACAGAACTCAACATTGTCAGAGCAGACCATTTTTACATATCCATGTTGCCAAATATCAAGCAAATTACCCCCAGCATCTAACTAATTGTACACCACATTATCTCAAGGGTACCACTAAAAGTGTGTGCAGAACCCATTTTAATACTTTAATTAGGAACAAACGACCCAGTCTGGGATGCAATGAGAATTGACAGGACAGTATTTTCCATATAATCACTTTTTTTCCCCCTCCTGAACAAACACAGAAACAGAAAAACCATCACTAAGTCATATTTATTCTTATTTATTCTTGCTAATTAACTGTGCAGTGCTCCTTTGAATACTGGATGGCCATGTTACAAGCAGCAGCCTCATGGCTTTGCCTGTAGCAAAGCAGTTGTAGAGCATCACACCTTCTGCTGGTGGAAGTCACCATTCCCCCAATACTCTGTGCACCAAGTATTTTAAGAAAGCAAGAAGAGTTAAAGATGGGTTGAGATATAAGGTGGAAAGTAACCTATGAATCACCTTGCTTATGGGCTGGCTAGAGAGGGCAAATAATGCACTATCTTCCAGAAGAAACAAAGGAACCAGAAAATCATGATGTGTTTTCAAAAAAAGGAAAGAGAACCAGAAGGAAAAAGGCTTTCTACCAAAGGATGCTGCTGCCAAGCTCAACACATCCAATGTGGCCCGATTTATGAGCATACAAAGCTCCCTATACACCCCCACTCTTGCTGGTGACCTACCGATACGCTAGTCATCATTGTCTCATTCCGCTTGGATTTCCAAGTTCCCTAGGTGTAGAATGGCAGCAATTATCCTAAAAATGGTCATCTAATAAAACTCCTTCACTCCAACAGGAACAATTGATAGCTGATTATCACAAAAGAAAACAGCAGCAATTTTCAGTTTATTTGAAAACGCTTGTAGTGTTTGATTTCCTTCTCAGGCTGCTGGTTTTCAGAGTTATCAGACCTCTCCCAATAAACCCACCATAAACCCTCAGTAAAGCCATTGCTCAAAAACGACAGTGGAAACTGCGAGAGGAGCTCCTCATGTGATTTCTTTACCCCTAATGATTGCATGTGGACATTTGAACTCAGCCGGCAGCCAGACGCCACGTGGCCGGATGTTCACCTCCCCCTCCCCCCTCTGGTAAGATAGGGGAGGGACAAAAAGAAGAGAATTCGTGGGTTGAACAAAAAGAAAGAATTTACTAAATATAACAAGAGAACAACAGTAACAATAGTGAGTTCAAAAAGAAAACAGGTAAAATGCATCAGTGGCTTACTGAGCGCGGTGACTGCCCCCCCCCCAGCAATAACACGGGCTGGCGAGCAGACGGCGCGCATGCAAGCCCCCAAGTCAAGAGCTCCCGCAAGAGTGAGACAGAGCGAGAGACAGCGAGAGAGCCCTCCCACCTGGGCATGACATCACATGGTATGAAATACTCCAATGAAAAATTAACTCCATCCTGGTCGAAGCCAGGACAGTCTCCACCCCTTATTCCATACCATTGATGTTATGCTCAGGTTTCAAAATACATCTTAAGGAATCACCACCCCTTTTTTTCCCAGGTCTCACAGATATCATTCCCTTAGTCTATGGGCCATCCTTCCACAATGTTTGCTAAGTTCATTTAGTCCATAACTTCGTGTTCCATCTGTTATGAAAGTCTATAAGGCTGAGGAATGAGGCAGAGTTGGCTCAGTCGGTGGAGCGGGAGGCTTTGGATGTCGCACGGGGATGTTGCAAGGCACCAATTGGCATAACAGGGTTATTTGACAGTCCGGTTCATTGGCTATTCTCACCTAAAATCAAATCTCCCTGAGGCACACATCAGACTTTTCCATCCTTCTGCATTACCCACCAAGTGCACCCAGGTGCTTGGGCAAAAGTAATCCCACACATGGGCTTGCCTTTACCCAATGCAGGAGTAACCCAGACGGTCTTCCCCAACATACTCCTAATGCGCACTATGGGGGCTTTATCCCCATCCACGGTATGTAGGAGGTTTGATTGAGCAGGGCCAGTTTGCTTGGCAGATCCTCTGGTATTGACTAACCAGGTGGCTTTTGGTAAATGCAGGTCCCAGTGTTTGAAAGTTCCACCACCCATTGCTCTCAGTGTAGTTTTTAGCAAACCATTGTACTGCTCAATTTTCCCAGAGGCTGGTGCATGGTAGGGAATGTGATATATCCACTCAATACCATGTTCTTTGGCCTAGGCATCTATGAGGTTGTTTCGGAAATGTGTGCCATTATCTGACTCAATTCTTTCTGGCGTGCCATGCCACCATAAGACTTTCTTCTCAAGGCCTAAAATGGTGTTCCGGGCAGTGGCATGGGGCACGGCATAAGTTTCCAACCAACCCGTGGCTGCTTCCACCATTGTAAGCACATAATGATTGCCATGCCGAGTTTGTGGGAGTGTGATATAATCAATCTGCTAGGCCTCCCCATATTTATATTTTGACCATCGTCCTCCATACCAAATGGGCTTTAACCGTTTGGCTTGCTTGATCGTAGCACATGTCTCACATTCATGGATTACCTGTGCAATAGTATCCATGGCTAAGTCCACCCCTCGGTAATGAGCCCATTTATATGCTGCATCTCTTCCCTGATGGCCTGAGGAGTCATGGGCCCAGCGAGCCATAAGTTGTTCACCCTTATGTTGCCAGTCCAGATCTACTTGATCCACCTTAATCTTGGCAGCCTGATCCGCCTGTTGGTTGTTTTGATGTTCTTCAGTGGCCCGGCTCTTGGGTACATGAGCATCTACATGGCGTACTTTCACAACCAGATTCTCTACCCAAGCAGCAATATCTTGCCATAATTCAGCAGCCCAGATGGGTTTGCCTCTGTGCTGCCAGTTTCTCTGTTTCCACTGCTGTAACCACCCCCACAGCGCATTTGCCACCATCCATGAGGCAGTATAGAGGTAGAGCACTGGCCACTTTTCTCGCTCAGCGATATCCAAGGCCAGCTGGATGGCTTTCACCTCTGCGAACTGACTCGTTTCACCTTCTCCTTCAGCAGATTCAGCAACCCGTTGTGTGGGGCTCCACACAGCTGCCTTCCACCTTGGATGTTTTCCCACAATGTGACAGGACCCGTCGGTAAACAGGGCATATCGCTTCTCGTTATCCGGTAGCTCAGTATACGGTGGGGCCTCTTCAGCACGTGATACCTCTTCCTCTGGCACCATTCCAAAATCTTTGCCTTGTGGCCAATTTGTGATCACTTCCAATATTCCCAGATGGCTGGGGCTCCCTATTCGAGCCCGTTGTGTGATTAATGCAACCCATTTACTCCACGTGGCATCGGCTGCATGGTGTGTAGAGGGGACCCTCCCTTTGAACATCCAGCCCAGCACTGGCAGTCGGGGAGCCAGGAGGAGCTGTGCTTCAGTCCCAATCACATCTGAAGCAGCTCGGACACCTTCATATGCTGCCATATCTCCTTTTCGGTCGGAGTATAGCGGTCCTCGGATACTCTGTATCCCTGAGTCCAAAACCCCAGGGGTCAACCCCGAGTCTCCCCTGGTGCTCTCTGCCAGAGACTCCAGGTAGGGCCATTCTTCCCGGCTGCAGTGTAGAGCACCTTTTTAAAATCTTGTCCTGTACAAACTGGCCCGAGGGCTACTGCATGAACTATTTCCTGCTTAATTTGTTCAAAAGCTTGTCGTTGCTCCGGGCCCCATAGAAAATCATTCTTTTTCCGAGTCACTTGATAGAGAGGGCTGACAATCTGACTGTAATTTGGAATGTGCAGTCTCCAGAAACCCACAACACCCAAGAAAGCTTGCGTTTCCTTTCTGTTAGTTGGTGGGGACATTATTAATCACCTCCATTGGAATCTGATGACATCCATCTTGCCATTTTACGCCTAGAAACTGGATCTCTTGTGCAGGTCCTTGACTTTACTACGCTTTACGGCAAAACCGGCTATCAGAAGGATTTGGATTATTTTCTCCCCTTTCTCAAAAACTTCTTCTGCTGTATTACCCCATATAATGATGTCATCAATGTACTGTAAATGTTCTGGGGCTTCACCTTGTTCCAGTGCAGCATGAATCAGTCCATGGCAAATGGTGAGGCTGTGTTTCCACCCCTGGGGCAGTCGATTCCAGGTGTATTGGACACCCCTCCAGGTAAAAGCAAAGTGTGGCCTGCATTCTGCTGCCAGAGGGATGGAGAAAAATGCATTGGAAATATCAGTCGTGGCATACAACTTGGCCACCTTCAACTCTAGTTCATATTGCAGTTCCAACATGTCTGGAATGGCAGCACTCAGCGGTGGCGTGACTTCATTCAGGCCACGATAGTCCACTGTCAATCTCCACTCTCCATTAGACTTTTGCACTGGCCATATGGGGCTGTTAAAGGGGGAGTGCGTCTTGCTGATGACTCCTTGGCTCTCTAGCTGACGAATCAGTTTATGGATAGGGATTACAGAGTCTCGATCAGTGCGATATTGCCGTCGGTGCACTGTTGTAGTGGCAGTTGGCACCCGTTGTTCTTCAACCCTCAGCAATCCCACAACAGAAAGATCCTCTCACAGACCAGACAACACAGACAGCTGTTTAATTCCTTCTGTTTCCAAGGCAGCTATACCAAAAGCCCACCGATACCCTTTTGGGTCCTTAAAATACCGTCTTCTGAGATAATCTATGCCAAGAATGCATGGAGCGTCTGGGCCAGTCACAATGGGGTGTTTTTCCCACTCAGGCTCACCTCGGCCTCCAATACAGTCAACTGTTGAGACCCCCCTGTCACTCCTGAAATACAAATGGGTTCTGCTCTTTTAAAATTTGATGGCATTACGGTGCATTGAGCACCAGTGTCCACTAGAGCCTTATACTGCTGGGGGTCAGATGTGCCAGGCCATCGAATCCACATGGGCCAATAAACTCGATTGTCGCTGTCCTCCGCCTGGCTGGAGGCAGGGGCCCTCTAATGTTGGTCATAATACTCACTAACGACAAATGGGTTAGTGTGGTGTGCACGGGTTTCAGTCTCATCTTGATCACTTACTTCTTGTGAATACAAGTCAGGAGTTCTTCTCATAGGATCAGGAGCAAAGTCCACCTTTCTGCTCTTTTTGGTCACTTGATTACTGGAAACCGGAGCAGCATTTCTCCTGAAAGGGCCTCGTTCTGTACTTATTCTTCCTTTCAGCTCACATACCCGCTCTTCTAGGAGGTAGGTGGGTTTTCCATCCCATTTCTTCATGTCTTCTCCATAGTCACGCAGGCAATGCCACAGCTTCCCCCGTGGTGTGTACCGGTTCTCTCAAGTAGAGAAACAATCGCTCCTAAGAGCGGAGATTCTGGTCCGTGCAGGTGGGGAGTAGGACATGTTCTCCTTAAGTTGCTGGACATCTTGAGATAATGGTTTCACAGCCACGATGATGGGGGAAGAGACACTTTCTTCATATTGTCGTAGTCGGCGAGTCAGTTCATCCACTGTTGGTCCCTCTTCATCTGTCCAGTCCATTAGTGCTAATGCACTGGCATATGATGAGGGTGTGCTCTGTACAAACTTCCTCCACATGGGCCAGGTGCATCGGACTTCATCTGGATCTGTGGGTAGCTGTGCATTATCTGGGTCATAGTAAACTACCTCCTGCACAGCTAGCTCCCTCAAGTATTGAATGCCTCTTTCCATAGTGGTCCACTTACTTGGATGACATATAACATCTTCCTTGAAAGGATACCTCTCCCTCGTGCTTGACAGGAGTTGCCTCCAGAGACTGAGATTTTGTGTCCTTTTTCCAATTGCCTTGTCAATGCCCCCTTCCCTAGACAGGGATCCCAGCTGCCTCGCCTCCCTGCCCTCTAGTTCCATGCTACTGGCCCCACTATCCCAGCACCGGAGCAGCCAGGTAACGAGTTGCTCACCTGGATGGCGGCTGAAATCTTTTCTTATGTCTCGCAACTCACTCAAGGACAAGGATTGGGTGACTATCACTGGCTCTGCCTCCTCCTCCTGTTCTTGTGATGGGCCTGGTTCATCATCACCCTGTACACTGCGAGGGGATTTTCTTGTGTATTTCTTCTTCTGTATGGGAGCAACTGACACTGTCATGGGTTGGATCTGTGGTTCAGCTGCAGCGCCCGTCCTTGGGCTTGTAGTGGCTACAGTTTCTGTTTCTTGGTTAATCTTAAATAGTAGCTTAACCATAAACAAAACCTGAACCACATGCAGGAAAACACTACCTCCGAACATCACGACAAACATGTTTTTGTCAACGTTCCAAAGATATTTGAACTCCCCAAATTTCTCAAACACAACTGTAAATAGCCCCAGGACCGATGACCGCACGCTATCATAGATGAGCATCACATAGTACAACAGAAACAAAACCTTAACCCAACTCTCACTGAAGGTGAGCAACAGAATGGGAAACACGTATTGCATATGAGGTGATAAGATCTTAAGGAGCCAAGCAATCCACATTTTACCCGTTTTGTTGTTATCTCAAACAAAAAGAAAAGCCTGCGGGCCCCACGTTGGGCACCAAAAACTGTGGAGGTTTGAACTCAGCCGGCAGCCAAACGCCACGTGGCCGGCCGTTCACCTCCCCCTCCTCCTCTGGTGAAATAGGGGAGTGTTTTGCTGATTAAGGATACCAATTAAACTTGGACACAAGAGTGAAAAGAGTAGGCGTACTTTACTGGTGATAACCAAATAATGTAACAGAGTAATACAGAAAACATGCAGTAAGGAAAAGGCAGAATAGTGCACTTAAAGCAACAAACAGGAAAATACAGGGTAATGCATCAAATCATTACTACATGAGAGAGAGAGAATAGTAATTAAGAGAAATACATCACCACTTGCATACTTTACCATCATCCAGACCCGCAGTCGCTGGGCAGCCCTGGTTACAGCAAGGATTTGGAGAGCCTGTCCCGGCAAGTGGGAAGTCCTATGCGGTACGTCCACCCATAGGTGAGGCATCCAAAGTCGCTGCAAATGGGCCCAGCCTTATATACCAGAGATCGACAAGCCAGAATAGCTGGCACCTTTGTTTTGAGCGGAAAATTTCTGGTTTCATTCTCCTGTTGGATTCCACCCAAAGCCTGGCCAGGGCTCGGGGGGGGAACCAAGGGAGTTTCTAACAAGGCCAAATACTTGGGTTCTCAGCCTTGAACAAGGCTACGAAAGGGAAGTGGGATACATTCTCTCCTCTCTACTGATTATATTTTGTCTTTCACTAGCGCGTTTACATATTTTATTAATGACTACATGCTAAGTTAGCAGCTTCAGCTTGGGGCCTGTTGTTCAGGCTGCAGTATTTCAATGCTTTAGCACTTTTTACACCAGCATAAGTGGGTTGTTATAACTTAGTACAATACCTACTAGCACAATGGTTATCAGTTATAAAATATACAGGATTCATCTATAGGTCAACTCCGGCTTGGGCCTGTTGTCCAAGCCTTAGCACTTCATTCAGTCCTTTGACCTATAGGTGAATCATGGCTCTCAAACCATTTCTGTGGTTAGTGACATTAGTTTTCATCCATCAGTTGATGATGTCTCGTCAGGCATGTCCCGATCCAATATCAGGGAGGTTTCTTAAATGATCCTAGGAGTGAACTTAAGACACAAACGAGGTTAGATGCCGTACAACCTCGTAAGCTCTATTTCCCGTAACAAACAATAATAGCGATAGGACAGAGAGAAGAAGAAAAAGTCAGAATACCTAAGCGAGCAAACGGAAGAGATGCAGCAAGATCAGTTACCACCACCACGAATCCAGCGACATCCTGTTGTCTCAGTCTCGGTACAGGTTATAAGGTTGCTCCAAGCTCCAACTCCACCAAGAGAGAGATGATGTTGAAATCCCGAAATTTCAGCTCTGAGCCCTGAGAGAGGAGTACGCAGTCCTTTTATTGTCCCAGTCCCCACAATTCCTCCAAAGAGTGTGCCCATTTCCACGGAATTCATTGTACGTGCCACCCCGTGTTCTTCCATGTTCACAGGCCCAGGTGTTCACGGTGGTCTCCACTTGGCTCGCGCGCAAGCGCAGTTTGACAGGCACTGCCAAGGATGTCATTGGTCTGGCTTCAGGCAGATATGGTGGTTTCTTCGGGGACAGCTCATCTCCTTCAGAGCGTACTCCTCTGTGGCGACAGGATGTTGAGGCCAGGTAGTGGTAGTGGTGCAGCAGCAATGTACAATACTATGATGGTCCGAGAAGTGACATCACCCTCAACCCAAATACAGATTGAACTGCAGAGTAATAGCTCTTTTCCTGCTTGTAAATAGGGAGGAAAATAGCAAGTCAAAGCTGCAGCACAGCTCCAGAATGGTTTATTTAGGTCTCTCTTAAATTCAGTGTCCTCCTCCATTTCACTGCTGCTTCGCAGATAGCTGCAAGAAACACTGCTGCAGCTCATATTAAAGAACAAGGTAAAGCCAACTAGGTCAATAGGAACATGGATTTATACCTCTTAGTGTTACAGGAGAGCCATATAATTCAGGTAAAATACTGAAAACATTTGCAAGAGACTTCTGCTGGGAAGGCTCCAAGCAGAACAACATCTTACCAGGCAGGGTGAAGGCATGCCTGGTTTTCTCAGTCATCAGCATCATCCACACCATCAATAGACGTCACCTCCCTAAGAAGTGTAGAAAAAGTCTTCGGCACATGCTAGGAGAGAAGAAACAAAAGAAATGCAGCAGAAAGCAGTAGCTTTCTGGAGCATGCACTGGGATGCTCCCTGTTCCCCATCCTGCCCATCCCCAGAGGGCACTCATCTCCTTTAAACTATGGTTTACTTCGAAATGGGTGAAGTGTAACCCTGTTAAGTGACTGTAACTGCTTCTTGCAGTGATGAAACGCCTTCCCCATGCAAAGCAAGTTCAACAAAGGCAGAGCTATGGTATATCTGGGATTCAAATAACTGCTCCATTGCACAGGTGCAGACTATTTCAAATACTGAGGTTATTACTTTCATTTTTTTTTTAACCTGTTTTACATACCCATGACCAATTCAGATACTTTAACACCTTTCCCACATAATGCCTTAAACCTGAGAATTACTCGCAGTGCCAGCATTACACCATTTAGGCATCCATGCTTTAGCAAAGTTATTTCAGAACAACACAAAGCTAAATCCTATGGAGACCGAGAGGCATTTCAAATGCAGATACAACAAGAAAAGATCGCTAGATTTATATCCACTTCAAGCAGCTTCACATGCAATTGCCCCTCCTTAAAGCAAGGGCTTATTTGAGGTCAAAACCATTAAGGTATGCCAGGCTGAGCCCTGGCAGAGCCCAAACAGGCTTGGCCACAGGGAGGACTGGGGAAGCCCAGGAGGTAGACAGCCTCCTCATCCCACCCAGAAGTGGTTCTCAGCTTCAGCTCCTTTCAAACCAGGTAGGAGTGATTTGCCAAAAAAAGCTCAGCAAGATCATTAACACTCACAAACATATTTCCTAAGTATCATGAAAATAATGAGGAAAACCAGCCTACTGTGTGTTCCATACCAGCCTGCTGGTAACCTTTAAAATCACTGCAATCT
Source organism: Bubo scandiacus (assembly GCA_017315185.1). Lineage (NCBI taxonomy): Eukaryota > Metazoa > Chordata > Aves > Strigiformes > Strigidae > Bubo > Bubo scandiacus. The sequence goes on along the minus strand of MU210718.1, from coordinate 189,088 downwards.
GTACTTTTTTTGACTCACATTGCCACCAGAAGGTCCCCAGCCCTTCTGCAGGCTTTTGCATTAGCTGTACTTTCAGGTTGTAAGAAAAACATTTAATTCTTTTTGTCATACAAAGCCCTGGGACCCAGACGTTTCTGTAACTCTGCTCATTGCTGGAGCATCGCTAATAAGGGGCAGAAAATGCTGACTGGGGTCAGAGAGCCGATGTCCATTCTGGTCCCCCCAGCACAATAGGAGCTCACCCAGCCTGTGATGGAGCACATCACATTAACAGCTTGATGTTGCTGCATGTCGCCCTGCAAGATGCATCCAGGCCTGGAGGTGGTTGATGGGAGTGGGATGTTTGGCACCCACTGCGCCATGCAGAGAGCTGATTATGGCACCACTCAGATACACCATTCCCAGCCAGAATGCCCCACCTTGCTGGGAAAACCCCTAACTCTGGGCACAGCACCATATCCCTACCCCCATATGCCATGGAACACACCTCAAAGGAGAAACCCCCATTCCCCATCATTTGCACACTAAAACTTGCACAAGTCATCACAGCTATATTAAAATACCCATTCCTTCCCACCACAGGTGCACATGGTACCTACTAGATACATCCCAATAATTAATCAGTTTAATGTGCTTGAGCTGCAAGGCAGGGAAGGACCAAGGCAACAAGAGGAGCTTTTTTCAGGAGAACTACATCCCTGCAGGCAAATATCTGCCAGCAAGTGCCACTGCTGCAGTGGGATCCCCTCCCCAGGGCATCACTGGCACATGGCATACCCAGCACCTCTGCAATTTGACCATGAACTTATGGAAGGAGAAAGTTTTCACTGCAGGATTTGACAGAAGCTCCCAAAATATCAGCGCTATTGGGGTAAGCTGTAAGTAAGTAATTGAGTGTGTTTTTAAATAAGATCAAATTAAACTTCTCAGACTCTGCCCAGCTTTCATGAATCACAGCTGAATACAGGCACACAAAATCCTATATACGAGTGCAACAAAAAATTTACACCTTGCAGTTCTCTTGACATCAGGAAACACCATAAAAATGCATTTCAATTTAAGATACTCAAAGTTTATACCAGCAAGAGATGAGAACAGAGGCTAAATGATTGCCATATACCACTCTTACACTTTCAACAAAAATAAAAACATGCTGCAACATCACACCATTACTTTCCTCCACTGTCAGCCATGTACAACTTAATTCCTTCTAGGCTCAAGATAATTGGTTTGATTTCACTGAGGGTTTTTTCCAAACATGTAACATATTGGTGCAAACCACAACTTTCCAACACTTCCAGCAGGAGAGGACTGGTAAGCTAATTTCCAGCCATGTTTATATTTTTCAGTGATCAATTCTCAAAGTACATCTTAATCCATCCCCTGGCCAGCTCCACCACTCTCCTGGGCATCCACCAGAAGGAAGGCAAGATCAACTTCCAACTGTTACTGATTGTTACTAATTTGTTATTAATTTGAGTTGATGATTTTTGGAGATTTTGATAAGGAATGATTAGGACTAATCAATTAAATGGAATCACACAGAAATATCGGTTTTTATAGAAGATAGTGGTGTAATGTTTTAAGTAGTCATAGAGATATTGTGTTTAAAGTAACCATACAACCAGTTATGCTGCTGGATGAGGTACCATTGTTAGACTGTTCGGTAAGGACGATTTATTTCCCTGTAGACCAGGTGTTCTAAAAGTTGCATTGTGAAAGGGCCTCAAAGCATGTTAAAATTGCAATGTGAGCCAAAGTCCTTGAGTCAAGGGCATTGGAGGGTCTTTCTTTTAGGTCAGTAGTCCGTGGTGGTTGCAAAAGCAGCCCCCCAACTCATTTCAGGACTCAAGTGCGCATGACCGGAAAGGGGTGGGAGGCAGGAAACAATTATACTCCTTTCGAGAAACAATTATTAGCATGTTATTGGGCATTAGTTGAAACGGAACAGCTTACAATAGGCCATGAAGTGGCTCTCCGTCCTGAGATTCCTATCATGCAATGGGTAAAAAGTTCTCCAAAAACTCATCGAATTGGGCATGCTCAGGAATCAAGCATTATAAAGTGGAAATGGTATATTCAAGATAGAGCAAAGATAGGAGTGGGTGGAATAGCCACCCTCCATGAGCGAGTGGCTACTATTCCCACAGAGGATCAGGAAATAAACCCTGATTTTACAGCTGAACAGGAATCCCCAGTACAGTGGGGAAAGGCTTTGAGCCAATTAGAACCCTCGGCAAAGGAACATGCCTGGTTTACTGATGGATCAGCAAAGTACATAGGAGGGAAAAGGTTTTGGAAAGCAGTAGCCTACCATCCTCATTCAGAAAAATTTTTAGAAACCACAGGAGAAGGGAAAAGCAGTCAGTATGCTGAATTGTATGCAGTGTATATGGCTTTGAGACAAGAAGACCTAGGTGAATGTCATCTATATACTGACTCTTGGTCAGTAGCTAATGGATTAACTACTTGGCTGCCGACATGGGTAGCAAAGGACTGGAAAATATATTCCAAAGAAGTTTGGGGAAAAGAACTGTGGAAAGATATTTGGGAAATAATACAAAGAACTAAAATTACTGTGTTTCACGTGGATGCTCATAGTAACACTGACACTCTAGAAAGACTTTATAACTCTGTTACAGACAACCGGGCAAAGATTTCCCAAGCTGGATTGGAGCTCCCTCAGAAGGAGGATCATGAAGGCTTGGCGAAATGGGCACACCAAAAGTGTGGGCACCTCGGAGAAAAAGCCACTTATAGGTGGGCTCAAGATCATGGCATAGTAATGTCACTTGATATGATTAAAACCATAATTGCTCAGTGCCCCGTGTGCCAGCACACTCATAAACGCCCGGTACCACATGTGGTAAAGGGACAACTGGGGAGAGGGAAGTTGCCAGGACAAATTTGGCAAATGGATTATGTTGGACCCCTACCCCAAGATCGAGGGTGCAAATACATTTGCACAGCTGTAGATACTTACTCTGGATATTTGATTGCTCATCCCTGTAAGAGAGCCACCCACCATAGTACTATTTGTACTACAGACCTAATAATTTTATACTATGGAATTCCACTGCAAATTCAAACTGACAACGGCTCTCATTTTCGAAACAAGTTTGTACAGCAATATGCTGAACAACAAAATATTCAATGGGTTTTTCATATACCGTATTACCCACAAGCTGCTGGATTGATTGAGCGAATGAATGGGTTGCTAAAAGATCAGTTGAGAAAATTGGGGGATGGGAACCTATCCCGATGGAGGACCCATCTCACAGATGCATTGCACATTCTCAACAACAGGCCTATTGGGGAAATGGAAACCCCCTTAATGCGTATGACTACACCCAATCTGCAAATAAAACCTCTGACAGTAAATGAGACTTTAACTTACTGGGAAATTGCCCCAGGTGCCCTGGCTCCTTATCGGGCCACCCCAGAGGCTGCAGGGTTAGATCTTTATGCATTAAAATTGACAAAAGTGACCCCAAAACAGATAAGGGTCATAGATACCGGTATAGGAATTCAGATTCCTACTGGACATTTTGGACTAATAACAGCTCGCTCGAGCCTAGCCCTAAAAGGTGTTCAAGTCATGGGAGGGGTGATTGATGCAGATTATCAAGGTGAAATTAAAGTAATCTTGATGAACAACGGTGATCAAGATTTGACTATTCAACCCTGTGACCGAGTAGCACAATTGTTGATACTACCGGTTTTGCAAGCAGGGGTAAAGAAAGGGGATCCACCCCCAGTCACCACAGTCCAAGGAAGTAAGGGGTTTGGATCGACAGATATTAACAATGGAGCCAAAGTATGGGTCCAAAGGCCAAGCGGCCCCCCTGAAGCGGCTGAAGTAATAGCCACAGGGAAGGACAATACCATTCTAATTATGAAACCTGGGCAAGAAAAATGGGAATATGTCCCTGCAACAAAGTGTTATTTGTGAGAATAACTAGATGGTATAGAATTTTGTTTTATAGATTCTACACGATTGAATCTACCTGTCTACCGCAACGGCCCCTTCGGGAGAGGATATTATCCACGTCACCTGATCTAAGAAACTGATCTTCGAGGAACAGAAGATATAAGGACAATGAAATTGTTGTTGGTATTACTAATTAGATGCTGTTATTGTAATCAAATTGCAAATTGGGAAAACAGGTTCTTGTCCCTCGGAGAAACAATAGCAAAAATATTCGACCTGCGCAACTGTTGGGTCTGCGGGAGCCCAGGCGGATTTGAGGACTGGCCTTGGACAGCCCAACCGGTGTCACCTAGATGGTGGATCAGCACACGAAGCGACGTACACGAAACAACAGGATTTTGGACTGATGACAGTGACCCTTGGTGACTGCATTTTCCCGGAAAAGGTCTTTTCTGTCTCAATCGGACACGAGAACATGGGGTTCAAATGGGGAAAAGTGTTTGTGAATGGACCTTGTCTCTAGGGTTTGATTGTTGGACTCCTAATTGTCCTCCTTATAATTGTTTTAAATATCGGAACAGATGGAATCAAACACATGTTAAACTCACTAATGGTAGCTGGGTAAGATGTTCTTACCACAGGTATAAGCAAGATTTTGAAGGCTATAAAGCCGTGGGACAGGACGGTTTCTTTGACCACCTATTTCTGAGCTGTCCCAGAGATAACTCTACAAGTAAAACTCATGTTGTCCGAGATTATCAGTGGAAGTGGCAACACCAAAATGGCACCCGAACTCATTTCAGTACGTTCTGGTCCAAATCTAACAGAACATCTCGGGGATGCAATTGTAAATGGAAATCCCCTGTGGGAGCCTGGAGATGCACCTATTGTGATTCTTATGGTGCATCAACTGTGGTCGGAGGACCACTAGGCCCAGGAAACACATTGTATTTTGACCCACCAATTGATGACGAAACCTGGGAAGGTCCCTTTGCTAATGGAACTTGGGCTTTAAAGGGACATTATTGGATTTGTGGCCAACATGCTTATCGGAGGCTACCCCCAAATTGGTCAGGAATATGCTATATAGGATACATCCGACCCCTATTCTTTTTACTGTCACAAGATCAGGGAACGGGGCTTAGAGTCAAAGTATATGATGATTTGGTTAGAGAAAAGTGGTCTATTGACACTTCCATAACGAGGGGAAGTGCTCAAAAATGGGGACAGGATGAATGGCCACCTGAAAGAATCATAGAACATTACGGACCAGCTTCTTGGAATCCTAACGAAATAATTTCAGGTGCCAGGGAAGCCATTTATAACTTAAATCGAATAATTTGGTTACAAGCCGTTTTAGAAATAATAACTAATCAAACAGCTATGGCTCTTGACCTTCTGGCTGACCAATCCACTCAAATGAGGAATGCGATTTTTCAGCATCGCATGGTCTTAGACTATCTGTTAGCAGAAGAAGGTGGGGTTTGTGGGAAATTAAATGAATCCAATTGCTGTTTACAAATTGATGACAGTGGGAAAGTAGTAAAACAAATAACTCAAGAGATGAGAAAACTAGCTCACGTACCGATCCAAACATGGAAAGGCTTGGACCTGGATCCGTTTTCATGGCTGCCAGGGGGTCCCTGGATCAAACGTGCCCTTTTCTTTTTCCTTTGTGCTGTCGCTAGCCTAGTGTTTATTCCTTGCTTAATCCCTTGTGGTATACAGTTGATTAAGCGCGCAGTGACAGAAATGCAATTTGTAGTTGTACCTGACAAGACATCATCAACTGATGAACGAAAACTAATGTCACTAACCATAGAAATGGTTTGAGAGCCATGATTCACCTATAGGTCAAAGGACCGAATGAAGTGCTGAGGCTTGGACAATAAGCCCAAGCCTGAGTTGACCTATAGATGAATCCTGTACATTTTATAACTGATAACCATTGTGCTAATAGGTATTATACTAAGTTATAGCAAACCACCTATTCTGATGTAAAAAGTGGGACTATTGAAGCCTGAGCAACAGGCCCTGAACCAAAACTGCTAACCCAGGATGTAGTCATTAGTGAAATATGTATGCTCATTAATGAAAGATGTAGCTTAGATATCATATACTCATTACTGGTGATGGAAAACATGTCTATCCTGAATGTATCTTTCTTCTTCTCTGTGTAGGGGTAAGTTAACAAGGCCGTGAAGCCAGCTGTCCGGCCCTGGGACCAGACGTGTGACCTGTTTTTTTAAAAAAAAAAGAACATAAGTAAATTAAATAAGGAAGGGAACTCCCTTAGCTTCTCCCTTGAACCCTGGCCAGGCTCTGGGGGAACCTAACGTGAGATGAAAACCAGATATTTCCGCTTAAAACAAAGGTGCCAGCTATTGTGGCTTACTGATTTTTAGGTATATAAGGCTGGGCCCGCTCACAGCGACTTTGGAAGCCTCACCTACGGGTGGACGCACCGCGTAGGATTTCCCACTTGCCGGGACAGGCTCTCCAAATCCTCGCTGTAACCGGGGCTCCCCAGCGACTGCGGATCTGGATGATGGTAAAGTATGCAAGTGGTGATGTATCTTTCTTAATCACTATTCTCTCTCTCTTGTAGTAATGATTTGATGCATTACCCTGTATTTTCCTATTTGTTTAAGCGCGCTACTTTATCTTTTCTTACTGTATGTTTTCTATATTATTCTGTTATATTATTTAGTTATTGCTGGTAAAAACACCTGCTCTTTTCACTCTGGTGTGTGAGTGTAATTGGTATCCCTAATCAGCAAAACAACATCTCATCCAGGACTCACTAAGTCACAGCTGCCTGACCTCTGCACTTCTTGGCAAAGCCACAGTAAGTCTCCTGCAGTCAGGCAGCTGGCAGGATCCAGGCACAGGGCTGCCAATGCACTGGTCTCACACCTTTAGACTTCCACATGTGTGTGATAAAGCTCTTTTTGTAGCACAAGCCATCAGAGACATGAACACAACAGAGAAAAACCAGTGCCAGCTCCAAAGTGAGGAAGGAAGACTAAGCACCAAAACCAGAAGTATGCTGAATAAACCCATAGCAGCAGTTCCCAAGACAGGCAATGGCAGTGATTTATCATGGTTTATCTGTGGTTAAAGTAGGTGAGAAGTTTCACATCTGCTTTGATCATCTTCGTGGACAACCACTTGTTGAGCTCCAGCAGTGAACATCCCATGTTGGCCATCAGTAGGACGCAACATATAAAACTCATACCAGCTAAAAGGGAAGGAGCAGACAGAGAGGCTTTGGCATGGGCTGCAAGTGCAGATGAATGGACTGTCCTTCATCAGAGGTGAAGGAAAAACAAAAGAAAGAGGCAGCAACTGAGATCTCTGCCAGCAAGCACTAGCCCTGCAAAAGGAGCTCTGCAAATGCAAAGGTAGCTTGAGCTGTCTCCAATCTTTCCACCAATTCCTGAGGGCAAGCAGAAAGGATGGATGACCTTCTCCCAGGATTTATGGTTTGCATACCCCATTGGAGAACTCCTCGGCCACACTACAATGAGGTCAGCAATTCTTTTGTGTGCTGTTTCTAATGAGAGCAAAACATGCACCTGGCCAATTTTATCAGCTCTCTGGCACTGGGATCACACCACAGAGCATCCCTAGTTCCAACCCAAGCCACCCACAAGCAGCAGCTGGCTCCTGTGAAGCACTGCAGCCCTGCAGATGGAGACTTCATACTGCATCCTCCCAAAAAGTATCACATGGGGGCAAGAATCATGTCAGCTTTCTGCTCCCAAAGCTTGCGTGATGCTACCCCCAGCAGTTCAGCTCTACAGGCACCAGGAAGAAAAGTCAGTTGTTCTTCCACCCCATGGCAGTCCCAGAAAGAAGGTCCTTCATCACCTTGACCATCATCAGCCACCAATGCTTGTAAAACTCCTACACTACCATCTAATTAATTACAGTTGATACACATTAGGAGACCCCAGAAAGAGATTTTCAGAAACCAATGGGACCATTGACTTCTGGGTGAGTGCTCTGGGTTCTCCATCCTGAGGTCTCCAGAACTTCACCGGGGATGTGGGACAGCAAGCAGTGACTGGGAGGTGGGCAAAGGCAATCGCAAGTCTTCATGCTCTGATGTAATTATGATGCTCATAAATACCATTTGGAATGTTTAATAATATTTGGTGTTACAGCTTTCACAACTCAGAACTCAAACAGTTCTCCTGCATCACAGCAGTAATTACGTGTCTGATATAGCCTGTTATGACTCCTTCCAAGTCAATGATATTTCACACACACAATCATTACTCTTAGTTAGGCACTGACCTTTCTGTACCTTAAGCTCTCCCATGCCAGTGATGTCCCATTATGAGTATTTATGATTTTTCTATAAGTGATGTCTCATTTATTATTAAAGCTGCTTGCAAATAGCATCATTCTCTTTCCAAATTGCCAAAAAAAAAAAAAAAAAAGGATCATTTAGTTGGCCACTTATCCTCAGAGCATCTCAGCCCCCTCCCATAGCCAGGCAAGTAAGACTGGAAGAAGGGGGGTAGGGGGGGTGGTCTCCTTCAGTCCTTGGGAAACATTACCTGGAGTCTCTCCCATTTTTTTTCTTCATATCACCTCTGGAGAAGTTGCTTCCAGCTGCTTTTGCAAACCCTGAGGTCTAACACCAGCATTGGCATGTTTATGGGATAGCTCTTCCAAACCTCCTCCCCATCCCACCTTTAACGCTAAACAAAAGAGATCGCCTCTCTGTTTCTCCCCTTCCTAAATTCAAGGCTACTGAGTCCTTTTTTTCTTCTGACCCTTTTTTTTTTTTTTTTCAGACCAGAGCTTTAGTTTTGAGATGGTACCTGCTGCAAAGCCCTGCTGAGCTGCAGCACAGATTGTCCCCACAGCTTGCTGCAAACCCCCAACCCACCCTCATTCACCAGGAGACCTAAACCCTTCCTTGCCTTTAATATAACACAGCATTCAGCCTTATTTTATTGTGCCAGTCTGATTCCTCTTGCACGTCTGTCAGGGGTTAATCTTTCTTTTAACTCCTACCCACTCTCTCATTGTATGGTTTTAAATCCTCTTGTAAAGCTTGAAATTTCATGTGCTTTCAAAGGACATCCCCCACCATGCCCATACACCTCTCCACCTCTATTAGGTTATGGGCACTGTTCATGCTGCAATTTCTGCTCTTTTCCAGCTCCAGCATTGCAACCCACATAAATGAAGAAAGCTTGTTTTACCTGTTTGATTTTCTTATTTACATTGAAGACACTCTCATTGAAAGGAAACCAGAGAAATTCAAACAGAATGCACATCTGCATCATTATTCTCACTTTTCTATGATGGGATTTGCATTTAATTTGTTTTTAGAATGAATAATTCCAATTTTTTAAAAATATGTAAGTCTATATATGCATATTGTCGTGGTTTGAACTCGGCTGGCAGCCAAACACCACGCAGCCGCTTGCTCACCCTCCCCCAGCCCAGGAAATGAAGGAGAGAACTCGAAGGACAAAGGGAAACTCATAGGTCGAGATAAAAAACCAGTTTAGTACAGAAAGTACCAACACGTAATGCACAATGCAATTGCTCACCACCTGCCAACCAATACCCAGCCTGTTCCCGATCCCGCCGTAGTAATGCCAGAAGCAAGAGAGAACCCCCCTACTTCCCTGCCACCCCTCCTTTATATACTGAGCATGATGTCACATGATATGGAATACTCCATTGGCCAATTGTGAGAGACGAGAAACCAGGCCTGTGAGAAACTAAGAAAAACAGCCTGAGAAAGCAAAAGTTGAGGCTGATCAAAGAAATGCCTCAGACACTCACAAGACAAAACTATGAGTCACAGGGTGCATTCTGTGGAGGTCAAAGCTGATAAGGCTGCCTGAATAACACAAGATGGGGCTGGAGGGGGGAGCCCTGTGGAGACAGGACGGCTCTGCTCTGGTGCACCTGGACAAATTTCAAGGGCCATCTGTCCGGTGAATGACCTTTGCTTCATTATCCATGAAATGCATATTAAAGTTAACACCCCTCAATATGCTAACGAAGGCTAACATGATCATGCTAATTACATCATCCCATGAAACACCTTAACCCTCCCGTACATGGGATACGTAGGTATGTGGGTCGACCTAGGGGACGAATCCAAGGAGAGTGGGTATAAATCAAGGGGGGGAAGAAAGGGGGGGCCTGGAGAGTGCAGTGAAGTGAAGAAGACGGATGCCAGCGAAAAAGACGGCTGCCTCCTGTGCCTCCTGGAACCCTCGCCGGCGGGATCAGCGCAGAAACCCAGACCGGAGATCTGTATTTCTCCATTCCCTCTATCTCCCTCTTTTCCCTTTCCCATTAAGAAAGGCAAGGCATTTTGTATTGCTTGCCACAACTTGCTATATACTTAGCCAATTATCGTGTGTTGAATTAGTACATTGTGGGTAGTTAATAAATGTTTGGACTTGGAGACTTGTCTGCTCCATTGGGGATTTGCGAATATGACTCACTTGTCTCCCTTGTCTGAGTGGGACGTGACACCCATCCAGATCCGGTGCTCTGACTGTGCCCCCTCCCAGCTCAAGAAAAATTACCTCTATCCCAGCCAAAACCAGGACACATATACATACACAAGCAGACACTTATATAGATAAAGAAAGAAAGAAACCCAGAAGGCTAGCCAGAGACTGATTTCCTGCTCTCAGTCACATTGCAAGTTTGACATTTTGAGATTGCAGGTTTGAGTTTTAAAGAATCATCTAGGTTGGAAAGGACCTTGAAGATCATCTAGTCCAACCGTTAACCTAGCACTGACAGATCCCAACTACACCATATCCCTCAGCGCTATGTCAACCCGACTCTTAAACACCTCCAGGGATGGGGACTCCACCACCTCCCTGGGAAGCCCATTCCAACACCTAACAAACCGTTCTGTAAAGAAATGCTTCCTAATATCCAGTCTAAACCTTCCCTGGTGCAATTTGAGGCCATTCCCTCTTGTCCTATCGCTTGTTACTAGGTTAAAGAGGCTCATCCCCAGCTCTCTGCAACCTCCTTTCAGGTAGCTGTAGAGGGCGATGAGGTCTCCCCTCAGCCTCCTCTTCTCCAGACTAAACAACCCCAGTTCCCTCAGCCGCTCCTCGTTGGACCTGTGCTCCAGACCCTTCACCAGCTTCGTTGCCCTTCTCTGGACACGCTCGAGTAATTCAATGTCCTTTTTGTAGTGAGGGGCCCAAAACTGAACACAGTCATCAAGGTGCAGCCTCACCAGTGCCAAGCACAGGGGTAAGATCACTTCCCTGTCCCTGCTGGCCACGCTATTTCTGATGCAAGCCAGGATGCCATTGGCCTTCTTGGCCACCTGGGCACACTGCTGGCTCATGTTCAGCCAGCTGTCAATCAACACCCCCAGGTCCCTCTCTGACTGGCAGCTCTCCAGCCACTCCTCCCCAAGCCTGTAGCGCTGCTGGGGGTTGTTGTAGCCCAAGGGCAGCACCCGGCATTTGGCCTTATTGAAACTCCTACAGTTGGCCTTAGCCCATCACTCCAGCCTGTCCAGGTCTCTCTGCAGAGCCTCCCTACCCTCGAGCAGATCAACACTCCCACCCAACTTGGTGTCATCTGCAAACTTACTGAGGGTGCACTCGATCCCCTCGTCCAGATCATCAATAAAGATGTTAAACAGGAGTGGCCCCAAAACCAAGCCCTGGGGGACACCACTCGTGACCGGCTGCCAACTGGATTTAACTCCGTTCCCCACCACTCTTTGGGCCCGGCCATCCAGCCAGTTTTTTACCCAGCAAAGCGTGCGATCATCTAAGCCTCGAGCAGCCAGTTTTGCCAGGGGAATGCTGTGGGAAACGGGGTCAAAGGCCTTCCTGAAGTCAAGGTAAACTACATCCACAGCCTTTCCCTCATCCAATAAGCAGGTCGCCCTGTCGTAGAAGGAGATCAGGTTTGTCAAGCAGGACCTGCCTTTCATAAACCCATGCTGACTGGGCCTGATCATCTGGTTGTCCCGCACGTGTTGTGTGATGGTACTCTGGATGAGCTGCTCCATCAGCTTCCCGGGCACCGACGTCAAGCTGACAGGCCTGTAATTTCCCGGATCATCCTTCCGACCCTTCTTATAGATGGGCGTCACATTGGCCAGTTTCCAATCTGTCGGGACCTCCCCGGTCAGCCAGGACTGCTGGTAAATGATGGAAAGCGGCTTGGCGAGCACCCCAGCCAGCTCCTTCAGCACCCTTGGGTGTATCCCATCCGGTCCCATAGACTTGTGTGTGTCTATGTGATGCAGTAGGTCACTGACTATCTCCTCGTGGATTGCGGGGGAGTCGTTCTCCCAGTCTCTGTCCTCTGGCTGAGGAGGCTGCATTCCCTCAATACAACTAGTCTTGTTATTAAAGACTGAGGCAAAGAAGGCATTAAGGACTTCAGCCTTCTCCTCATCACTTGTTACCATGTTTCCTCCTGCATCTAGCAGGAGATGGAGACTCTCCCTGGTCTTTCTTTTGCTGCTGACATACTTATAGAAACATTTCTTGTTGTCCTTGATTACTGAAGCCAGGGTAATTTCCAGCTGGGCTTTAGACCTCCTGATTTCCGCCCTGCATAGCCTCACAGCCTCTTTGTAATCTCTGTGAGTGACTAGCCCCTTCTTTCCAAGGCTTTAAACTCTCCTTTTCTCCCTGATTTGCAGCCAAAGCTCCCTGTTCAGCCACGGTGGCCTTCTCTGTTACCGGCTTCTCTTACAGCACCTGGAAACTGCCTGCTCCTGAGCCATTAATACTTCCTTCTTAAAGAGTGCCCAGCCTTCCTGGACCCCTCTACCCTTCATGAGCATCTCCCAAGGGATCCTTTCAAGCAGGTGCCTAAACAAGACAAAGTCAGACCTTTTGAAGTCCAGGACGTCAGTTCTGCTTAGCCCCCTCCTGGCCTCTCTAAGAACAGAGAACTATTATTTCATGATCGCTGTGCCCTAGTCGGCCTCCGACCTCCACATCATCCACCAGTCCTTCTCTGTTCACAAAGAGGAGATCCAGCAGGGCACCTTCTCTGGTTGGTTCTCTCACCAGTTGCATCAGGAAGTTGTCTCCCACAGATTCCAGGAACCTCTGGGACTGGTCCCGCTCTGCTGTGTTGTATTTCCAGCAGATGTCTGGGAAGTTGAAGTCTCCCACAAGAACAAGGGCAAGCAATCGTGAGATTTCTCCTAAATGCCTATAGAATATTTCATCCACCTCTCTGTCCTGGGTGGGTGGCCTATAGTAGACTCCTACTACAACATCTGCCCTGTTGGCCTTCCCCCTGATTCTAACGCTAAGACACTCTACTCTGTCTTCACTACACTTGTACTCAAAGCAATCATAACAGTCCCTAACATACAGCGCCACCCCACCACCTCTCCTTCCTTGCCTGTCCCTCCTAAAGAGCTTGTAGCCATCAATTGGCACACTCCAGTCATGGGAGACATCCCACCATGTTTCTGTAATAGCCACGACATCATAATTTTCCTGTTTCATCATGGCTTCAAGCTCCTCCTGTTTGTTACCCATGCTGCGTGCATTGGTATACATGCACTTCAGATGGGCTGATGTTTTGCCCCCTTCCCCCTTCAAATCTAGTTTAAAGCTCTGTCTATGAGCCCAGCTAACTCCTGCCCCAAGATCCTCTTCCCCCTCTGGGACAGGTGCATCCCATCTAATGCCAAATCATCTGGTGCCCTGTATACCAACCCATGATTGAAAAATCCAAAGCCCTGACGGTAGGTAACACCAGTCTTGGAGCCACAAGTTCATCTGTTGAGTTCTCCTGTATTCTTCTTCATCCATCCCCACAACTGAAGGGATGGAGGAGAACACAGTTTGTGCCCCCGACCCCTTTATCTGTTTCCCCAAGGACCTGAAATCTCTATTCATTGCTTTAGGACTTCTGGTAATGTCATCACTACCTACCTGAAAAACCAGGAGAGGGTAGTAGTCCTTGGGTCTCACTAGAGCAGGGAGTTTAGCCGTGAGATCCTTGACACGGGCCCCAGGGAGGCAGCAGATTTCCCTATGAAACGGGTCCGGTCTGCATATTGGGCCTTCGGTACCCCTCAGAATGGAGTCACCCACTACAATGACTCTTCTGGGGTTCTTTTTAGAACTGGTTTTAATACCTGGTCTAGAATGACCCGGCCTTGGTGGACCTTGGTCTTCCTCCTTGTTTGTCTCATTTTCTTCCTCCTTCTCTTCTTCACTCAAAAGTTCCAGGGCCCTGAATCTATTGTGAAGGGACACCATGGAGGGTGAGGGAGGTTGGGAGAGGATTTTCCTGCCTCCCTGAGCAGGGACCTGCTTCCAGCCTCCCCCATCTCTTAGGTCCCCTCCTTCTGCCTGGTAGCAAGAGGATGAGGGATTACCTACCTCGTTTGGAGCTTCCATTTGCTCCTGTTGCTTTAGGGGTGCTAGGGTGTTACTCCACCAATCGATTTCCCTTTCACACTCCCTAATACTTCTTAATCTCTCGACCTCTTCTTTGAGTTCTGCCACCAGGCTGAGCAGGTCATCCAGTTGATCGCAGTGCATGCAGGTGTTATCACTGGTGTCCTCCGACAGGACTGACAGTCTCAGACACTCCCTGCAGCCCGGGACCTGGACCGCCGCATGTTTGCGTGGCAGCTCCGTCTGGGTCGCCACGTTCTTTCTGGTGGTGGTTTTGACCCAAGTGGAGACCATGGTTCAGTCTACTTGTGGAGGACGATAAGATGAAACTAGCTCAGATAAGGTCTAGATCCCGGAGAGGGACTGCGCCCTGTCCGCTTGCCCTGCCTGCGCAAACTGCCGTGCAAACTTTATTCCTGGTCTACAGGATGCACCAGACATAATGCAACTGTTTAAAAGCTAAGACACTGCAAAACGAATGATGGTTTTGCACAGTTTAGATTTAAGATGCTCATAGACCTCCATCCTGATGACTGAGCTGCCCAAGTACCCATGTCCCACCACACTCACATGCACCCCCATTGCCTAAAGCAGAGCTGCAGATACAAAGCATCCTGCAGAGTCAGTAATTCAGTTTAAAAAAGGCAGAGTCTTGTCCAACACATTGCCATCCATCACATGAGACATGCCATCCACATGCCCTGCTCAAGCAGCTCCAGCACTCTCCCTGCAGCACTGCAGATGGAAAAGCCCAGATCAAACTGCAGAGAACACAATGTCCACCCAGAAGCTTTCAGATTTCAAATATAGTGTGCTACATTCTAAGGCACATTTTAAAAAATCAGGCAGATTTCTATAATCCACATTCTAATGTCCTCTCAGCCCCATTTGAATCCCTCTTCTGTACCCAAGCCTGCAATTACCATAATACCAGCCTGAGACAGAAAGCACCAGAGCAATGCTGAACAATAAGCATCTTGTTTAAGAGCTTTGAAGGTGGCTATTTCCATATCCCCTTGCAAACAGAGTACTCCTAACCATCCACAGACAGCAGTTATGGATTAGATGGGTGGCTGTCAAAAGCAGATTTACTGTGATAAGGAAGAGAGCAGAGTCGAGCACCTCTGGATAGAGCTGTCGGTTAGCCCACTGCCTGCAAAAAATATGCAGGGATGTGGGAAAGCACCAAGTCTCTCCCAGTACAGACTTCAGCAGAAAAGCAAGCAGTTGCCTTATATTTTAGATGTGTGCCTGGGAAAATCCATGCATCCTGTTGTAGTGCTGGGGCCTGAATAATAGGCCCTGAAACAAAGTTGACCTCTAGATGAACCTCACAACCAAATGTTATCCATTATTAGTATCTGTTAATTAGTAAAATCTGTATTAACATTAGCATTTATTAATTAGTATCTGATCATTAATGAAATATGTATGCTCACTAGTGAAAGATGTAGCTTAGACAAAATGTAATTAGTAGTGAGGATGAAATGCTGAGAGAATGTATCCAACTTCCCTTGTTCAGCCTTGTTCAAGGCCGAGAACCCAAGTGTTTGGCCTTGTTAGAAACTCCCTTGGTTCTCCCCTCCGAGCCCTGGCCAGGCTTTGGGTGGAATCCAACAGGAGAATGAAACCAGAAATTTTCCGCTCAAAACAAAGGTGCAAGTCATTCTGGCTTGCTGATTTTTGGTATATAAGGCTGTACCCGCTCACAGCGACTTTGGAAGCCTCACCTACGGGTGGACGCACCGCGTAGGATTTCCCAATTGCCGGGACAGGGTCTCCAAATCCTCGCTGTAACTGGGGCTCCCCAGCCACTGCGGATCTGGATGTTGGTAACGTATGCAAGTGGTGATGGGTCTTTCTTAATCACTATTCTCCCCATCGTGTAGTGTCGGGTACGACTTGAAGGACTCAGACAGAACGGCCTGTACTGCTCCGTTGTTAGAGGGGGATGTACTGGAACTTGTAGGCTACAAACCTTGGGAGGCCTGATAAAGGGAAGAGAAAAGCGCTGAGAAAAGTGCTGATATGGTGAAGAATTGCTAACCTGTGAGTCATGCTTGATAAAGGGCCGAAGACGGTGCAGACAGCTAGGAATTTAGAGTTTTTTATAGGAGTGGCTTAGCTGCTATTAGTCCAATTGCTAAAGTTTAAGTAGCTACCAATTAGCGCGCGCTGATAAGAACTCTGAAGCATAGCAACCAATCAATTTAACACACGCATCTTCTGATTTTCTATAAAAATGAGTGTTACATGTAATAAAGTGAGAAGAATTTTGCTTGCATCAAGCCTGTCTCCCGTCTCTCAATCGTGGCAGTGTAGTAATGATTAGGTGCATTGCCTTGCTTAACTGTATGTAGTAATAATTAAGTGTACTATTCTGTATTTTTCTTGCTGCTTATTTTCTGTAGTACTTAGTTATATCCTTTGATTATTAACATTAAAATCAGCCTACTCTTTTCACTCTGGTGTCTGAGTTTAATTGGCATCCTCGATCAGCAGAACACCTGTCCACGTTGGTCAGCAAAACCCTGACATCATCTACAAAGAACCATACAGCTTGCTGCTCTGCCTGGATTCACACAACAAGGACACAGTCCTAAGCCTTCCTCTTTCTATAGACAGTGCCCCATATTTCTAATTCTTCTCAAAGCAGTTTTGCCCGAAGCACAAGCACTTGCGGGAGGTCTGAATTGCAGGCTTAAGTCAGTTGGGGTACAATCCATCTGATCTCCACCCATGGCAGTGCTCCCCCAGATGCATTTCTGGATTCAACTCTGGCTTGTCTTTGATTAGAAACACATCCTAACTCACCACTTAAAGCCAAGACATGGCAGAAAACAGGCTGAAACCCTTGGTAAACGGTTCAGTGCTTATTCTTGCTACTAAAAGCCAGGGCTGTATAAAAATCACAGCTAATCTGTGAGCAAACCTAAACACACTGTGCGAGTCCAGACAACTATAATAAAATGATCCCCAGTGCAACAACTTTCAGCTTCCTCTCAAATTCCATTTTAGATCATGGCTTATCTGGTAAGAACAAAATCCTGCTTCTGTCCTCAGCAACACAACTAACACAGAAATAAAATAAAACTCACACCATGTTCATCTGCTGAAGACGCTGCTTTGAATGACCCATAAATATCTCCAAATATCTGCCAGTCACTTCCTAACTCAAAATCACAGCATCTCCATAAAGATGACTAACATTAGCTTCTTGGTTTAGTCTGATTATCTCACCAAATTACCTGAAATGCAGTTTCCTCCAAGCTATTAAACATGACATTTGCAGAGTGGTTTGAAATTCTTCCAGGAAACTTATCCAAGCAGCAAAAGAAGGATCTCCATTTGAATCACAGTTGCACTGAACCCATGAGTTCCTGAGGACCACAGAGATCCCCATCAGCCCACCCTGCTCAGCAGTCTTGGCAGACGATAACAGGGTCAAGTTGGTAAGCAGAATTAATTAGAAATACCTGACCTCAAAGAGATTTCAGTGTGAAGCAGTTCTGCACCATGCAGGGGAGGCTGCTGCAGGAACCAATTCTTGCATCTCGAAGAGGGACAGAGCTACAGCACCCATGGATGAAGATGGCCACCATGATGGGGACACACCATACCAACTTGGGGATATAAAAGCATGATAGAAGACCCCGTATTCTCAGCAGAAATTAAAATCTGCAAGTTTCACACTTTCTACAACTTTACTTTAATTGCATATTTGCCCGCTTTTGATCCGACCCCATTGACTGAGCGCCTGCTCACCTGGCCATCTGCTTATAGGCTTCCTCTGCCACCGCAAAGATGTGAGGATCCATATCCCCCATGTTTTGGCCACTGTACACATAGATGACATCTTGTTTGTAGATTGGCAGCTGCTCATATGGATTGATGGCAACAAGTGCAATACCTTAGAAGAAATAGACAGACAGATATGTTACAAACCAAGCCAAGTTAATTCAGGCTTTTCAGGGCTTGTGTTAGTTGTTTCAATCCTTTTTTTTTTAAATACGATGCTTGGAGGAAAGAAAAAAAAGGATGAGAAGGGAATGGGGAAAGACTTCTAATTCTTATTCTCTCAGCATCTCCTTCAAAGTGCTATGCTTTGACAGTAAGGTTATAAGCTCCAGTACAGCTACAGAGGAGACATACAGAACTGGCGAGAAGAGCAAATATATAATAATCTTCATTGTGTAAAGCCAGACTTTGCAGGAGGAGTGAGAAGAAGGGCTAAACAGTGCCTGAGCCATCACTTCAGAGAAGCAATTCCTATGCAACCAAAGCTCTGCTAGACCCAAACAAATATCCCAGATTTTCCCTTGACTTAAAATCCGAGTAAAAACTCATAACAAAGAATGTACTCAAATCAAAATGAAATGCATAAGTCACAGGAGAGGAATTCCAGAGCCTGCATTAAGCCTTTAACGTCTCATTCCCAGAGCTGGAGAGGAAAGCTGTGCCTGCCCAGAGGAGTCAGTGAGCCCAGGAATTAATGAGAGGCAAAGCCACACATGGTGCTACCTGCGTGCTTGAGGGAGCTGGTCTGCACACTGCAAAACTGAAGCACTGACAAGTTCCACTTCCAAAGCACCTTCAGGTTTTACAGGTTTAAATTGTTACTGTAAGGAGCTCTGGAGAGCTCGTGGCTGGTGGGAGTGGGTGCTGTGCTCACAAGCCTGGCCGATTCAGTGCTCAGGCATGCTCAAATTACAGCAAAGCACAGGAACAATCAGCCAACACCAGGATATGACGTGACGTGACCCGCAGCTTCACCTCACCGTGTCCTGCTCCTATTTGTTTGCTCCTTGGTTCTGTTAGGGTCATGTATCTCTTGCCCTTAGTCGCTGAAAACACACCTGCAGCCACTATACAAACCAAGCTGAAGGGCTGTAGTTGCCTCAGCACTGGCTGTTCGATAAGTACTTTTCTCCCCTTCTCAACTACTTTATAACCAAAGCACAAGGTATGTTGCACCCATGCAGAGCTTTGTAACTAAACCTACACTTGCTAAGCCCAAATGGCTAAGCCTAAACCCATGTATCTTCATTAGCATGATGCTGTGCTCAAGATTACCATAAACCTTCACAAGAAGGTGCACTAATGAAACCTCACTGATTTTGGATGACTTGAAGCTGACTGGGAGCACACATGCAGTCATAAAAGGCTGCAAGTTATGCCAGTAGTCTAACATTACACATCATTACAAATTTAAAGGAAAGTCACCACTACTACCAGCTGCTAAGGCCACATATTTCAAGGGCATTACTCTAAAGAAGAGTCTCCTCCTGCCAAGCATTTCCTCAACAGAAGTTTCAACACTTAATCATAGCTATACATACCAGCCTTAATCCTGCCACACAAATAGTCCCATGGATTTTGCCAAAATCTTGCAACTCATCACTTAGAGAACTGTTAGTCTGCATCACTGCTAGCAAGGTCATCTTGAGTGCCAGCAAGAGGGTTCAACTTTCAATATTCTCCAACATAACTGAATAGAAATGGCTGGATTGCCTTCTTTCTTTGCTTTTAGGTTGCAGTTTGTTGCCAATCCGTTCACAGGTAATTGCTGTCTTGATTGGTTTTGGCAGGCCACCCTCCCCAGAAATGACAAACCCAAGTTCACACCTGCCATCCTTCTGCTTTGAATTTAAGAGTTTGATGACCCCCAAAGTCATCAAGAAAAGGAAGGAAATAACAGTGCAGCAAGGTTTTTTTGCAGTCTTTCAGGAGAAAAAGCCGCTATGGACATTTCTCAGTTGGATTGCATCTTTCTGGCACACTGTTGTTCTCCAGTGGTTTGCTAGGTCCTACATTTTTCCCCACAGACTGCCAAGCACATGCAAAGTTGGCCTCAAACTCATCTGAAAAGATGTTTCCACCAAGAGCTACACACATAGACCATGAGCTCAGGAAGTTCACAGCGCACCAACCCCCCAAAACTACCTCTGGTTTTGCAACCTAAAGCTTGTTGGCACACACTCGTGTCTCCCACCCACTCCAAATTCACAGCCCCCAGACCTTCCTCATGCTACAGCCTCTGGCTTACAGTCTCAAGGGGTTTCTATTTGGACATGCTCTAACCCACTGCTTTCCAGCAGCTGAAGGTGTGGCCTGGACACTCACCACAGTATGTGTAGATGTGGTTGGATGCGAGGAACCTGACTTTGAGGTTGTGGAGGACCGTGGGCTCGTGCAGATAGCTCAGGGCCGTCAGGTCATTCTCTCCCACCAGGATATCTGGATTGTGCAGGAAAGGCAGCTCATTTCCTTGGAGGTCAATAGGATATTCGTAGAGCTAAAGAGACACACATGAGGAGCATGAGAGCACAAAAAACATCATCTCCTTTAATGCCTTATAACTTCTCCAAGCATACCTCCATCCCGATACTATAAAATACTTACATATACTGCTCTAAATGAAATGAAAGCCCCTTTATGCTATAGGGACCTGGATGACAGGTCATCCCCTTGGCAAATGGCTTTGAGCTGGCCAACAGATGGTCCTGGTGGACACTGATAGTCCACAAGCACCAATCTGAGCATACCTGAGTTGTTTTCAGGCCAGCCTTGGGGCAAATAGCCTTTAGCCAGCTCTGAGCAGTAACAGGTACCATACAGAAAACCACAGCTTCATCTGATCTAAGCATCTTCATGCTCTTTGAAAAGCAGTCTCATTTCAAACTAGACCATATTCTTCCCATCAGAGTGATTTCTCAACTCATTTTAAATTTAAGTTACTTTTATACTGAAAACCTTACACCCCCTCAGGCAGAGAAGGACATGGAGAAGCACAGACTCCCTGCTGCTTCAATATCTGAAGAGCCAGGTTATGCCGTTAAAGCATATGGCTGCCCATACACTATTTTTGACTCATCCCCAAATGAACAACAGAGCCACGAACTAAAGAAAAAGTATCATTTTTTTTCCTTTACAGTGGAGGAAAAAAAGTTGCCTGTGATGTTGCTTCCCATGGGGTGTCTCAGGAAGGGGTCCTGATGCTCAGCTCCCAGGAGAAGGGAGGAATCTCAGTTTGCAAGCAAAAGGGCACCACTACCATTGCATTGGCACTGGATTGCTGCCCATGCAAACACCACGTGAAAAGCTGACCCAAGTGCACAAGGACAAGGCTCACACAAGCACATTTGACAACCTCAGGCTTGTTTTATACTCCAATTCCACATTGCCAATGCCAATTTTCAAGAGCTTGCACTCAGTCTCATGTCTTAATGGCAAACACACCAGGGATCCCTTGTGATATTTAAAAATCAGCTCTTCATTCAGAAGGAGTACTCTTGCATACAGAGTACAGCCAGAAACCACAAAATCATGAAAATTCACTTCAAGCACAAGGACAAAAGAGAAGCACTAAGCAGTTGGGTAATGCACGTTGGCTGTCAGGAACAAAAGGCTTTCAACAGCTTCAAATCCCCCAAAGACATGTATGCTCAGTATCTCTGATGCACACGTGTGCTGTTCCCCTTCACTAAAGCTTTTCAGCCCAACGTGACTTGGGTCCATGCAGGGTTTCAGACAGGAAAGCATCAAACAGTGACCTCTAGGAGGACCCACAGTAAGCAGCAGTCTCTCGCACAACCCCAAGATGAGATGTTCCTGTGTTTCACCATGATAGTGACGTGCTTATCAAGCTACCATCTACAACACCTAGTAGTCCTTTAATTACCTTGTACTTTAATGTTTCTGACCCTAAACTCAGCTGTACAAAAAGGCTAGACCTTGCAGGACTTCTTAGCCCCTGTGGTTTACAGGGAAATATCCAGATTTAAGAGAAAAAAAAAATCGCCCCCCCACCCCCAAGTATTAAAACAGCTGAAGATCTCAACCAGAAAAGGATGGAAGAAGCTGCTGTGGGTGAGATGGAAGCCCACCTGCACCCAGGCACCCATCTCTGCTGGGCACCCATTAGCTCTGCTCATTAAACCTGCTGGAGATGAAGCCTGTAGTGCTTCTGTACCGGGTCTGGCTGAGCCAGAATTGGTTTTCCCCTGTAGCAGCCCTCATGGTGCTGTGTTTTATGTTGGGAACTGGCAGGGTGTTGATAGCACCCTGGTGTTGTGGCTACTGCTGAGTAGTGCTTACACAGCACCAAGGCTCTTTCCGACATTTTCCCCCCCCCACAGTGGGACGGGGTGGGCAAGATCTTGGGAGGGGACACAACCAGGACAGCTGACCCGAACTGACCAAAGGGATATTCCAGACCATATGACGTCTGCTCAGTATAAAGCTGGGAGAAAGGAGGAAGGGGGTGGGGTCACCCTTGGTCCTCCGAGGCAACCACTACGCGTATTGGAGCCCTGCTTCCTGAGAAGGCCCGACATCGCCTGTTCATGGGAAGTAGAGAATAAATCTGTTTTCTTTTTTTTTTGCTTCCGCACGCGGACCTTTGCTTTGCTTTGCTTATATTAAAACTGCTTTTGTTTTACCCACAAGGGTTGGTTATTTTCTTTCCCCTCTTTGCCCTGTTGAGAAAAAGGGAAAGGGGGGGGAAGTGATAGAGCGACTTGGTGGGTACCTGGCATTTAGCCAAGGTCAAACCACCACAGCTTCTTACACCTGTTTCTTGCAAAGGCTTGAACATTGCTGCTTGGTTCCTCCAAGGTTTCTATCTTCTTGCCTCAGGAGCAAGAGAAAAAGCACGTAAAAAACCTGCAATGGGGGTCACCCCTGTGGCATATGATGCCACTGGGAAGCAGGGACAAGATGCTGCATGGAACGACTGGAAACGTGTCTGTCGCAAGCACCATGCTTGCATCATGAGCACAACACATCATGTCATTAGAGACTAAGATATGACTTGGAACAGGGACTGATAGATGCAGGATGATGAATCCAGGAGGTCCAACCACAGGGCTACTGGGCAGGGAGCCCACCAAGAAGCAAGGGGCAGTGACTCGTGGTCCTACAAGAACATGCCTGGTGCTTCCAAGGGACAGCAAGGCAGCATCTGTGCATCTCCTCATCCAGATTTATCACCATGGAGGGGAAAAAACCATCTCCAAGAGGAGCATCATCCATCCTTTACCCTCCTCAGAAAGCTGCCCTATGCTAGAAGAGCAAATTAGGGAGGACAAGTGCAGCTGGGGCTGACCCCAGCAGAACCAGCAGCTTCATGCACAAACCAAAGTGTGCCGGGCACAGATTTCAACACGAATTACTTTCTTTGCAAGCCTGGCACATTCACATACTGCAAACAACCCATGCTTGAGCTGCTCTGAAACAGGAATTGTTTTGATCAACAGCCTAATCAAGTGTGTCTCATTCCTGTTCTTCATCTCCCCATTAAGTAATATGGTGAAAATATTCCCTGCAGTATGGAAATGGTTGGCTGGCAGAGGATGTGAATTACCCTTCTCAGAGCATTTTCAATTTGGAGAAAGTGGCCTCTATTAACTCTTTTAAGCAACAGATTAGATCACCCTCTAGACAATTAAGGAAACCCTACCTGCTCAGTGAAGAAAGCTGGCTTAGGTGGAGTTCCTCATGAAAAATATATTTATTCTTTCTGCTACACCAGGCACCACACATGGGAAATTCACCCCGTGGTAGGAAAGTAGCATGGTTGCTTCCTTTCTGTAAACCACCCAAATTTTGCAGCTGATGCAAATGCCATGGTTAACTTCACCTGCAATCCCCCACTGTTGCCCGACATCCCACCCCATGAGTTTTTTGTGTGGAACAGAAGGCAGCTGCTCTCTGTCTTGCTTTGGTAATGCTTTATCACCAGCTGTACACATGCCATGAGCCTGGGCTGTTCGTGCATTTGAAAGCAGCACTTGCTAAAAAACATCTACATTTAAATGAGTTTCTCATTTTTATCTTTTAGAGGTTTTTTATTTTTTTAAAAAAAAGGAGAAAATAGGGGTTTACATAAGATTATACTTAAAGAGAAAAACTAAGGCAGAGAAAAAGCTGTTGCACAGCAGACACTTCTGCACTCTATGTGATTTTTCCATCAGTACCCCAAGCTTGAGTAGATGCCACCAGCCACGCTTTTTCCAATTTGTTCAGCAGCAAAAAGCATAAACTGATATTTCTAACATACTGTTGCTATAATAAAATAATAAAAAAAAAAATCATTCTGATATCACAGACTATTACAACTTTGCCAGGGGATGAAAGGAGATGAGAGAGGTCAAGGGCTTTTCTCGCAACCTACTTTAAAACAGGTGTCTGGGGACGGAGCGGGCAGGGAAAAGCTGGAAGTGCTAAGACAATAAAACACATTTAAAAATGCTTCCTAAAAAATATGAGATGGCTCAAGGCTTCTTCACACATTAATTTGAAAGTTTAAATTACTGAAAAGAATAACAACTTTCAAAAGTTTACAGTTTCATCTTCAAGTTTCAGATGGAGGCTTTTATCTCCCTCTTCGTAATCCTTAATAATTTTTGCCGATCTCCAAACTTAATCAGGGTCAGAAATCCAAACCCTAGTGTACTGGAGAGGGGAAAAAAAAAAAAGCTTAAACACAAGGAAACCTCAGGAAATTAAAACATAAATAAATTAATACACCATGGATACAATTGCACACTCATTGTAAAGTCAGTACAGCTAAACCATTTATTTCAGTCCAAAAAAAAAAAATTCTAATTTTAGGTTTTAGGGTAAATTATAGACCTCTCCTGGACGAAGTGTACACTGGCTTGTTACCAACATAACAAAGCAGTGTACAGACTCAAGGTAAATGTGAAATTTAATTTCTCTGACAAAACAAATAACCACCACCTTCTGGAAGCTTTTATGAAATATTACAATTCACCCCCAGCAGGCCATACACTAAAGCATATTTCTTTTGCACAACACAACAACAGGTCGCTCCCCGCAGACCAAGCCCTAACCCAAACCCACCACCATAGTGCTAAAGCAGTCAATAGAAGACACTAAAACCAACCTCTTCAGATGGAGGTGAACCTGCAAACAGGCTTCAAGGATCCAGAAAAATGCTTAGATGCAACGTTTCACCTTTTTAGCATCTCCAAAGTTCAGGCCACCCTTATGCGTCCGAGAGGAAATCCCAAAGGTGGACCCATACAGCCCAGCCAAAGCATCCACAAAGGTACAAAATCCAAGAGCGAGAAGCACTGCTCACGTGTAACAAGATTATTGCGTTACTCAAGAGCCACAACACCTTCTGCTGATGAGATGTAATTTGCTTTTATGATTGTTTTGCTGATTAAGGATACCAATTAAACTCGGACACCAGAGTGAAAAGAGTAGGTGTATTTCACTAGTGATAACCAAATAATGTAACAGTATAATACAGAAAACATGCAGTAAGAAAAGGCAGAATAATGCACCTGAAGCAACAAATAGGAAAATACAGGGTAATGCATCACATCATTACTACATGAGAGAGAGAATAGTGATTAAGAAGATACATCACCACTTGCATACTTTACCATCATCCAGACCCGCAGTCACTGGGGAGCCCCGGTTACAGCAAGGATTTGGAGAGCCTGTCCCGGCAAGTGGGAAATCCTACGCGGTGCCTCCACCCGTAGGTGAGGCATCCGAAGTCGCGGCAAGAGGGTCCAGCCTTATATACCAAAAATCAGCAAGCCAGAATGACTTGCACCTTTGTTTTGAGCGGAAAATTTCTGGTTTCATTCTCCTGTTGGATTCCACCCAAAGCCTGGCCAGGGCTCGGAGGGGAGAACCAAGGGAGTTTCTAACAAGGCCAAACACTTGGGTTCTCAGCCTTGAACAAGGCTAAACAAGGCAAGTTGGATACATTCTCACAGCATTTCATCCTCACTACTGATTATATTCTGTCTAAGCTGCATCTTTCACTAGTGAGCTTACATACTTTTTCAATGATTACATACTAAGTTAGCAGCTTCAGCTTGGGGCCTGTTGTTCAGGCTGCAGTATTTCAATGCTTTAGCACTTTTTACACCAGCATAAGTGGGGTGTTATAACTTAGTACAATACCTACTAGCACAATGGTTATTGTAGGGAGTGGCGTTCGGAAGATCTCGCGATGTACGGAAGGAATAGCTGTAGCCCTCCCTTGTTACGAGGTAAGGTGATGGATAGGCTTGTAATGTCAAGGGCACACCCACGAAGGAGGTACTTGGCGAGCGTATATATGCAAGATACGCAGTTTAATAAATGGACATTTTTGTATCCACCACATTGGCGTTTGTACTGATGCCCCCGCGAAGGTCTAACCTCCTGCGGCTTTAGTCTTTGCGATCTGCACACCACTGGTATGTGGGCAGCAGGTTTAAAAATGCAAGCTAATAGCGACGCTGCAGTATTAGCTCAGTGACCTGAGCACCGCTGAATCGCGGAGAGGCTGAGCTAACAACAACAGGTTATCAGTTATAAAATATACAGGATTCATCTATAGGTCAACTCCGGCTTGGGCCTGTTGTCCAAGCCTTAGCACTTCATTCGGTCCTTTGACCTATAGGTGAATCATGGCTCTCAAACCATTTCTGTGGTTAGTGACATTAGTTTTCATCCATCAGTTGATGATGTCTCATCAGGCATGTCCCGATCCAATATCGGGGAGGGTTCTTAAATGATCCTAGGAGTGAACTTAAGACACAAATGAGGTTAGATGCCATACAACCTCGTAAGCTCTATTTCCCGTAACAAGCAATAATAGCGATAGGACAGAGATAAGAGGAAAAAGTCAGAATACCTAAGCAAGCAAATGGAGGACATGCAGCAAGATCAGTTACCACCACCACGAATCCAGTGACATCCTGTTGGCTCGCTCTCAGTGCAGGTGATAAGGTTGCTCCAAGCTCCAAGCTCCGCCGAGAGAGAGATGATGTCGAAATCCCAGCTCTGAGCCCTGAGAGAGGAGTACGCAGTCCTTTTATTGTCCCAGTCCCCACAATTCCTCCAAAGAGTCTGCCCATTTCCACTGAGCTCATTGTCATACGTGCTGCCCCGTGTTCTTCCATGTGCACGTGCCCAGGTGTTCACGATGGTCTCCACTTGGCTCATGCGCAAGCGAGGCTTGACAGGCATTGCCAAGGATGTCGTTGTTCTGGCTTCAGGCAGATATGGTGGTTTCTTCAGGGACAGTTCATCTCCTTCAGAGCGTAATTCTCCATGGTGACAGGATGTTGAGGCCAGGTAGTGGTAGTGATGCAGCAGCAATGTTGAGACAAGCACAGTCTAACACAGTCTTTTACACCACCCCGTGGCTCGACATTGCTGTCCTCGTGGTGGCATGAAGGATAGATATATAAAGAGAGAGAGAAAGGATAGAAATATCATGCAACGTGATAACTAATAACATTTTTGGCTAACATATAACTAATAATATTTTTAACAGATATATAAATTTTCCATTAATAAACATGTAATTAATAATATCTTTAACAAATATTAATATCTTCAGTTAACAAGCATATAGCTAACAACATCTCTAACATATATGACATGCTCAAAATTAACTAACTCTACAAAACCAAAACATTTTATAAGGCTATATAGTAAATTGGAATCACCACTAACATGTGATCCATTATTTTTCCGCGGTTCTGGCAATGTACCACTGAGTGTTTGAGGCTCTGGCAGTCCACGCGGTCTGCTGCCCTGGTCTGCCGAAGTTGGGGTCAGCATACGCAGCAGGAAAATTGGTTTCCGCACCCCCTTATCCTAAAGCGCATGTGTCATCTGGGCCTAGAAACGTCAATCCCAGATTTAAACAAAGGTAAATGGGCAATAACACTACAAATAACAAATAAAACAATATTAACACTAACAATGGTTAACAACATTTTAACCAAACATATAATAAAGGTAACAGTAACAATAACCATGTCAGTTAATAATATTTTAACTAAACATATTTAACCAAAATGTGTCTGAGGCTGGGCCTAAGGATGTGCTCCCAGTCCTTGGGAATTGGTGGAAGAACGTGGTTGTCTACATGAATAAGTACAATTGCAAGACAGTTTACATGGACACTGACAAGATGAAGACACTTACATACCACAAGAGAAAATATAGCAAGAGCTAACAGAGCAACATCCACAAAATTAAGTATCAAAAGGGGATAAATTCTGGTTGTTGTTGTCATTTGTGGAGCTGAAGATGGTGGTCTGGCTCGCTGGAGCTGGGGTCTGCCTACGCAGCAGGGAAATGTATTTCCACACCCCAGCCCAGAGCGCATGTATAGTTTAGGCCTCGGTATTTCCATCTTGCCTTCATGGGCTCAGTAATGACCTTTTAAAGCCCAGGCCCCATTAGCAAAGGGACCTTCCCCTGATTTGGTGTCTATTGTTTGCTCATAATACTGGCAACAGAATGACCTAAAACCACAAATTCGCTTTCCTCCCATTCTTGGTTAACACTTAGGATGCCAGAGCTTCCCCCTGAACCAAGGGAGAGGGGAACAGTCACCCAAAGCAATATTGCAATGCTAGACAATACATCCTAAAAACATTAATAAGCCAACATCAACACTATACAAAAATTTAAATTCACATAAGGATCCCCCGTCGTGACTCAGGATATCTGTCTCCGGGGGGTTTTACCTGCAAGAAAAAGGAAAGAAAAGCTTCCCGGTTCATTTTGAGAACCGGAAGTGGGTTATAATTAGAAAGATGGAATAATCTACCTTGTATTAATTTTGTGCTCCTTTCCATGATCATCTTTGGCTTTCCAGGTGTACTTGTTTATTGGGGCATCCAATACCAATGGTACTGCTCCCACTATGGGGAGTTCGAGTAAGACAGGTTGTCCTGGCAAAGGAGATGGATTTCTGGGGTGGTCAGGGCCATGTGGGGCTGGCATGATTGTTGGAGCCTTTGGACAGAATGCTGTGATCTTTGGGCATCCATTTACTGACACATTTAGCTCCACTTCTCCTTTCTGCAGAGGCCATAAATCTAAAGCCTTTTGAATGGTTTCTTTAGCTAATTCAAAAGCAGCTTGCTGTTCATTTCCCCATTCAAATTCATATTTTTTCCTTCTCACCTTATACAAAGGGGTTAAAATTTATCCCAAATGGGGAATATGTTGCCTCCAGAAGCCGAATAGCCCAATAAATCTTTGAGCTTCTTTTTGTCTTGTGTTACAGAA
The DNA here is from genome assembly GCA_017315185.1 of Bubo scandiacus. NCBI lineage: Eukaryota > Metazoa > Chordata > Aves > Strigiformes > Strigidae > Bubo > Bubo scandiacus. The sequence continues at coordinate 159,685 of MU210718.1, read as the reverse complement.
AAATCTAAAAATTTTTTTTTTTTTTTTTTTTTTTGGTTGGGCTTTAGGCAGTATTTCTTGATGCCCACAGTGCCACTGAATTCCTAGAAACTTCACCGTCTGAGATGGTCCTTGGATTTTTTCAGGGTTAATTTCCCAACCCGTCTGTTTCATGTGATTTACCACTAATTCAAGAGCTTGTTGTACCTCCTCCTCCTCATTTCCTAGGATCAAAATATCATCTATATAGTGACTTAATTGTGTGCGAGGAGGCAGCTATATTTCATCTAAGTGTTCAGCTACAATCCTATGACAGATAGTGGGGCTGTGCAACCATCCTTGTGGTAATCTAGTGAAAGTAAATTGCTGGCCCTGCCATGTGAAGGCAAATTGATCCCAAGGCTCTTCTGCAATCGAGACGGTAAAAAATGCATTAGCCAAATCTATTACAGTGTACCCAGTTCCTGGATGTTTCTGAACTTTTTCTATTAAAGTGACAGTGTCCGGCACAGCTGCTGCAAGCGGTGCAGTATGTTTGTTTAGTTCTCTAAAATCCACCGTCATTCTCCAGGATCCATCACTCTTCCTGACAGGCCATATCAGATTGATCCACGCTGTCGTGGTCGGCTTTAAAGCTCTTACATCTAATAAATCTCTAATTGTCTGTGATATCTCTTCATGTCCTCCCGGAATTCTATACTGCTTCATTATGACTAACTAGTTGGATACATTCTTTCAGCGTTTCGTCCTCACTACTGATTATATTCTGTCTAAGCTGCATCTTTCACTAGCGAGTTTACATATTTTATTAATGACTACATGCTAAGTTAGCAGCTTCGGCTTGGGGCCTGTTGTTCAGGCTGCAGTATTTCAATGCTTTAGCACTTTTTACACCAGCATAAGTGGGTTGTTATAACTTAGTACAATACCTACTAGCACGATGGTTATCAGTTATAAAATATACAGGATTCATCTATAGGTCAGCTCTGGCTTGGGCTTGTTGTCCAAGCCTTAGCACTTCAATGATGCAGAGGTAAATACTCTGTCCAGGCTGTGTAAAAGCATCTCCCTGTGCCAAGCACGTAACCAGTGCTGTGCTGAGACCTCCAGTACTTGCTCTCAGGAGTTGGGACAAACGCACTGCAGACCCGACAGTAACGCTGCAACCTCCATGCACAGGTTTCCCTCACTCTCTACATCCACCTTTCTTTTTGCAGGCACCAGTTTCCCTGCTCATGGAAGCCACAAGAGTAGGAATTAGAATTTGGAGTGAATTTTTCCATCAGCTTACCATGTCAGAAGAGCCATAATTCAAGCTTTCAGCTTTTCAAGCCACCTCAGGAGGGCAGGCAGAGCTCAGGGACAATCATGGGGGACAGTGGCCTCACTGAGGCAGCACCAGGAACCCAAAGCATGTGGGAAAACTGCAGAGTTACCCAAAGCTCAGCTGAACAGACAAAAAGGCGTTTCCATCACATCCCAAGCTTCTCCACTTGGTCCACTTCCCTCTTCCCCTAAAACCACAAAGGTATGGCCAATAACTATTTCCCCAGAAATTCCAGAATACCAGATGCAAGTCTCAAGTCACCATAATTATTGGAATATATTTCATGACAATAAAGTATAGCAAACTTTGGTATGGGATGTTTAAGAAATAAAATAACCTCAAACCAATAACTTCATAAACAGTCACCAAGATTCAATTTTGATCAAAATGTCATACCCTTGTCTCTGTTCCTCAATATCCAGGGAGATGAGCAGTGCATAGGTGTTTTCCAAATTTAAGACCATGCCCACCCTCTTCACCTCCTTCACCCACCAGCCAAGCAGACTAGAAATCAGTCTTTGCCACCATTTCAGTTTTCCTCCTCCCCACGGCACCTCTCACCCTGCCACTCTCTGATAAGCTAACTCTCCCTACAAGGACAGCAGTGAGCCAGATCAAAGCATTATTAAAACTACTGCTAAAGCGCAGCCTCCCTATTCCCAGCTACAGTGGAGACAAGACCCACTTTCAGTAAACAAATGGTATATTCAGAAATACTTTAGTAAGAGCAGACTCAAATGAGAGAGGAACAGGTCCTATCAGAGCATCAGTGAAATGGATTCAACAGCAGAAATACAAATGTTTGCTTTCCCCTCCTCTCCCCTGTCGTCCCTGTATTGTATTTGCAAAACGGGGTCCTTCCAGATGCAAAGCTGGATGTTCCCAGCATTAACTGCACCATGCTGGAAAGCCACGTGCCAAGCAACCCTGCAGAGCAAAACCAGCCTGGCCCAATGCCTAAGGGACCTGCTAGTCACCTCCTGTTGCTTTTCCTTGATGCTTTCAGTCATTCCCCTATGGGGGTGGTGCAAAAGTCCCCATATTTCCACACTCCCTCCGTTGCTGGCATTTCCAGCCACAGGAATGTGGATCTGAGCTCCAGCCTAATGCATTTTGGAAAAGCCTTCTCAGTCAAAACCCAGCAGTGATCAAGTCTTTGCAATGTTTGCAAAGATAGCACCAATGACCACAGTGATGCATGAGCAGGAGACAATGCAGCCATTACCAATGGGCATAGCACAGCCATGAACAAAGCTCATTTTGGCTGCCAGCACTGATGTCCTGGTGAGAAACCCCGATGGACTGGTTTTCATGACAGCTCTTTTCATAGAAAAGCAGCTTAACCTGTTTAAGAGTATTTTAGCCTGTTCTCAGAGGTTTCCCCTCCATTGGCTACCAGCGAAGCACTGCCAAAAGGCTGGGCTTCATTTGAATGGAAACAACAAGACTAGATAAAAGGCAGAAATTGTTTAAGGCAAGGGTGGTGAAACACTGGAACAGGTTGCCCAGAGAGGTGGTAGATGCCCCATCCCTGGCAACATTCAAGGTCAGGTTGAATGGGACTCTGAGCAACCTGATCTAGTTGAAGACATCCCTGCTCCTTGCAGGGAGGTTGGACTAGATGGCCTTTAAAGGTCCCTTCCAACCCAAACCATTCTGTGATAACCAAACCTCAGCATCCCCACTGCCTGTTTCCACCTGGAAACTCTGGCTGTGAAAGCTCACAAGCTGGGATTTTCCCACTCCTCCAACACTCCTCAACTCCCTTCAGAATTTGCATGCACAGGAGAAAGCCCACATCTCATTTTGCACTGACACTGGGAAAAAAAAATTGCAAATCCCTCCCCGTCAGGAAATAAAAGGAGAGAGGCTGCTCCAGCAGCTAGACATACTACCACAGTTTATTATCAGTCCTAATGTGTGTTTAATCACTACAGTAAATTTATCCCCAGCATCATACGCTCAATCTGCAGAAATCAAATGTAAGAGACATCCCCAGCAACTGTTAAAATCCCCCAAAGTGGGAAGTTTTGTGAGCATGTGGAAGTGATGTGTAACAGAAGTAGAGAGGTCAGCAACCACTAACCCCATACAGGAAGCTCTGGGCTCTCTAATTTTGGAGGCTCACAGCATCCTCATGGATGGGAAAAGCCCTCAGTGAGGCTCGTGGTGGTGGGAAGGACACTACTCCAGAGTGCAGCTGCAGGACATCACCAGCAGCATCTGGTTATTGAAGGGACACATCAAGATTTCACATGTCACTTCAGCCCCACAAATATTCAAGGCTGGTTTGGTGGCTAAAGGCCACTACCATATTTTCACACCTGCCTTAGCTGCCTGCATTCAGTGCAATCAAGCATTTATGGGATGAAGGAGGCCTTGTCCACTCCCTCACTGCAGGTTTATTACCAGAGCACAAGATCTACACATGCTTCTCTGGTGGCTTCAGCTTTTCTGTGTTGTGTTAACACAACAGCCAACTTTTAAAACAGACATAAATTATGTACAAAACCTTTAATAGACAAGGTCAGTGTTGTTTATGGGGATAAGCAGGTAAGGCAGATGCAGCCAGTGCCTCTTCCATCTCTTGGGGTGTTTCAAAAGCTATTCGACTTCCAAATTATGAGCCATGGTTCAGATCTGCATTCATCTCCAGCATATCCAGCTGCTGGGCTGGCTCTTTCAGGCCTTGGCCACTGCATTTTGCTCTGTCCTGACTTGCTAAATTACATATGTTTTGCATGAGCAGGAGGAGTGGAGCCAAGTCCTTCCAAAACAGCCTCTTCCCTCCCAGACAAACTAACTATATTGAAGTTTAGCCTGACTACAGGATAGGTTTGTCTAGATCCCAGATATATTTTAGCTCTTCCCAACTTTCCAGCTGCTTCCCAGGCAGGCATCAGCATCAACTGGGTACCATCACTCCCGAGTCATCCAAAAATCACACGAGCTCTTGGCATCATGCATGACTTCAATCAGGGCTTTAACATCCGCTGTTAATGCTTCAGAAATTCCACTTGAGTATTTCATGGGACACAATGATAATTTGGAGTTTAGAGCCCCCATGAATACTCCAGTGACCAAGTCACCAAACAACCAGAGGTATGTGCAAAAGAAATTGATTTATCTAGACAAGCACCAGGGCTATGTACCTTGTAGCTATCACTGTAACAGCATGTAAAAACAGCGTTTACCAACAGAGATGAACCGAAAAAAACTGTCAGTCTACTGGCTTCAAAGCTTAAAGGCAGAAGAAGCAAGACTACCAAGCAAGTTAGCACCTTCCTCAAGTTAAAGAGGCTTGAAGCTTATTATAATGTGACTCTTAAAAGAACAGAATTTGGGGAACTAGTCAGAAAACAAGAGAGCTTTTTTTTTTACTGTGGAAAAGGAATGGAGTCCATGGCTGCAGGCAAAAATAGAGCATTAAAAAAGACCTACAGCTGAATAATCATTCAAAAGGTTGTTTTCAAAAATAACAATAAGAAGTTGAAAACTTGGATCCCCTTCCAGAAGCCAGCAGCAGTTCCAGCTGCTTAGCTTCCCATTTTCAGGTGGGCTCTGACATTGCTCCATCACATTGGACATTTACACCAGCACGGCAAATTGCAAGATACTGCCAGAGTTTAGCTACAACATGAAGTTAAGACAGAAGTGGTGTTGTACTCTGGAAGGATTACAAAGCTATTTTTTATAAGGGGTTATAATAAGTTTTAAGCAGACCAAGTTGGTTTTGCTCAGCTCATACGGCTACAAAAATAAAACCTTTCACAAAGGAACAACCACAACAAGTTGCTTGACACAACTTGCAGCACTGAAAATTATGCAGTTACTACTGAAAGAATGGCCTTGGCTTTCTCAGTTTTACAACATCATAGTGCTACACTTCTGCAATTTCTGGTGCTGTTTTGGCCAGAAGCCTCCAATAACACAGGTATAAGGATGAACCACATATAAAGTTTGTGGTATGAAGAAAACACAGAAACCCAGCTTTATGGATTAATATTCTTCTGTCTTTATGTACTTAAAATGCACTTCATCAGGTGGACACCTTCCTGAGCTGGGACACTCAAGGCAAACTCCCACACCAGGTTCCCCATCCCCAGCCAATGCTGGTCACCACCAGCTGGACCAGAGCCACATCGCGCTGGACCACAGCTCCTAACACCCTCCATCACAACGCCCATCAGCCACTCCCTGTGCCCAAGGGAACATCCCAGAGGTGATGGGCATCTGTAGCCCAGGGATGGTCATCTCCAGATAACACAAATTTGTTGAAAACAAAACATTTGTTAATGCCAGCATTTAATTTTTCTAAAAAAAACCCCAACAAACCAAAAACAAAACACACCAAACAAACAAAAAAGAAAAAGAAAGCAAACCCATCCTGAACTGGGAAAGGGTCAGCACAGTAAAATAAAATTTAAAAATTAGAAATAATTATTAATTATTTCTACCCTGTGAATGTTTCTCCCCCCCCCCACCACATAATGCAACCTCTATTGTCTGAAAAGTGTTTATCTGAAAGTGGGTCATGTCTCCTGGCATTACTAAATCTTCCCAAATTTCCCCTGATTAGTCAAACAAAATATCCTCTCTGACATCTGAGTGATTGAGGTAGTGTGTAATGCCATTTTTCCCCTGAATGAGCCACATCAAAGAGGGTTTATAAGCCAAGAGATGGCATGCTAGATAAAATAGTTGCCAACAGATTGTCCCCAAAATATTACTGAGGAAAATGAAATTGTTTTGTTGGAAGGTTTTTCCTTTAGAAGCATCCAGCTTTTAGTACTGAATGGGGAGAGACAAGAAACTGCCTTCAGAGTTTCTAAAAGGATGAAACATAACTTATGAACTGCATGGTCCGATAGTTTAAAACATTTCTGCACACTAAAGTCCTGGGATTTTTCTATCAGTCACAACATCCAGTCTGCTCTTTGCACAGGGACACCCAAAACCAGCATGCTGGAGATTAGTGAAAGCCTAAATTTGGGAAATACCTCGCAAATGACCAAATACTAAAGCAGAGTCATCTGAGACTAAAGAGAAAAAGGAGAAAAAAAACCCAGTAAGCCTGCTACTCAAAAAAGAAAATATCATTTAAAATTGGGATAAAAGCAAGTAATTGCTCAGGCATGATTTATATCCAAAGGGTTCAAAAATATCATCCTTTGGAGCAGAAGGATGCCAGGACCCCAGGAAAATGTTCAGGCAGGACGAGCACTGTCCTGGGGACTGAACTCCCTCCTTGTGGGGGGAAGGGGGGGGGGGGGGGAGAGATCCTAAGTACTTATCAGGCTGGTGATTAGATGAGATCCAGGCAAAGTTTAGCAACTAACAGCAGAGTTTGCATTCTGCTGATTTACTTCATGTGATTTACTTCTGGTGCTGAACTTTGTACCAGAGCAAAGACTGCCAGGAGACAGCACATTTTTCAGTCAAAAAATAAGAAATAAGTCAATATAAATAAAAATAAAATAGTGACATCTTGGAGAGTCTACAGACTTTTTGTCAGTGCCAAAGAGAATATCCAATTTTTGAAATTAGATTTTTTTTTTTAAATTATTTTCTGCAAAAGAGGGGCCTAAGGGAGGCTGCATTTCGGTGAGATCAGCAGTTTTTCTGCCTGATGCTGGACTCTGGGATGCAAATGGCAGTACAACAGCACTTGGGGAGGAAAAGCCTGCTCACAGGTCGCTCTTTGGGGACTGCGAGAAGTTGCACAGCCTGAAGCAGCCTCAGCCACCCCATCTTTTCCATCATAGATTGTTAGGTGCTGAATGGCAAATTCAAGCAAGTTTTGTTCCTAAAGATGATTTAGGCCCACCTTGAGGGTTGAACAAATGCATATTTCTGGTTTCTCAAAGCTGGGCAGCACTGCTCGTGTCCATCTGGCATCACAGGGATGGTCCCCACGCTGGAGAGGGATTTCCCTAAAATAAGCAGGTGCAAGCACAGTCATCACTCACTGAAACAGCATTAGGTAAGGCAAAGTGTGAAAAGATGAAGATTAGCTCCGACAGCCTCGACTCTGAGTTTATTTTGGCATGGCAAGAGCACAGGAGGCTTCAAAGCAGCTCCCAGGGAGGAGGTGAGGGGCTGGGCAGCAGAAATCACCCCCAGGGCAGCAGCAGCACTATGAGGCTGAAATCCACACCTGTTCCTGCCACCAGCTACACCAAAGCACCAGCCCTTTAACCTTGAGCATCAATATTTTCTGTAATTCAGGTTTTTTTTTCCCCTCCTCTTTTTTTCTTAAAAAAAAAAAAAATGAAGTGTTTTATTTAAGACCTCTACTTCCATGTTCCACGGCAGGGCAGAGGAATGAGTTATCACCTTGCTGGGCCAGGGTCCAAACAAAAACAAAGGCTTTAGAAAGGAAAAGTAAAAAGAAAACAAGCAGAAGGAAAGCAGAGCAAGCATCTTCAAACCTGGTATTTCTAGGGTCTACAGAAGCAAGCCATGACCTTCCTATGTCTCTGGCCAGGATCTTTATAACACCCAAGGCCATAAAACACGTGCTGCAGGAGAGCCAAGGGCAGGTTCAGCTCAGAAGCAGAGTCCCTCACCCAGGGACCTCTGTCCCCTGAAAGCCATCCAGCCACAAGTAACACATCCCCAGCTGCACTTCAGCTGCCACAGCCAGGCAGGAGAGGAAAAGAAAACTGCATCCTTCCTCTCCTTCTCTCAAAATGTTGGAAATAATTGATTGTACCCACATCTGTGCCTGTATACAGCTAAGAGCCAGGGATGTGTCTTTCTGTAAAGCCTCTATCCCTTCCACCACCAATGAAGGGTCTTTGATATTAATCCCTTCCCAATAGGGGAAAAGTTTCGATGTTAGCCATTGATGAGTCCCTAATGTTAGTAATGATGAATGTAAAGGCTGTTGTAATTGATTCAATTCTTGGGTTGCTGTTGCCAATTTATTCATTATCACTTCCAAATCTATACTATTCAATACTCCTAATCCTGTTCCTAAAATTCCCGTCGCATCTCTCTTTTGTCTTTGAGCAGCGCGAGACTTTAGCCAGGCTGTCCATCCCTTTTGAGCTGTTTCTACATATGGGAGGCATTTTGGTTGTACATCTGTCAGATTTACCTGTAAATGCACCTCCACCTGCTTTAGTGACCATTGGGGATTGAACAGTACAACTTGCTGACCGGTTTTTCGGATCACATATGGACCTATTTTAAAGATGTGTGGTCTTGACTCTATCACTTGCCCAGTGACCATTGTCATGACTTCTACAGGTGTGACAGGTGGTGAGGTAGTTCTTGTTGCTATCCTAGTCATTATGTTGAATTGAAAAGATAGCCCTTTTTTACCATCGGTCTAACCACATACCACGGAAACAGTAGGGTGTTTCAAAGTGAAATTATACCAACAGTCTGGTTTGCTCGTATTACAGACTTTCCCATAACTCGATAATGCCTTAAATTTAGAGTTTGATTTCTCAATCTCATATACCGTGATGTGGCGGACTGACCAATGGGTAGGGTTATACTTATCTATTACTCGGCACCCTACTTGAACCTCCTGTTCTAAAGTTCCCCATAATTGTGGGACCCCATCGATATTCTCCCACTCAGTTTTTGAATAGGTTTCTGCTCCTCGCAGCACTACAGTAGCTAAAGTTAGGAATGTGCTGGAACTGGAAGGCTCTATACTTCCAGTATCCCAGGAGTCGTCATGTCCAATGTGAGCCTGGGACCATGGCTACTCAGTGAGTCTTTGACTAAGGATTTGAGGAAAGGTGATAATCAAACTTATCGTGAGAAGCGCAGTTTTCCTGGTTGAATTTGAGTAACCTCCCATGAAGACATGTGGGCTTTCTTCACTCGGGTGTGATGAATCCAGGCTGAGCATTCCTTAACCTTGATGGCTGTGAATGTTGTGAGCAGTACTTGAAATGGCCCTTCCCACTGCGGTTTCAACGTCTTTTCTGCAAGAGACTTAACATACACATAGTCCCCAGGCTGTATATCATGCACAGGCCCATCCAATCCTCTACCCCGAGTACCAAATACATGTTTCCCAATTCTATTGAGCTGTTTACTTAGGGCTACCATGTATGAAGTCATGGTTTCTTCCCCAACCTGCATTGATGTTCCTTTCTGTACTGCGTAAGGTCTGCCATATAGTATTTCAAAAGGACTTAACCCTTCCTTGGCCCTCGGTTTGGTTCGTATGCGCAAAAGAGCCAGAGGGAGGGCCTGGGGCCAGGTCAGGTTTGTCTCCTGGCCAAGCTTTACTATGTGTTGCTTAATCAAATGATTCATTTTCTCTACTTGGCCACTGGATTGGGGACGATACGGGGTATGAAGTTGCCAGTCTATGCCTAGATGGCGACTGATTTGCTGAACTATTTTTGAAATAAAGTGTGATCCTCTGTCCGAGGATATAGTTGCTGGAATTCCAAAGCGTGGAATTATTTCTTGTATGAGTACTTTTGTCACCTCCCGGGCCTTAACCGTTCTAGTGGGGAACGCCTCTGGCCAACCTGAGAAGGTATCCGTTAGTACCAATAAATATCGATACCCCCCTTTTCCTGGAAGTTCTGAAAAATCAATTTGCCATTGTTGTCCCGGTCCATTTCCCCTTCCAGTCTGGCCTACTTCTATATGGGGAGTATTCTTAGGATTAGTCTGGAGGCAAAGGTCACATTGTTGAGTTACTTGTCTTACTATGGTATACAAATTTCTGGCTCTAATATTCCTGACTAAATATCGGTATAGGGCCTCAGCTCCCCAGTGCCCTTTTCGGTGTTCTTCTCGTACCAGATGTCTAGTTAAATAGGAAGGGATTACTATCTTCCCTTGGGGAGTGACGGCCCATCCTTCCTTAGTATAAGTGGGCTTACCTTCTATGATAGTCTATCCGTCAGGGACTAGAGCCCCCTCCATTTTTACCTCTCTCTTGGCTGCTTGTTTTGCCTCTCTGTCCGCCAGTTCATTTCCTTTTTCCAAATCCGTGTTCACCTTTTGGTGTGCCTTAATATGCATAATTGCCACCTTTTTTTGGAAGCTGGACAGCTTCCAGTAGTCTTAGAATTTCTTTCCCATGTTTGATGTGTTTTCCTTGTGAGTTTAACAGTCCTCTTTCCTTCCAGATTGCTCCATGTGCATGTACTACCCCAAAGGCATACTTTGAGTCCGTATAAATGTTCACAGTTTTGCCTTGGGCTAATTCCAGTGCACGGGTTAGAGCAATTATCTCTGCCTTTTGTGCAGATGTATTTACAGGCAATGGTCCTGATTCCAGTATCTCTTGGGTGGTAGTAACAGCATACCCAGCATACCTTTTGCCGCTCAGGACATAGCTACTTCCATCTGTAAACCAGTTTTCTGTATCTTCCATCGGGTTGTCCTTCAAATCCGTGCGGCTTGAGTAGGTTGCCTCAATGGTCTCCAGGCAGTCATGTTGCACTGGCTCTCCTGTGTTTCCGCTGAGGAAAGAAGCTGGATTGACAGTGTTAGTTACTACGATCTCTACATCGTCCTGTCCCACTAATTCCGCTTGATATTTCAGGAATCTTTGGGGTGAAAGCCAATGTCCCCCTTTAATTTCCAATACTGCCGACACTGTGTGAGATACTAATACAGTCATTTTCTGGCCCAAGGTGAATTTTCGTGCCTCCTGCACGTTTAAGATCACTGCTGCAACCGCCCGTAGGCATCCAGGCCAACCTTTGGCGGTTGTATCTAGTTGTTTGGAAAAATAGGCAACTGCCCGGCGATACGGGCCTAGATCTTGTGCCAGTATTCCCAATGCAATTCCCTGTTTCTCGTGTGAAAAGAGAAAGAATGGTTTACTTACATCTGGAAGTCCCAAGGCTGGAGCTGACATTAGGGCCTTCTTTAGCAAAGCAAAAGCTCGTATGGCCTCTTTATTCCATTGGAGATTTTTCTGTTCGGTGGTGGTTAGTGCATACAGAGGTTTAACAAGTAGTCCATAGTTATAGATCCATAGCCTGCACCAACCGGTCATTCCCAGGAACGTTCGCAATTCCTTCACTGTTTGTGGCCTTGGAGTCTGACAAATTGCCTCCTTCCGAGCTTGTCCTAATGTTCTCTTTCCAGCGCTAATCTCGTAGCCCAGATAGATCACTTCACGCTGTACCACCTGGGCCTTCTTTTTAGACACCCGGTAGCCCTGAAGTCCCAGAAAATTTAAAAGGCTTACCGTCCAGGTCACGCAGGCCTCTTTGGTCTTGGTGGCGATTAGGATGTCATCTACATATTGCAGCAGCCTTCCCTCTTCAGGTGGAGTTGGGGTTTCCCATAGTTCAAGATCTTTCGCTAATTGGTTGCCAAATATAGTGGGGCTGTTTTTAAATCCTTGTGGCAGCACCGTCCAGGTTAACTGGGTTTTACGTCCACTCCTAGGATTTTCCCATTCAAATGTAAATATCTTTTGACTGGCTTCGAGGAGAGAGAGGCAAAAGAAGGCATCCTTGAGATCTAAAACAGTAAACCAGATTAGCTCAGGAGTTAATTTTGTTAACAAAGTGTATGGGTTTGCCACCACTGGGTGGAGATCTTCCGTTTACCTCTACAGGGCGAGCATTCTTCGCCCTTCCAGGCGTATCAGTGGCCCATACTCCGGGATACACTTGATTAATAATCTCCTCGCTAATTTCTCCTTCTGTGGGAACACTAGTTAGAGATAAGCTCATGATTTGAATAAGTTCTTGGTTGTTTACCTCCAGAGTAATCTCTCCATTGTTAAAGTTAATGGTTGCTCCTAATTGTTCTAATAAGTCTCTCCCCAGTAGCGCTTTTGGGGAGTTAGGCATATACAGAAACTTATGTATACCTAACTGCTTTCCTAATTCATATTTTAAAGGTTTGCAGAAATACGCCTTTTCACTTTGGCCAGGGGCTCCCACCACCATGACGTAATCCTCCTCTAAGGGTATTAAATCCATATTTAAGACTGAATATGTTGCTCCAGTGTCTACCAAAAATTCCACTTCCTTCTGTTCTGTCCCCAGCTTTATTGTAACCAGCGGATCCGCTAGGGTAGATTCCCCAGGTCCCCGTCATTGTTCTTCTAAATTAGCTAAGGTCTGCCGCTTTCGGCGGTTCCCCGCTTTTCCTTTGTTTTTCCATCTCCCTGGGCATTCGTTTTTCCAGTGCCCGAATTCCTTGCATATAGCACATTGATTTCTTTTGAGCGGGGGTTGCTCCAACCTCTTTTGCTCCCCCTCCTTTATTACTGCCAAAATTTTCTTGTGCCCTTTCCTGTAGTCCTCTTCCCTATTCCGAAATACCCTCCATGCTTCCTCTAATAGTGTCTCTAAGTTCCTTCTCCTAATATCCCCTAGGAACAGAGAAACCAGATGCTGTATCCCTACCTCTGAGCTCAGGTCTAAAGGAGTATTGCGGCGCATTATATCTCTCAGCCGATCCAGGAACTCTGATGGGGACTCGGATGGACCCTGTTTGATTTCATAAAGTGCTGACCAATTTATGGTCTTAGGGATAGCCCTCTCCATTCCCCTTGCAATCCACTCACGGTACCCCTGTAATCTTTCCATATGTGCAGATCGATTAGGATCCCATTTTGGGTTATCGTGGAGAGGGAGGAACTCCTTATAGTCTCCTCCAACCACTCTATAGTGATCTTCTGCCAAATTCTGTGCCGTTTTTAAAACCAGCTGCTTTTCTGTCTCAGTTAAATGATCCAGTAACACCTGCATCTCCAAATCAGAGGTGGAAAACGGCACCTTTACCAACATAGTACCACCCTGAGGTCCCACCGCCTCTCTAAGTAGTGCTTGGATAATTTCAGGAGCTTTTCCTCGCGTCCGGGAGGAGATTGGGCTATCCGGAGGAATGGACGGTTCCTCTGAGTCCCCGTCTTGCTCCTGGGGCTGAGGAGGGGGTTTAAATAAGTCCTCCAAGCTCTGTTCTTTCGCCCTTCTAGTCTTATCTACCCTTGTGCACCTTTGTCCAATGCTGCATGATGAGCAACACCTTTTTAATTTTCCTTTCATCTCTCCTTTATAATCCTTTTCTAGGGCAAGCACTAAGGGGTCTTGTGGTGGAACTAATCCACAATCCCTCTGCCATTCTGGATGATTTCAAAGGGTAAAGAACATATCTGCATAAGATACCTCATCCCACTTCCCTTCTCTCCGTAAAAATAACATCAGTTGTAGCAATGTATGGTAATCTAAGGTTCCATTCAATGGCCATTTAGCCTCCTCTTCTAATTTATAAAGTGGCCACCACTGGTTACAATATTTAATCATGATTTTCTTACTTTCCATGCTTCCCCTCCCCGCTATGTCTTTCCAGTGCGTGAGTATGCAATCCAGAGGGCTTTTCTTTACAATTCTTCCCTGCTTATTCCCCATTATTATTCCTTATTCCCAAAATCTTTTCTTTCACACAGATAGTCACTAGATTCTAATCAAAACCAGCGGAGAAGGGATTCACTTTCCCGTCTCTGGTTCATACAATGTTTTCACAAAACATACAGAGACAATGCACTATTTGAACAAATAGGAGCTTCTCATTTGTTTTACGACGACTGCGCCTCACTCACACCCTGCAGGCGCGCAGGCACACAGACACACAGACATACAAGCCCTGCAGGCACGCAGGCACACAGACACACAGACATACAAGCACTTAAAGGGCCCACCACACTTTTCACTTATACCACAAAGTGTATCAAAGTGCAAACATTAACCAAGTCCGCTTGTAACATATATCATAAACCGTTAACCATTTGCCGTAAGTTCAAAACCAAATGATTCCAGTAAATCCCACAGGTTGCAACAAACTGCAAGTACCAAACCCTGGCCACGCTATTTCTGATGCAAGCCAGGATGCCATTGGCCTTCTTGGCCACCTGGGCACACTGCTGGCTCATGTTCAGCCGGCTGTCAATCAACACCCCCAGGTCCCTCTCTGACTGGCAGCTCTCCAGCCACTCCTCCCCAAGCCTGTAGCGCTGCTGGGGGTTGTTGTGGCCCAAGTGCAGCACCCGGCATTTGGTCTTATTGAAATTCCTACAGTTGGCCTTAGCCCATCGCTCCAGCCTGTCCAGGTCTCTCTGCAGAGCCTCCCTACCCTCGAGCAGATCAACACTCCCACCCAACTTGGTGTCATCTGCAAACTTACTGAGGGTGCACTCGATCCCCTCATCTAGATCATCAATAAAGATGTTAAACAGGAGTGGCCCCAAAACCAAGCCCTGGGGGACACCACTCATGACCAGCCACCAACTGGATTTAACTCCGTTCCCTACCACTCTCTGGGCCCGGCCATCCAGCCAGTTTTTTACCCAGCAAAGCGTGCGATCATCCAGGACTCGAGCAGCCACTTTTGCCAGGGGAATGCTGTGGGAAATGGTGTCAAAGGCCTTACTAAAGTCAAGGCAGACAACACATCTTACAGATTTACAATAAATATGGAAGCAGACTCAAGCCTTGCACCAAGTTACCCAAGATGATACCTCTTGGGGCTTTGAAGAAATTTGGCATAAATTAACCTCCTGGTTATGTAACTTTACATGGCTCAGAAAACTCTTTGCAGGTGTAATCGCACTCATTGCGTTGGGACTGATAATATGCTGTATGTTGCAATGTTTTTTATGGACATGTATGTGATAGACAGTAAAATGTTTGTTCATCAAATTCCGTTAAAGATACTGGGAGCTTGTGACATGTTATTCCATAAACTATGTAAACCTAAGATTAATCTTAACTATTACATTGTGTAACGACTAACTGACTACAAGTGCTTATCTAAGTTAAAATGCTGAAGCAAGGACGGACTCCTACTGTGCAAGAGACTGAAAGGTGGGAGAAGGGGGGGATGAGAAGGGTAAAGGGTGCGTCCTTATCAGAGCTTTAACAGAGACATGTCAGAGAACTACGGAGGCTACACAGAACCTTAGGGTGGAAAGTTCAACGGCGAGGAAGAGGAGGTACTTCATCTCTGCGACCACTACTCAGTACTCTGCGACCACCGCCCAGGACTGTTGAAGTTTACTGCGCAGGCGCAAGTAGGAGGAAACCTCATTATAATACGAAGCAGGGGTAGGCGGGGATAGATTATGAATATGTATGAGAGTCTCATTAATATGCAACACTTTGTAACACATAAGCAAGACGAAAACCTGCGGAAGTGCGCGCCGTTGGTGGAGCAAGGACTCCCCGGCCGCCCAGCGCTGTTTTGCTTGTTGCCACTTGCTCAAATAAATAATTTGTCCTAGCCTGCATCATTTTGGCAAGATAGTCTATAACAAAATTGGTGCCGTGACTCGGATAGAGGCAATCTGGTGGGAAGCCCCATACGGGGTGGCGCCCCGCTGAGTTCAGCGGCCCCGGCTGAGTGCTATCACATCACGCCCTCTACCGACGAACTCCAAAACTCGGCAACAAGCAAAAGAATACCGGTAACCCCGTAATCTTTGTGCACGAAGCCCCGGACGAAGACGCAAGGTTGCGTGAGTATAGGCCGGTTATCCGTTCAGTTGGGGTTGGGTTTCCCGGAGCGTGGTGTGTGAGACGCCCAGCAGGGCGAAGCGAGTGCGGACCCCTCGGTAGTGCAGCTCCCATATCCCGCGAGGGACTGGGTCACGAAAAGGGGGAAAAACAATTGTGTGAGTGTGTGAAGGTGCTCCGGAAGATGGGACAGAAGAAGAGCAAGCCTTCTGATCCCATGGGTGGTTTGGGACCCAAGGTGAGGTACCCCAAATACCACCAGATAGCCCTTTAGGCTTGATGTTAAACCACTGGGAAGATTACCCCTCTAGGCGGGGTAAGGACAAAGCAAAAAATGATTTATTATTGTATAGAGGTTTGGGGAGGGAAACAAATCAGGGGTGACCATCTCTATTGGCTTGTTTTTGGGTCCTTTGAAGAGTGGGTCTGTCAAGCCTTAAACATTTATGTTAATTCAAAGGAACCCTTGAGTTTGGAGGAAAAACTGACCTGGTGAATGCCCCTGTTTTAAGCTTACCCGATTTAAAACAAACAAACAAAAAACCCCAAAAAAAACAGTAGCATATATTTCCAAACTATTAGACCCCGTAAGCCGGGGGTGGCCTACGTGCCTACAAGTTGTGGTGGCAGCCGTTTTATTGATTGAAGAAACACACAAAATAACCTTTGGAAGCGAATTGAAAGTATTATCACCCCACAACATCAGGGGTGTGCTACAACAAAAAGCAGATAAATGGATAACTGATGCTAGAATAGTCAAATATGAGTCAATCCTCTTTTCATCTCCCCACCTGACCCTTGAGACCACATCATTACAAAATCCAGCCCAATTTTTGTATGGAGAAACTAGTCAGAATCTTTTTCATGATTGCCTCCGTAACATCGAGGAGCAAACTAAGATAAGACCAGATCTGGAGGAAGAGGAATTAGGGAAAGGAGAAAAATTATTTGTAGATGGATCCTCTCGGGTAGTGGAAGGGAAAAGAAAATCAGGATATGCCATAATTGATGAAAAAACTTTTGAGGTGATAGAATCAGGACCCTTGAATCCCAGCTGGTCAGCACAGGCATGCGAATTAT
Organism: Bubo scandiacus; assembly: GCA_017315185.1. Taxonomy (NCBI): domain Eukaryota; kingdom Metazoa; phylum Chordata; class Aves; order Strigiformes; family Strigidae; genus Bubo; species Bubo scandiacus. Next base: position 142,834 of record MU210718.1, on the reverse strand, counting down.
ATGCAGTATTAAAGGCTAAAATTCTAACTATTAGACTTTGGCTGCCCTGGGTACACAGTGGCAATACCACACTCCGTGGCACCCGCAGACCTCAGGGATAGTTGAACGTATGAATGCAGAAATAAAAAAAAACCCAAACAAAACAAACCAAACAAAAAAAAAACCAACTTACCAAATTAATGTTAGAAACCAAAATGTCCTGGGTAAAGTGTCTCCCTTTAGCCTTGTTAAATATCAGAACTCAGCCTCGAACCGATGTAGGCATTTCTCCTTTTGAAATGCTATATGGGATGCCCTATGATTTAGAAATGCCACCAGATCACCCCCAACTTGAAGAATTAAAGATAAAATCCTACCTGATACAGCTAATGGCAAGGAGAAAACAACTGCAGGCCCGGGGGATGGTAGTACAAAGGCCTCCATTGGATGTGGCCATGCATCAAATCCAACCAGGAGATAAAGTACTAATCAAATCATGGAAAGAATCTTCTTTGACCCCCTGTTGGGAAGGACCCTATGTTGCTCTTATCACTACAGAAACTGCTGTTCGGACTGCTGAGAAGGGGTGGACGCACAAGTCGCGTAAAGGGACCTATACAGGATTTGGCTTGACAGGTGACCAGCTCTCCTGGGGATCTACGAGTCACCCTTCGGAGAACCTGAAAGAACACTGTAAACATCGCAGTACAGGATTTCGCAAAAGGACTTGATAAGTGAGACCCTGATATTTTGTCCAATTGAAACTTGTATTTGTTTTCCCTTTATATACATAGAGTGTAGCATATGTAAAGAAGGATAGTGGATTCACAATACATATGGTTAAATCCCCAATCTAGTTGTAACCAGTGTTACCAACTAGAACGGAGACTAACCAATCAGACCCTAAAAATTGGAGTAAAAATGGGAAAAATAATTGAAGATTCTAAAACTTGGTGGGAAATATTTACCAAAGGGATAAATCCCGAAAGAGAGTGCACTCACCCTAATTGGCCTACTGAATATCACCCTCAGATCCTAAGGGTGATCTGTAGAAAGCAAAGCAGATCCCCTGGGTTCCCTGTCGTGGACCCGAGGTCAAAGCTAAAACCTGGGAGACCTATGTGTCCCGGAGTAGAGGCAAACGTACCCCTGAAGAATACGGCTGCTGCCGAGAAGATGGAACACCCTGCTGCTCTAAGCAACAGAGTAGGCAGAGGAGGCAGAGGCGTACCAAAGTGGGAAAAACTTTACTACCCTACTCTGAGGAAAAAAGGGCCCCTGAGAGGGAAGGGCCAGACAGGAGTGCCAAACACCCTGATACAAAAGAGACTGAGAAAAACTACGCAAATCTATAGAATCCCTCCAGCCTTCTATTGGAGCTATTGGACAGTCTGGCTAGGTGTATTAGCCACAATGAATACACCACCAGGGTGGGCTAGAATGACTAACCAATCCCACCAGCCTTTTGAACATACCCTAACTAACCAAATAGTATGGCCTTGGACAGACGCTTATTATGGACATACAGGAAGTATGGATGCAGATTTGTATGGGACAGAGTTAGCAACCGCCATACTAAGTAATAACCTAACACTCCAAACATATAAATGGGAGAATTCATCCCATACCTGGACAGCTAAAAAAGGAGATGAGATACAGATAGGCTGCAGAGTATTCAATGTAAGTGTGATAACAAGTCGACGTCCTTTGATTCAAACCGTCCGTCAGCCCCCTTTGACTCAAATCGTTATCAGAGACAAGACGGAATCTAAAATAGCTCAAACCCGTTGTGAGTCAGAGGCCTGTTGGTATGCATTTACTGCAACCCAACCGGTGTCCATAGTTTGTTTGGGAGGGACCAGGTCAGGAGATCAAGCTATATCTTTCTGATTTCCATTGAACATACAGGAGGAAACTACAACTACTCCTGCTCATACTGTTCCAACACAACCAACTGTCGTGCTTAGCCCAAGAATCTTTAGAATTGGACCATATGCAATTAGAAATACAGGTCAACAACAAATGCTGTTTAACCCGGCGTGGTCTCTCAAACAAGTTGAATTGCTAATGCAAAATAATGTTTCAAACATTCAGCCAGCCTGTTCACCTTTCCTAAAGACCTCTTACGAGGGATGGACAACCTGGCTGCAAAAACGAACTCCTCACACGAAAAGAACACAGAGAGACCTAACCGGTGTTTTGGGAACAGGATTGGGAGTTTTAAATAGTATTGATTCGGAGGTGATAATGAACAAATCAGCTACCTCAATTAGTGATTTAACTAATTTACAACAGCCTTTGCGATCTTCCTTATTGGCTTTGGGGGCTAACCAGTGGCTGTTGTCAAATATATTACCAAAAGGGGAAAAGGTAAATATAAAGGATCATGAATTAATTACAGATGCACTCAGCGTGCTCCAAAATAACTTATCTTTAGCTCTCAGCTGCATCCAGGCCCAAATATGGATGCAGTCGATAGCTGCTTCAATTATAAGAGAAGGTGAAGAAGGCATTCTCCCCACTGAAATTTGGAGAATAATTTGGGACAGTGCCACTGATTTTGAAAGGAGACTCCAATCCTGGTGGAACCTGGTAAACTTTACCTATGACCCCATCACAAACACAGCTACTACCTTTGTACTCACTATTTACAATGCCACCATATACCAAATTTACCCTGTCATTACATTAGGGCTGAATCACAACGGGACCATACTCCATCCTTCTGAGCATAGAGTATGGGCCCGAAAGGTAAACGAAAAATGGCAAACTGTCAATCTAGAGTCTTGCATTGTACGGGGACAACAAGGATTCATTTGTGAAGGCAATGCAATTGAAGCACAAGATATTTGTTTAGATACCGAACAAAATATTTGCCACTTTGAGGTCCATCCCAATGAAAATCCTAAAACAGTACTCATATATATCGGCAAAGGTTGTGTATGTTTGAGGATGGTTTGTGAATTCTTAACCGTAGACAAGGTCATAGTAGAGACTAAAAATTATTCAGATCTCTGTGTTTGCAATTTTACAAAGATTATTGGATGTGACTTTTCCTATTTAGCCCCGGTCATGTCTCACCAACTCCTGCAATCCAATTATACGTTAATACATAATCTACTACCTACACCCATTGGAATGAATCTCACTTTACTTAAGCAGTTACTTCAACACAAAGACTTAGTTGAGATTTTAGAGAAAGTTAGAAAAAAATGGACAGAAAACTTTAATAACTGTTCATCACAATGTGGAAGAAATACACCGAGTCTTGGAAAGAGCAAAAAAGGATTCAGAACATAACTAGTGGGACACCCTTTTCGGATGGTCACCTACTGCTACAGGCATCTTGAATAAGTTGTGTCACCCCATTGTGGTTCTCTTAATATTAATTTTGATCAGTTTAATTTTGTCAATAATATTATATGTCATAACTTAGAGAATGATGCAGCGGGTAACATATCTGATGTCTGTCACCCGTCCAATACTCATTAAAACCAAAAACGACCAATTAGATGATGACTTTAAATTAAAAACAGACAAACAAACAAAAAAACAAACAAAAAACCCCCAAACCCTCTTCTGCTAAGTCAGCAAGAATTACAACGATTTGATGAACAAAATGGTAAAAAGAAAAAGGGGGGATTGTGATAGACAGTAAAATGTTTGTTCATCAAATTCCGTTAAAGATACTGGGAGCTTGTGACATGTTATTCCATAAACTATGTAAACCTAAGCTTAATCTTAACTATTACACTGGTAACGACTAACTGACTGCAAGTGCTTATCTAAGTTAAAATGCTGAAGCAAGGATGGACTCCTACTGTGCAATTTGGTAATTTGGAATTACGTGCTTTGTTTACTGGATTATGATTTTTTTGATTGCGTGCTTGGTTTACTGGATCATTGTTTCTGACTCTGTGCATTGGATTATAGTTTTTGGCTTTGTATATTAATAAAGTTTAACTAAGATGGGCACAAAACAATCTAAAAATAATCTTTTGAAAAAGTCTCCATTAGGATATATTTTAAGGAACTGGAAACAAATAGGCAGATCCCCAGGTAGGAACGTGACAAGAGATAATTTAACTAAATATTGTAATCAGTGGTGGCTGTTGTACAAATTGGAATGGGAAAAAGAGTGTGGTATAAATCTGGCCCCTAGTGATTCTTTTGTCCTGGCTTTAGAAAAAGATAAGAGTAAAGCTTTGAGAAGGTGTTGCTCTGCATGTAACATAGGGCAGAGATGTTTAAAGTTGTATGAACAAAGGGAAGGTGAGGATGTTGAATTGATGGTAGACCCCAGATGGCAGTTGGGGCCCCTGAATGAGGAACTTAATGAGGTGAAGGTGGATAATACCTATCAAGGAGATGGATCGAGATTGGGATTAGGAGCAGAAGGCTTTAGCCCAATTTCAGGACAAGGGGCAAACTAGGGGATGTAATACAGGCTCCTTTGCGTCAGGCTGTGGGAAATGATGGACCAGTGACTGTAAGGGTCCCTTTTTCAATTACTGATCTTAACAACTGGAAAGCGGCAGCTGGAAAATATAGAGATGATCCAGATAAGGCAGCCAATGCTTTTGAAATGATGATTAAAACCCAAGATCCAGATTGGAGAGATATTGAAGCAATTATGCAGGTACTGTTTGGTAGTACAGTGTGGGAGGCATTGGCCTGCCAGCCTTGCACAGCCTGTGAGAAAGTGCTAGGCTTTGATGAGAATCAGGCCTTGGAAGAAAGATAAGAGGCTGTTGAGCTATGCCAAGGTGGCAGGGAAAAACAACGGACAGCTGCAACACTGAACTGTGGAAAAGTACTGAACTGTGAGAAGTTGCTACCGCGAGAACAGCGCGTGAACGAGAGGGTGATTGGTCTGCACAGCCGTGTTAGAGTGGTCTTATGCTGATAGGAGAAAAGGTTGATAGCTGTCTAATTGCTGATTTGTTAACTATGAAGTAAGAGCTTTACCGACAGCATCCGAAAGCATAAGTATGTACTGTTGTAACAATAAACTCTCTCGTTCTTTCTGGATTTCATCGGGAGTCCGTGCCTCAGTTGCCACAAATGGTGCCCCGTGTGTGCGGGGAATAAGTGTGACCAACTTGGATCACTCCGGTGGCAAACCCCACAGAACTTAAGTAGCTGCTGTGCGGAAGCAGGAGCCGGCATCAATCACCGTTGCAGGGTGAGCAAGGTGAAGTGTGGGGAAGCGATGGGTAGGTCAATACCCTCGGAAGAAGAGTCAGTGCTTGCACTGATGGAAAGACTGTTAGCTAAACATAAAGTGCATATTAATCTGCATGCCTTGAAGAGAATTTTAAACTGGGTAGCAGCCGCGGTTACTATATTCACTGTTCCTGTGGAATGGCTGGAAAATAACGGACATATTATGAGCGATCCAGGCCGAGGAGCCTCACTGTAACAGCAAGCTGCAGCTGTGTTCAAGGACACAAACAAGGCTGAGATGGCCTGAGAAACTACATTCCTGCCCAAGAGATAAAGATGTTGGAATGTCGAAAACAGGGGGTCTACCTGGGGGGAGAGCAGCGCGTGGACACCACACTGGGACCAATCATAGGGGGCAAAAGGGCACGTGAACAAGTAGCTTTAGCCTATTAGCAATAAGATAGCGGCGCGTGAAGCTTGAGATAGAGTATAAATTGCTGTGTAACCTTTAATAAAGCATCAACTTGATCAAATTGGTCGTCTAAGTTGTGTCCGAGACTTCCGCGTCGGCATGTTCCGATATGGGATAAAGCAGGAGTAAGACTGTGGGACTGTGCAACCCGAGGGAATGAGGTTGCAGCAGAACTCTTACCAACATGGAGAACTCTTTTTGAGATAATAAAAAGACAAAAAAAATGAACGCAGCCAGGCTGTTAACACAGGGAATGAGAACCCAGAGGGCAAGGACACATATTTTGAACCCTGGGAGCAAGATTTATATGCTGGGTCTCTAGACTGTGATAATCTTTTAGACCCTGACACTGTAAATCCTAAAAGACACCCTGGCCTGTGTCCTCCCTTAGCTGGGGATGATCCGTGGGTAAAAGTGAGGCAAGAAGCCTTGGCGCAAGGGGATATGGACATGGCCAGAAAGATTGTTGCTCCTGTAATCTATGAGCCAGGACGTCAGCCACGTTGGGAAGGACTGCAATTTTCTGTTATTAAAGAACGACAGAAAAGCGTTAATGAGGACGGGCTCCAGAACTCATTTACAACAGGTGTACTGGAGGCGATCGCTCATGGGTATCAATTGGTCCCAGGGAATTGGCTGGCACTTTTAAAAACGGTACTAATGCCGGCACAGTATTCTATCTGGAAAAGCGAGCGTGTGGATCTCTGTACTCAGCATTCGCGCCCCACCACCTGCAAGCGCGGGGTTGGCGGCGGCGGCCCGGGGCCTCCCCGAGCCCCCCCCGCCGCGGGGCGACCGCCTGTGGCCGAGCCCGGCACCGCGCTCTCGGCCCGACCCCCCCCAACGCCAAAAGCGGCAGTTTTTACAGAAGGTGCTGACACTAGGATGCGGCGCCCCTTGTCTGCCAACACCACATAATCAACAAGCAATGGCTTTATATATTCTTAACGGTGTTTTGATGTTTGTAGTATTTGTCATTGATGTTGTGTGAGTGATAAGTGTCAGGGCCCCTTTGTGTGGGTGTGTGACTGTTCTGCGGGTGTGAGACGCAGCCCAGCTGCAGCTGCGGAGTGCGGAGTTCTCTGACCCGCAGTTCCGTTATCCCGCGAGGGAAGCGGCCGCAGAGGAACAAAGCGCAGGGCAGACTCTGTACCAGTGGGGGGGTAGTGCAGGACGAGGGAACGTTCCTTAGTACAGAGCGCCCTAGTGCCCGCCCGCTGGGTCATCGGTGCTGCCTCTTTGTTCGGGCTCAGTGTTTGAAGTGTCATAGGTGAAATATCTCCTCTAGCGGGAGGCAGTAATTCTGTGTTAATTGTTGTCTTGAATTGCTGTAACATTTCAAAGCAAAGATCTCATTCATATAAGGGGCCCAGTAAACTGGGTAGCAACTATTCGTCCATTTATATTGGAAACCCCTATTACATCATGGGGTCGTGACTGTATGGCTCAATGGGGAACTCAAATTACATCAAATTTCTCTTAGGGGCCACTGCAGCACAACCCACCCCTAAACCCACCCTGAAACTAACCTGGAAAACAGAATCACCTGTGTGGGTGGGTCAGTGGCCCTTGCCAAGGGAACAGTTGTGCCACCTTAATGATTTAGTTCAGGAAGAATTAAGTCCAGGACATCTCGTACCTACCACCAGTCCTTGGAACTCCCTGGTGTTTGTTAAAGAAAAGTGGTAAATGGCGACTTTTACATGATCTCCGACACATTAATGATGCCATGGAGGATATGGGTACGTTACAGCCAGGAATGCCCTCCCCAACAACGATTCCCCGAAACTGGCATCTTGTAATAATTGATCTAAAGGACTGATTTTTTTTTACCATTCCCTTGCATCCGGATGATGCACCTAAATTTGCCTTTTCTGTTCCCAGTATTAATGTCAGTGAACCTGCAAGATGGTACCACTGGGTTGTGTTGCCACAAGGCATGAAAAACAGTCCCACGATGTGTCAGTGGTTTGTTGCAAAGGCATTGAGCCCTGTTAGAATGCAGGTCCCCCAGGCTGTTATATATCATTATATGGATGACATCCTTACAGCAGCAGAAACACAGGAGATCATGGAAAAGCCTCTTGCTTTAACCAAAGACTCAGTATCTCAAATGGGGTTACAAATAGCACCTGAAAAGGTACAGAGATCATCACCGTGGCAGTACCTGGGGTGGAGAATTTGTGAACAGACCACTGTCCCGCAACAGGTTAAACTTAAAACTGATGTTAAGACTTTAAATGATTGACAGAAACTGTTGGGAGCTATAAATTGGATACGGCCATTGTTAGGCCTAACTAATGATGATCTGCATAGCTTGTTTGATATTTTTCGAGGAGATCCTTCACTGGCATCACCCAGAGTACTTACAGAGAAAGCGAAACAAGATCTCCACCATGTAGCTAACGCCATGTCAGAAAGACAAGCATCACGATGTGTGCCCGGCCATCTGTATCAACTGGTATTATTTAATCCTCCAGGGCAGCCCTATGCTCTGCTGTTTCAGTGGGATGAAACACTTAGTGACCCTCTTGTTATTATTGAATGGATTTTTTTGGCACACCAAATGCACAAGATGGTCACTACTCATCCAGAAATGTTTGCCAAACTGACCATGAAAGGTAGGCAGCGCCTCCTATTACTTGCTGGTCAGGAACCTGTGTGTATCATTGTTCTGGTTACTATGCACATGTTACAGTGCCTAATACAAATGTCTTCAGAATTCCAGACAGCGATCTGTGACTACCCTGGACAGCTTTTAGTACACAGCTCGTCACATAAATTATTACAGCAAAATTTTTTATTATATGCCATGCCAAAGTGCAGCCATGTACCGTTTCAAGCCTTGACTGTGTTTACTGATGGATCTGGAAAAATGGGAAAGTCAGTCATAGTATGGCAAGATCTGCATACTCAAATTTGGCAATCAGACATTACTCAATCCCCGGGATCGCCACAGATCGTTGAGCTAGCTGCAGTAGTCTGTGTATTTCAACGCTGGGACACCCCAATTAACATTGTTACTGATTCTGCTTATGTTGCCAATCTTGTACAGCGTATAGAGAATTCGTGTTTGAAGGACGTTAATAATCCACTGTTATATACATTAATGCACACACTTTTACGTTTATTAAATAACCACAAGACTTCTTATTTTATTGTACATATTCGAGGGCATACTGCACTACCTGGACCTTTGGTTGAAGGCAATCGACGAGCAGATGCGTTGACTCTGGCAGCACAGGTGGTACCTGATGTCTTTGAGCAAGCACGGCTTTCACATGCATTTTTCCACCAAAACGCCAGGGCAATACAAAACCAGTTTTCTTTATCAAGGTGTCAGACTAAAGACATCATTGCCACTTGCCCTGAATGCCAGAAGGACTCCCTCTCTTCAACAGCTAGTGGTGTCAACCCTCGGGGACTCACTCCTCAGCATTATGGCAATCTGACGTCACTCACTTTGCTGCATTTGGAACGTTAAAATATGTACATGTGTCTGCTGATACCTTTTCTGGAGCAGTGTTTGCGTCCTGCCATACAGTGGGGAGTCAAGCATCTGCCCGGCATTCCCCACTCACCGACCGGACAGGCCATTGTGGAGCGTACGCATGGCACGCTAAAGCGTCTATTGCAACAACAAAAAGGGGGAGATGGAGGGTATCAATCTACACCTCACGAAAGGCTAAATAAGGCATTATATGTCATGAACTTTTTAAACATTTCCCCTGCCTCACAGGTGCCACTAATATTGCATCACTTCTCGTCGCAGATACCAGATCAACAAGAAGTCCAGGGCAAGGCTCAAGTGTTAGCAAAAATCCTGGGAAGTGCTAACTGGGAAGGACCATATCCTTTAATAACCTGGGGTTATGCTTGTGTCTCCACAGGTCACGGTCCCCGGTGGTTACCGGCAAGGTGTGTGCGACCGTACCTGAGGCGTGAGAGGCAGCTTTTGGTGGACACTCAGGAGCCAGCTGTGGGTGCTGTGAATACCCCTGTGCTGACAGTTTGCGGTCTCTTCGACTGATCATTTAAGCAGAATGTATGGGTAATGCTTGCTGCTGCAATAGGACAAAATACACTATCTCTGTCCTTAATCACACTACAGTTGCCAACTCTTTTAAGAGAAAATGCTAACAGTAATTGCAACTCATTAATGAAATATATAGGCTTACTAGTCACTAGTGAAAGATGTAGCTTAGACAAAATGTAGTTATTAATAAGGATGAAATGCTATAAGAATGTGTGTATTCAACTTCCTTTGTTTAGCAATATTAAGAATTAAGAACTCGAGTGTTTAACCTTATTAGAAACTCCCTTGGTTTTCCCCCCCTTGAGTGCTGGCCAGGTTCTGGGGGAAACCCAACAGGAGGATGAAATCAGATGTTTCCGCTCAAAGAAAATTGCCAGTTATTTTGGCCTGTTGATTTGGAGGCTGGACCTGCTTGCAGCGATGTTGGATGCCTCACCTACGGATGGACGCATCGCGTAGGATTTCCGGTTTGCGAGGAAGGGTACTCTAAATTCTTGCTGCATCCAGGGTTCCCCAGCAATTGCAGATCTGAATGTTAGTACCCCATTAAGTAAGTGTGCTATTCTGTATTTTCCTTACTGTTTATTTTTGTAGTATTTAGTCATATCCCCTAATTATGGGTACTGAAATTAGCCTACTCTTTTTTAACTAGTAACTGTAACTGCTGTATTGTTTCTAGCCTTCTATGGAACTATTTTGAGTGTGCTGTGTTTTTGAAGTTTGCCTAACCCTTAATTGATAAAGTCTCGAAACAAGTCTTGCAGGTGCAGCTGCAAAACAAAGAAAGGGTAGATGTGGGAGGCATTGGCCTGTCAGCCTTGCACAGCCTGTGAGAAAGTGCTAGGCTTTGATGAGAATCAGGCCTTGGAAGAAAGATAAGAGGCTGTTGAGCTATGCCAAGGTGGCAGGGAAAAACAACGGACAGCTGCAACACTGAACTGTGGAAAAGTACTGAACTGTGAGAAGTTACTACCGCAAGAACAGCGCGTGAACGAGAGGGTGATTGGTCTGCACAGCTCCTGTGAGAGTCGTCTTATGCTGATAGGAGAAAAGGTTGATAGCTGTCTAATTGCTGATTTGTTAACTATGAAGTAAGAGCTTTAAGGACAGCATCCGAGAGCATAAGTATGTACTGTTGTAACAATAAACTCTCTCTTTCTTTCTGGATTTCATCGGGAGCCCGTGCCTCAGTTGCCACAGTACAGAAAGAGAAATGATTCGCTAAGCAGCTAGAATGCATGTAGAAGTACAAGTTGCTTCAGGGGCCCTGCAGGGGACAGCAGAATTTAATCTTCCCTCTGTAGACCCGCGCTGGGATCCAAATGCTGATGGACCCAGGCAGCTTCTGACACAGTATCAGAGATGGATTTTATTCAGTATTCGGAATGCAATACCTAAGGCAGTTAACATGTCTAGGCTATATGAACTTAAAGACAGGAAGGAATCTCCTACAGATTTCCTGAACAGGTTAAAAGACGCTGCTTACACATACACTAATATTGATCTGGATTCAGAGGAAGGTAGAGGTCAATTGGCTCACATATTTGTCGGACAATCCTCAGATGATATTAGAAGAAATCTACAAAAATTACAGGGAAATGATGCTCGCGATTGGGGAAAATTATTGGACACTGCCTGGAATGCATACAGGAATAGAGATAATCAGAAGGAGAAAACAAATAGCAGGGTGGTCACTGTATTAGAAGAAAATAGACAAGGCAGAGAAGGAGGACAATACCAGAAGAGGGGACGAGGATGGGGGGGGCCTCCGGGGAACTTGGCACAGCCCAGATCCTGTTTAAGGGAAAACCAGTGTGCCTATTGTAAAAAGGATAGGCATTGGAGACAGGAATTCCCCTTGAAAAAGCGAAGCACCCCTCCGAATACCTTACTCTCAATCAATGAGGACTGAAGGGGACCGAAGGAATCTCTCCCAGAAGAACCTCTGGTTAAAGCAAGGCTGAGAAATGAGAAAGTTGAATTTTTGGTTGATACTGGGGCTACTTATCCTGTTTTAAACACTTCAGAGGGAGAGTTGAGTACTAAACATATAAGCGTTTTTGGTGCAACAGGGGTTCGTGAAACACGGCCATTTCTCAAACCTTTAGCAATGAAACTGGGAAAACAATGGGTGACCCATCAGTTTTTGTATATGCCAAACTCTCCAAAGCCATTGTTAGGAAGAGATTTGCTGGAAAAATTAGAAGCAGAAATTAAATTTAAGGATGAGGAAGTGGAAATTTTGATTCCAGAAACTAAGTATACTGAGGCAGCAGCCTTGTTGTTACAGGATATAAGCCCTGAGAGGAAAAAGATACCTTCAGAAGCAGAAGATGCTATGATTCCTACTGTATGGGCTGGAGAAGTCCTGGGAAAATCCAAAAGATCAGAACCAGTAAGAATTGACCTTAAACCAAGATCATCCCCAGTAAGAATTAAACAGTATCCTCTAAAGCTAGAAGCCAGAAACAAGTTGGTGCCAATAATTGAGAAATTCTTAAAGTACAAGTTATTAGTAGAATGTGAGTCAAAATACAACACCCATATTGGGGTCACCATTAGCCGGGGTCCTTATTTCTCCGTGCGGGAACAGAAACGACGCAACACCAATGTGATGATCAGGTCGTCCATCTTTTTTTTTTTATTTCCAATCCTGGTTACATTTATATTCTACTAAGTTCCGTACACGCACTCATCTATCTTCTAATAGGCTACAGGTCATCTACACGTGCTGTTCACGCGCCTCTACAAGCATTTGCATTGGTTAATTGCAATTAGCACGTAAAGCCCAAAACTTGCCAAAACTCCTTTATCTCATACCCTGTTTTGCTCAGACTTATGTGCTTTTGCTGACCACAGGTGTTTCTCACTTATCTGCTATCCTGTGTGTTTTTGCCAGCCTTATTTTGCTGGCCTTGTCTTCGTCCTTGCATTCTTCTGTCTGCACTAACTTTCCCCAGCGCGGCCCAGACTCCTACACACCCACATTTTGCTGGTTAAAAAGGCCAATGGTAAGGATTACCAATTGGTCCAGGACCTGAGGGCAATTAATCAGATAACCCAGGATATTCATCCTGTAGTGGCAAACCCATATACATTGTTAACAACCCTCACTGAGGAACAGGGTTGGTTCACAGTCTTAGACTTGAAAGATGCCTTTTTCTGCATTCCCCTCAATACTAAAAGTCATGAGCTCTTTGCTTTTGAGTGGGAAAATCCAGAAACAGGGAGAAAAACACAATATACCTGGACGGTTTTACCTCAAGGCGTTAAGAATAGCCCAACAATCTTTGGAAATCAATTGGCAAAAGAGTTAGAAATTTGGAAAAAAGAAAATCACCAAGGAACTGTATTACAGTATGTGGATGACATTTTGATTGCAGCAGAGACTGAGGAACAATGTCTTGTCCTGACCATAAGCCTTTTGAATTTCCTGGGCATCAGCAGATACTGAAATCCTGAAAGGCCAGAGACAGCTAGGATCCGAGCTCAAAGAGGACATCTGCTGCCTCCCCTAGCCCAAAACTTTGAGAGAATTACAGGCGTTCCTGGCAATGGTGGGATGGTGCTACCTATGGATCGTTAACTATGGATTACTGATGAAATCTCTATATGAGATGTTAAAAGATTCCCACAGTGGGTATCTAGATTGGACTGATAACAGCAGAACTGCATTTAAGCAATTAAAGCGGGCCCTGATGGAAGCACCCGCCCTCGGACTACCAGATCTCACAAAGACTTTTGAACTTTTTACTTACGAAAGAAGGGGTGTGACCTTGGGTGTCCTGGCACAGTTCCTTGGGACACAGCGATGAGCTGTTGCGTATTTCTCCAAACAATTGGATAATGTGAGCCAGGGTTGGCCTGGCTGTCTTAAGGCAGTAGCAGCGATAGTGTTGCTAATCTAGGAAGCCCGCAAGTTTACTCTGGGACAAAAGATTACTGTATATGTTCCACACATGGTGGTTACTGGGTTAGAACAAAAAGGGGGGCATTGGCTGGCTCCCAGCCCCATGTTAAAATACCAGGTGGTGGTGCTAGAACAGGACAATGTTCATCTTGAAACCACCTCAGTTGTTAACCCTGATGTATTTCTCTCGACTGACCAAGTAGAAGGGGTGCCAGAGCACGACTGCTTACAGACTATCGAAGAAGTCTACTCCAGTCGACCAGACCTCAAAGACACCCCATTAGAGAACCCGGACTGGGAGCTGTACACCGATGGAAGCAGCTTTGTTTGAGATGGAAAACGAATGTTCGGGTATACCATAGCCACCATTGACAAGGTAATAGACTCAGGAGCTTTGTCTTCAAAGGTGCCTGCTCAGAAAGCCGAATTAATAGCTCTCAAGAGAGCACTGGACCTGAGTGAAGGAAAAGGAGCCAACATATGGACAGATTCCAAGTATGCCTTCGGGGTAGTCCACACCCACGGGGCTATTTGAAAAGAAAGAGGGTTGTTATCAGCACAAGGAACCGTGATTAAACATGCCCCCCAGATCCAAGAATTACTGGAAAGCATTCAAAAAACAACAGCAATTGCAGTTATGCATTGTAAAGCCCACCAGACAGGTAAAGCTACATCAGAATTGGGTAATCAATTGGCAGATAAAGCTGCAAAGGAGGCTGCAGAAAAAGGCATGCTAGCCCTGGTACCTGAAAAAGAAATAATTTTACCAGACACACCACCCAAGTATGATAAAAAGGATGGTAAGTTGATAACTAAATTACAGGCCAAGGAGCAGGTGAAAGGGTGGGCCATTATGCCCACCAGACAGGTAATTATCCCACCCTCTTTGATGAGAGAAATTGCTAGGAAATAACATAATAAAGTACATTGGGAAACAGAGAATTTGGTGAAACAGCTTCAGAAAACAGTTATGAGCAGAGCTATGACAGAGATTGCTTGGTCCATTACAGGGAAGTGTGAAATTTGTCTTAGAAATAACCCGAACACTAGTAATAAACTAGTAATTGGGGTTACCAAAGGAGGAAATTCTCCTGGAGATTATTGGCAAATAGATTTTACTGAACTACCTAGAAAAGGGGGGTACAGATATATTTTGGTTTTGGTTGATACCTTTACTGGGTGGCCCGAGGCTTTTCCCTGTCACACCAACAAAGCAAAAGAGGTAGTTAAAGCTATGCTAAAAGAAATTATCCCACGATTTGGTACACCTTTGCGGATGTCATCAGATAATGGGCCTCATTTTATTGCTGGAATTGTGAAACAGTTGAGCATTGCTTTGTCTATAATTTGGGATTACCACATTCCTTATAGACCACAATCCAGCAGTGAAGCAGAGCGAATGAATTATACTCTCAAACGGCAGCTTGGGAAAATTTGTCAGGAAACACCTATGACTTGGGTACAGAACCCTACCCTTAGTGTTGCTGAGAGTTAGAATCCAGCCCTATGGAAAGGGTAATTTGAGTCCATATGAGCTATTATATGGATGACCGTACCAGGCTCCACTTGTGCCATGTGCCACTCATATCATGGGAGAACTAAATTTTAAAACTTATTTGATATCTTTAAGGAATACCTTACAGAAGCTCCAGAAATATGTCGTGACAAAGAGACCTTTGGAACTTGACACACCAGCACATCCTTTCCAGCCTGGAGATTGAGTCTACATCAAGTCACAGAACACTGAATCTCTGACAGAAAAGTGGAAAGGACTGTTTCAAGTTTTGTTAACTACCAATATGGCAGTCAAGGTTTGGGGCAAAGGCCCTTGGATTCATTATTCAAGAATCAAGAAAGCTCCCACCCCATGGGTAGTGGAGCAGCAGTCTCCTCTTAAATTGAAATTAAGGAGATCATGATTGAGTTTTATGTTTGGTCTGTGACAATTACGATAGCCATGGGTCAAGTCTGGCCAGAATCAAAATGAAATCAGAATCTCCATTTAATTTAGACACAACAAATTACTTGGATACTACATAGAATGATTGTTGGGTCTGTACACATTTATCAGAACACTCTTTAGGAACACCAAAGTACATAGGGATTCCAATGCCTGACGATACCCCCTTACATGATAATATTACCATTACTTGAGGCCAGAGCTATGGACAGACTACAATGAGCGCAGACTTTCAGTGGGGCAGTGCTAAGATGACTACTCAACAAGAAATCCGAACAGAAGAACCACAAGTATCCTATAACTATACTTGCATACAGTGATGTCATCTAAATGATGCAACTCCATAAAGTAAAAATGACAATACTATAGATGTAGGAGTAACCAAGGGATGTAACAGTTACATGAAGTATGTAGATAGCCAATTTGATCTAGCCCTCTTAGATAGATTTAAATGAAACAAAACCAAACCCACAATTCAGTGGCCTGTACCCTGAACAGAATGAACAGGATGGTATTGGCTATGTGGTAACCAAGCTCGGAAAATATTACCCCTAGGATGGAAAGGAGTGTGCACCCTAGGAGCCCTAGTCCCAAATATGACAATAGTTAATAAGCTGCATGAACAGAGTGGATGGGTGAGGACCTTCCTTAAACGCACCAGAAGGACTCACAATGCTATAGCAGACCATCCTCATGCATTCCACAGTTTCGCTAGATGGTTTCTCCCTTGGCTTGGAGTAAGTGAACTGGAAAAGACAATCGTAAATATATCCGCCATAATTGAAAACATAGAATACAAAACTATGGATGCCATACAAGCATTACAAATTGAAGTGCCCAGTTTATCTCAGGTAGTATTACAAAATTGAATGGCCCTTGACTTACTATTGGCCTCACAAGGGTGTGTCTGCACCGTGATTAACACAAGCTGCTGTGTATATGTAGATCAGAATGGTAGAATTTCCACGGATTTGGCAGAAATTTGGGAACAGACAAAGGTCCTGCATCAGACCACCAAGGACAATACGTCCTGGGGCTTTGAAGAACTGTGGCACAAACTTACCTCATAGCTACCGAATTGGGCATGGTTAAGAAATCTGTTTGTAATAATAATAGTAGCAGTCTGCATCTGTATCTTGGCTTTCATTATGATTCAGTGTTGTAGTTGTTGTAGCCAAATCTGCATGAAAATAATGCATGGGTATTAAGTATTGAGACCTTGGATTTGTGAGTCCAAAGTCTCAAGAAAAGGGGGGAGTTAATGCCTGCTAGCTGATGCCTGCAAGCAGTTGATGCTAATTGCTGTAAGGGGCCTCAGACAAGAATGCGCCCAAGGACATAATTTTTGCAGCTGTGATGGGTACATCCTGAGGAGAGCAGATAAACCAGCAGACATCTGTGGAAGCCCCTCAGGGACCTTTCCCCAAATTTTTGTATGCTTGCGCAATGTATTAACATATGCATTAGATTCTCCAGAAATAGGTGTGTACTTCTCTGAAATTACATGAATATTCATTTATTTTGTTGTATATAATAAGTGTGCCCTTGTCTTTTGGGATGAACATTAGGTGGAATGATCCTCTGTGCATCCAGCGCTGCAAAAAAGAATGCCTGCCTTCTAAAACTTCAAACTAGGTCTTAGAGAGCTCTTTTGAGACTGAATTTATGGTAACATAAGAAGCAGGCATTCTTTATTAATGGCTGGGTGCGTAGGGGAGTTGTCTCACCACCAACGCACACCTAACTCGTGTTGCATGCTGATTATATAGGATATAATGATGCATATTAAACAGATTCTCATACATAATCATGTCAGTTCTCATAGCTCATTTCTTTAATCCCACACCTTTCTGGTCATGAGCACTTTGTCTTTAAATTAAGTCTTGAGTCGAGGGGCTGCTTTTGCAACCACCACGGACCACCAACTCAAAAGAAAGACCCTCCAATATCCTTGTCTCAAGGACTTTGTCTCACATTACAATTTTAACATGCTTCAAGGTCCCTTCACAATGTATCCTTTAGAACATCCTGGTCAACAGGGCAATAAATCGTCCTTACTGAACAGCTTAACAATAGTACTTGATCAAGAACCTTATTCTTTGAATATAAATCTGGTTAATGCTTATTACTGGCCTACGTGGCCTTAGCCTGGGACTTTACAAAGGACTTCAAGCAGCTTTTAACAATATTTAACAATCTTATTCAATATCATTTCCCCCCTTTTATTGGAAAAGAATCTACCCTACATAGGTTCTTTTACATATTCTTCAATGTTTCACACAACTAATTGCTATATAGACAATTACAATTACTATCATGATGACAATAAGAGTTTGCAAAAGGCTTACTAGCCACCCTGTTAGGGAGAATCCTAATCCATGGAGGATTTAGTTTAACCATGAATTTTCTAACCTAGTTCTTAATTCTTTACTACTTTGTGCCACATTTTTGATCCTATCCAATTGTACATTTAAATTCTTTGTCACATTTGGTATATGGATGCAGCAGGAGTCATTTATTAATCCTAAAACTATAAGTTTCCCACAGTTATTCCCTCAAGTACAGTACATTCAACTTAAGTCTTTTCCTTATAAATTTTCAGTTTCAATGGTCCAGTTTTATCAGACTTCCAAACTTCTGAAGGTGCCTTTTCACTCTGGTATTATGTATCCAGAGTTCCAGTCCTTGTACCTTGACAGCAGTATATGTAGTTAATAGCACATGGTATGGTCCTTTCCACTTTTGTAAAGGTTCGAGGTCCAGGTGTTGATGTAGACAGAGTCTCCAGGTTGAAATGAGTGCACTGGAGTATCTAATGTAAAAGGTCCAATCAAAACTATATATTGCTGAAGAGCTGCAAGGGTTTTTCCTAAAGAAATTAAATACAACTTCAAACCTACATTTCCTTGTATGTCCATTTGTCCTGGGATTACTGGTGTTTGGTATGGTTTTCCGTATAATATTTCATAAGGACTAACTTTGTTTATAGATTTTGGCTGTATCCTAATTCTTAATAAGACTAACGGAAGGGCCTGAATCCACTTTAGGGAAGTTTCTTGACATATCTTACTAATTTGTCATTTTAAAGTTTGATTCATTCTTTCTACATTCCCACTTGACTGAGGCCTCCATGGAGTATGTAAATCCCATTTGATGCCAAGGATTTTACTTAACTGCTAGATGATATCTGCCACAAAATGTGGGCCTCAGTCAGAAGATATTCCAGTGGGTATTCCAAACCTCGGTATTATTTCCTTAAGCAATAGTTTGGTCACTTTCCTAGCCTTGTTGGTGCGACAGGGAAAAGCCTCCAGCCATCCTGAAAAAGTATCAACTAGGACCAAAAGATATTTATAACTGTTTTGCCTTGGCAATTCAGAAAAATCTATTTGCCAATAATCCCCAGGAGAATTTCCATGTTTAATAGTTCCTTGGAGGGGTTTTCTCTTATTTACAGGATTATTTTTCAAGCAAATACGGCATTTTGCCATTATAGATTTTACTATTCCTGTGATTCCTACACATATAACTAAATTTTGAAGACTGGAAATCATAACTTCACTACCCCAGTGAGTTTCCTCATGTTTCTGTTTTACAATTTCAGTCATAATCTGCGGTGTAACAATAATTTGTTTCATGGGAGATATCAGCCAACCTGCCTCATTTGGAGCTGCTTTCAACAATGATGCCAACTGTTGATCTGTCTCAATATACTTAGGTCTCGGATTCGGGAGTTTCATTTGCTTTATTGGTACTAATGCAAGGATGTTTTTTTCAGCCACCTCTCTAGCAGCTTTATCAGCTAGCCTGTTGCCTACATTTATTGTGGTGTGTCCAAATTGATGTGCTTTACAGTGCATTATAGCCACCTCCTTGGGTCTCTGAATATCTTGGAGCAGCTGAAGAATTTCTTCCTTGTATTTAATGGGAGATCCTTGGGCTGACAATAATCCTCTTTCTTTCCAGATAACTGCTGCAACCAGCCATTTATTTCCCATCTCAAACAAGGCTACTTCCATCTGTAAACAATTCCAAGTCAGGGTTGGTTCGAGTACACATGTTCAATTGTTTGCAGGTAGTCATGGGGAAAGGGCTCAAGATCTTTTGCTTCTGAATTTAAAAACGTTGCTGGGTTGATTGCCACAGTGGTCTTGAGATCAACATCATCTTGTTCCAACAAGATAACTTGATATTTGAGCATACGACTTGGCGACAACCAGTGTCCCCCCTTTTGCTCCAAAACAGAAATCACCATATGCGGAACATATACAGTGATTTTTTTACCCTATTGTCAACTTTCTGGCTTCTTGGATCAAAAGGACAGTTGCGGCCACATCATGCAGGCATTCTGACCATCCTTTTCTCACATTGTCTAATTGTTTGGAGAAGTATCCAGCAGCCCTTCTCCAAGTTCCCAGTCTTTGAGCCAATACACCCAGGGCAAGATGTTGTCGTTCATGTACAAAAAGTTCAAAGGTTTTCGACAAATCAGGCAATCCTAGTGCAGGTGCTGACATCAGTGCTTTCTTTAAATTTCTGAAAGCCACCCGACATTCGGGAGTCCATAATAAATGGTTCTCCTTTGATTCTTTCAGAACTTCATAAAGGGGTTTCACCAGCAATCCGTAGTTGAGGATCCACAGTCCACACCACCCAACCATACCCAAAAAAGCTCTTAGCTCCCATATGGTTCTGGGCTCTGGAGTTTGGCAAATTGTCTCCTTCCTGTCAGCTTCCAATCTCGTTGTCCTTGTGAAATTTCAAATCCTAAATAAGTCACAGTCTGTTTCTTTATCTGAGCTTTGCTCTTTGATACACAGTATCCTCCTTGTCCTAGAAAAGTCAGTAGACTTATAGTCATTTTTAAACATTTCCCTTTAGTCTCTGCCGCTAACAGGATATCATCTATGTAAAAGGAACAAGCTTTAGAAAACTCTTTTCTCTTAGGATATTATTAATAGCAGGAATAATTAATAAATATTGTTTTATAGAGCACAGGTGCTCTAGGAACAATACTAACAGTTCAATGCAGTATGCACAGGTGCTCTAGGAACAATACTGAAGATAAGTAACCATGATGACCGAAGACTGCATCAGTGAACAGTGGTGTCTGAAGAGGAATTGGAACGGAACTATAAAAACTAGCCAAAACTGTGGAATACAATGGACTTTTGAAATGGATGATGGATTAAGAGCTGAAAGTTCCTGGAAAATCACCAAAGACTCTTTGTATTGTATGTTATATCGTATATATAGAGGGTGCTTTTTGTTAGCTGTTGCCACTCACTGAGGTGATGGCCCAACTCTGAGTTGTTAATAAAGCAAGCCTAGAGAAACCCACAGTCTGGTGAAATCCTTTAACAGAGTTGGCGACCCAGATGGGACTCTAGGACACAAGAGAGGAAGATTCAGATATTCCTCTGGACAAACCTGTTACCAATACTCAAATTGCCGGCAAAGAAATAAGAGGTGAGTTCACCTAAGAGACTTGGGCACGGGTAATTCCAGACAGAATTATACTGGGAAACTCTTGTGTTTAAATTTGCAAAGAGAGAGATAAAAGAAATGTATAGAAGATGGGGACAGTACTCAGCATTGAAAGGGGGATGCCCCTTGCTGAGGTTTTAGAAAATTGGGGAAGATACCTTTGGCACAATCATTACAGAAAAGGAAACTGATAATATTGTGCCAAGAGGAATGGCCATTCCTGACAAGAAATAGAGGAGGAGGGCTAATGGATGTATGGCCTCTGAAAGGAACAGTTAAACCCCATCAGTAAAAATTTCTAAGAATAATTTTGGAGGATTCTGAGAGTCAAGATATTGATTACTGGTATATTTGGTCTAATAGAGGTCAACAAAGAAAGAAAACCTCTTTGATAAAAACTAAAGGGAGTTTACTTCCTTCAGCTCCTGAAGCTGAAGAAACTGAATTCCCTTTTAGAAGTACTGGCATGTATCCAATGCATTTGGATTACATCTCAAACCCTAGAGCAGGCCCTGGTGCAGGCACCGATGTCTCTCCAGTAACAGTAGTGATGTGACATGAACCTTGGAAGCAAGGTGATTTAGTAGCTTGGCAGGCAAAAATGCCTCGCTTACGAGCTGATGCTGAAAAATGTGCTCAATTGTTATTGGGAATTGTCACTGATTACACTCCTAGTTTGAATGATATGAAAACTTTATTATGAGAACTATTTCAAGCAGAGAAAAGAGAAAAGATTTTCCAAAAAGGTAAGAGAATAACTAATTGGACAAAAGTTTTGGAATGCAGACAAAGATCAGACAAGCACCCAAGTGATTATTAGGGCTGATTGAAGGCTACTTTAATGATGGGGGTATGACCCGTGACAATTTCCAAGAGCCACTAGCTGTTAGTGTTTTTGTAGAAACTCATGCCAGGCTGGCAAGGTAAAACATTAACTAAAATCTTGAGCATTGCTGCTTTTGTTTTTGACGGGAGAGATGAAAGCAAAAGCAGCAAGAAGAAAGGTTAAAACTTGAGAAAAAGTGAGAGCAAAAAGAGAAAGAAAGAGAAATTGGGTTGTTGGCTGCAGCAATTAACCAAACCTATAACCCAAGAGGGAGAGGTCGGGGATTTCCCTGAGGTAGAATCAGGGGAAGGGGTGCGCGAGGCAGAATTCCTCTTATCTCTCAATATGCTAATTCTTTAGAGTGCTTCTACTGTGGAAATTTGGAACATATGCAGAGAGAGTGCCCGCTGAGACCCCTGTCTGCACAAGGAGGATCTCCACCTGCCAGAGCTCCTCGACCTCACTCACAGTAAAGAAAATGATACTCATCTTCTCTGGGAATTGAAAGAACAATGGGACCCATTGGAATCAAGGTAGATGAGCACGGTCAGATTTCTGCAAAGGTAAATGGTATCATTTTGGATAAGAAATTGGTTTGGGGTAAATTTGTGATCTCTCCCAATTCCCCTACTTGCCTTTTGGGCTTGTACTGAATTTTGAAGTTCCCCACATTTCGAATGATAGTACGGGGAGTAGTAGGGGAAGAGATAAAATATTTATCTACCCCTTTGACGAGACCTTTTGCAGGAATTTGGTACGTTTATCTCCTTGACTCCAACAGGGATTCAATTGATTTTAATGGGGTCAGAAATAATTGAATTGGGAGGTCAAAACCAAAATGATTTGAATGATATACGATTTGAATTGGCTGCAATTCCCAGAGAACTTTGAAGTAAGTAGGATTGTTAAAATCGGCTGAGCCAATTGTGATAAAAACAAAAGGAGGGACTCCTCCTTCAATTTGGCAATATCCAATTATAAATGAGGCCATTCCCAGTATAGAAAAACAAATTGTACATTTTTTAGAAAAAAGAATTTTGAAGGAATGTCATAGTCCTTATAATACTCCAATTTTACGAGTTAGTAAACATAAAATAGATAAAGATGAAGATCCTGAATATAGATTTGTTCAAGATCTACAAGCTGTAAATGAACATGTAATCACATCCTGTGGTACCAGATCCTAGTCTGATTTTAACACAGATTCTGGGCACAGTATTTCATGGTGCTTGATCTTACAGGAGCTTTCTTTAGCATTCCAATTACGGAAGAAAGCCAATCAATCTTTGCCTTCATGTGGCAAGGGAAGCAGTTAACTTGGACTAGGTTACCACAAGGATTTTACTAGTTCTCCAACAGTATTTTCTCAAATTTTGAAAAATTATTTACAAGATTTGGTTTTTTTCAAATGTTTTGATACAATATGTTGATGATTAGTTATTAGCAAGTAAAACCAAGGATGATTGTATTAGAGATACTGAATATCTATATATCCGACTTGTTAAAAGGAACACTGCGCATCTCTGTCCAAATTACAGTTTTGCAAACAGCAAGTGAAATATCTTGGATTCATATTAAAGCCAGGACTTCCTGATTATTCAAAACCTTTTAAATTGTGATGAAAATAAAGGAACTGCGAGAGGGGTGTTAGTACAAACTTTAGGACCACGTGAACGACCTGTTGCCTATTTTTCTTCTACATTAGACCCAGTGACTAAAGGAACTCCTTTTTGCATTAGAGCAATAGCAGCAGCAGCTGAAATGGTAGAAAAAAAAAAAAAACAGGACAATTGTCCTAGGACATCCACTAACTGTCTGTGTACCCCATGAAGTAGAGATATTATTAAAACAATATGCGGAGAAAGCTTTATCTCCTCAAAGGGTGCATAGATATGAGATCATTCTATTATTGGCTAATAATTTGAAATTGGAAAGGTGCAATACATTGAACCCTGCCACCCTAATGCCTTTACCCTCCGATGGAGAAAAAGATAACCATAACTGTGTTCAATTATTAAGTGAAACCAGCAAACTGCGACCCTGATTTGAACCTCTTCACGGATGGCTCCTCCTATTAGGAAGAAAGTTGGAGATGTACCGGTTTTGCAGTGACCACGGAAATGCAGGTACTATTGGTGGGACCTTTTCCTGCACCTTTAGGTGCACAGGGAGCAGAAATAATTGCTCTTACAGAAGCTGCAAAATATGGACTTTAAATATGCTTTTGGTATCTGCCATGCAACTGGGACTTTATGGAAAGAATGGGGTTTCTTGACATCAGCAGGGAAGACTATCACTCATGGAAAGCAGATCAAGGAATTATTAGAGGCGATACAATTACCCTCTGAGATTTCTGTCATCTATATAAAAGCACATACTCAGAGGCAAGATATGATTTCTAAAGGAAATTCTTTAGCTGACCAAGCAGCTAGAGCCACAGCACGACAGGTTGTGTCCATCATGTCATTATCACAACATGAGGTGATATCCAAACCTCTGGATATAAATAAGTTCTATGAAGACTTCCCTAATGAAGAAAAGGAGCAGCGGATCCAGCTTGGAGCCCAGCCACAAGGAGAACAATGGATACTTAATAACAAGACTCTTCTTCCAAAAAGGTGTTTATTACCAATTACACGATGGCATCACGAAAAAAACTCATGGGGGGCCAGAGAGCTTAGCGCTCCAGATTCTAAGACTTTGGGCTGCCCCTGGAATTTATGCAGCAGCCAAAAGAATCTGTGAAGGATGTAAACTTTGTAAACAATATGCTTCTGTACGAATTAGGGCACCCAGTGGAAAAAGACCTCCAGCCACCTTTCCTTTTTCAAAAGCTCCAAATTGATTATACTGAAATGCCAAAAAAAAAAAAGAAGGGGTACTCTTACATGTTAGTGATAATTGATCGGCTAACAGGATGGGTAAAAGCTTTTCCTACCAGGAAAAATGATTCAAAAGCAGTAGTAAAAAATTTTACTGAAGGAAATAATTCCTCAATAGGGAGTTCCTGAAGTCATTGATTCTGATCATGGGGGTCATTTCACAGCTGCTATTTTAATTCCAATTTATAATTCCTTAGGAATTTTTAGTCAATTTCATACTCCCCGTCACCCCGAATCATCCGGCCAAGTAGAACGAATGAACAGAACCTTAAAAGAAAAATTACTTAAGGTTTGTAAACAGACTGGCCTAAAGTGGCCTGATGCTTTAAATTTAGTGTTATGGGATATAAGGAATAGCCCAAGACAGCCAATTGATATTTCCCCAGCTAAAATTTTATTTAAATTAATTGTTACTATTTTTAACAATTATAGTCATAATAGTCTGTGTGATTGTTTTGTTTGTTACATTGGTTGTTGTTCTTTTATAATGCAGAAGGTAGAAAGAGAGATGTGGAATTATAAATAAGAAGGATCGCAGGAGTGCGATGGGAAAAACAAAAGGAGGGAATTTGTAAAAGGAACAAGCTTTAGAAAACTCTTTTCTCTTAGGATATTATTAATAGCAGGAATAATTAATAAATTGATATTGTTTTATAGAGCACAGGTGCTCTAGGAACAATACTAACAGTTCAATGCAGTATGCACAGGTGCTCTAGGAACAATACTGAAGATAAGTAACCATGATGACCGAAGACTGCATCAGTGAACAGTGGTGTCCGAAGAGGAATTGGAACAGAACTATAAGAACTAGCCGAAAACGTGGAATACAATGGACTTTTGAAATGGATGATGGATTAAGAGCTGAAAGTTCCTGGAAAATCACCAAAGACTCTTTGTATTGTATGTTATATCACATATAGAGAGGGTGCTTTTTGTTAGCTGTTGCCACTCACTGAGGTGATGGCCCAACTCTGAGTTGTTAATAAAGCAAGCCTAGAGAAACCCACAGTCTGGTGAAATCCTTTAACAATCTACATATTGCAGAATTCCTTCAGGATTTCTCTTCCTCCATAATTCCAATTCCTTTGCCAACTGATTGCCAAATATCATTGGACTGTTTTTAAACCCTTGAGGTAACACTGTCCAAGTAAGTTGTGTTTTTGTCTTGTAGTAGGACTTTCCTACTCGAAGGAAAATATTGCCTGGCTGTCTATATCTAGAGGTGTGCAGAAGAGAGCATCCTTGAGATCAAGTACAGTAAACCACTTATGCTTTTCCTTTACAAAAGGGGGTGATCTTCCTATTCCCCTACCTCTTCCAGTTCCTTTATACCCTCTTCCTCTTCCTCGAAATCCTCCTCCCAAAGCCCCAGCAAGGGCTGCAAACAACCTCACGTCTCTGTTATTTCCCCTTCTAATCTGCCTTGTTTCTTTCTCCTTTTCTCTGTTATTAAAAGCTTTCCATGCTACATCCATCATTTTTTTCCAAATTTCTAGAATCTGCCCCTTCCAATTTTTGAAGTTTCTTTCTTATATCTGGTGTGGATTGACCCATAAAAATGGAGGCTAACTGAACCGCCTCCTCAGGATTCTCAGGATCCAAATTGGTAGATTTTCTAGCTGTTACTTTTAACCTTTCCATAAAGGCGGTTGGGGATTCATTTGACTCTTGTTTTATTTCATATACTTTAGACCAATTTATTGCCTTCAGCATAGCATGTCTTATTCCGAATAATATCCATCTTTGGTACCTTCGTAAAATTTCCCGAGGTCCCTCCTGATTAGGGTCCCCTCCCACCTTT
Organism: Bubo scandiacus; assembly: GCA_017315185.1. Classification (NCBI taxonomy): domain Eukaryota; kingdom Metazoa; phylum Chordata; class Aves; order Strigiformes; family Strigidae; genus Bubo; species Bubo scandiacus. The sequence goes on along the minus strand of MU210718.1, from coordinate 116,315 downwards.
TTCCAATGTTTTAAAATACATCCTAAAGGAGACTGTGGAGGAATTCTGTCTACCTCTTGCATGGAACTTTTTACACCCTCCCCTGTAGATAACTTACTCCCCATATCTTATAAAATACCTTTTGTACCAAGAACCAGTGTCAATATACAAAGCCAAAAAACATAATCCAGAAATCGTAACCTAATAAACAAAGCACGTAATTCAAAATTACCAAGACCAATGGGTGGGACTCAAACCCACAATCCTCCCAAAGGGGACTCAAACCCCTGTACCAAAACCCATCCTTCCCTTAGGTACCTTTATAGCCCAACCCTGCGGGGCTTTTGTCTTGACTTATGGGCAGGCAACCACCTTTCCCTTAGGTGCCTTTCCTTAGCCCAATCTTGCGGGGTTTTCACTGCGACTTATGGACAGGTGTCTAAATTCCCAAAATTAAAGAATGCCTTTTACCTTTCCCGCTGGTCTTGATCAAAGCTCTTCAGTCCGGGGATCGGAAGTTCTCCCTGAGAATCCCTCGGTGCCAGCTGAAGGTCCTGCGATCCCATGGATCTGTCGAGATTCAGAAGCAAGTGTCCCATCTCGGTCGCCAAAACTGTCACCAAAATCGGGAATAAAGAAACTCCTTAACACTAATGCAGTATTAAGAAGCAGGCATTCTTTATTAATGGCTGGGTGCGTAGGGGAGTTGTCTCACCAACAACGCACACCTAACTCGTGTAGCATGATGATTATATAGGATATAATGATGCATATTAAACAGATTCTCATACATAATCATATCAGTTCTCGTAGTTAATTTCTTTAATCCCACACCTTTCTGGTCATGCGCACTTTGTCTTTAAATTGAGTCGAGGGGCTGCTTTTGCAACCACCACAGACCACCAACTCAAAAGAAAGACCCTCCAATGTCCTTGTCTCAAGGACTTTGTCTCACATTACAATTTTAACATGCTTCAAGGTCCCTTCACAATGTATCCTTTAGAACATCCTGGTCAACAGGGCAATAAATCGTCCTTACCGAATGACTTAACAATAGTACCTGGTCAGGAACCTTATTCTTTGAATATAAATCTGGTTAATGCTTATTACTGGCCTACGTGGCCTTAGCCTGGGACTTTACAAAGGACTTCAAGCAGCTTTTAACAATACCAATCTCATTTTTACATATGATTATTTTATCCAAAATATCTTATTTGATATCAAAGGCAGCCAAATGACTCCCACGATGTGATGCCCAACAGCAGCCAGCACTAATAGGTGAGAGAGCTTAGGCACTGCTTGCTAATTTGTTTTTTAAAAAAAATCAAATGGATGTAGATTCTGAAATTCAGTCTGCTGGGGCATAAGTAGTTGGTATTTTTCATATAAAGTGTCTCCTCACATATATGTCAGGGTCCTGAGTGCACCAACAAGCTCTGCAACCTCTCTGCAGGGGCTTGGCTGCCTGTGCTCGCAGCCAGCCCTGACATGAGCCTTGGATGAGAGAGCTGGGAAAGAGCGGTGTGAGAAAGGGCTGAGAGGAGTCGCTTGGGAGCTGTAGTGAGGCTCAGTCTCTCACCCTTGGTGCCTACGTGAGCTATGCTGCAGGTACGCCTGTGCCCAAGGTCGATCCTGACCCAGACTTGATGACTTGACTTCCTGGCTTCATCTTGGACTTCATCACTACAGACCTACTGAGCAGTTTGGGATGTTAGACGACCCCAGTTACTGTCAGCAGACCTGCTCTGCTCTGCTCCTTCGGGTACTGAGGGACTCCTGTTGAAGAGGACAGCGTACTTGCCTGTCCTGCTGTCACCCTCAGCTCCTGGCTTGCCTTCCCTTCTGGGAGCAGCACACTCTTGCTGCTTCCTCCCAGTGCACTTACTGTGATGATTAAACATATGTGTCATGGTCTGAGATCTGGTGTGTTGCATTACAGCGGGGACACAAGACTCTAGCTATCCCTCAGGAAACTGGAAATAAGAAAATTGCAAAGATGTCTGGCAAAAGCTTAAAAACATTTCCATTTCCCACAAAGGCTCTGAGAGGCTTTGAATGCCAAAATCTTTTACAAGGCTGTTTCAAAAGATGTATTTCCCTCTGTAAACAGCAATACATTTGCCACAGCTGTGGAAAAGAGACTTAGCATAATAGGACATCCTCAGATACTAATGGAATCAGTGAAGATACAAATAAGGTATGTATTAATCTAAATGTCTAGTAAGTCTAACATTAGGAAGGCCTTATACACAACCCTGAAAGGAGAATGCTATGGAAATTACCAGCAGTCAAGCTGCTTCTTCCTTCAGCCGCTTTGCGTCCTCTTTGTGAGCACTGAGCACCGTTACCTGGGCACTGAGCCCATTCAGGATTTCCCGATTCTGTTCTGCTGATTTCTGCATCTCCACTGCCTCTCGCTTCTCCTTACCTAACCTATCCTTTTTCCAAAGCTCCGCAAACATCTGCTCCTCCTTCTTCTGTTGCTTTTTCAATTCCTCCTTCAGAGCTAGCTGGGCCAGCCGGTCTTCACACAATTCCTTCTGATGCTTCTTCATCCACTGTACATGAATGTCCTCACATTGTTCTCTGAAAGGTAACATAAAAGTTAAAAAAAAGTATCAAAATAATAAGCAAGTCTGGAGGTGTGTGATGGAAGGAGACTCCCAGGTCATAACTACTAAAAGGACTATGGCTCAGGATGCCAAATTCTACACCTGGTCTGACGCTGACTTCTTGTGAGGCCTAAGGAACCACAGAGAGCCTGATTTGATGGAGATTTTGACATTAATGAGTTGAAGACCAGGTCCTATATTTGCAGTTGTAAAAAAAAAAAATCTATATATACATTTACAATATACACATGTTATATATACAATGTGTATTTTATATAAAATGTATATATGTAGTTGGAACATGCATTGTGTGGGGTTTTGTCCTGGTTTCAGCCAGGATAGAGTTAACTTTCCTTGGGCTGAGAGGGAGCACAGCTAAAGAGCTGGGCCCAGATTGGTCATTGGAGTATTCCATATCATGTTGACGTCATGCTCAGTATATATGTGGACGTGTGCTCTCTCATGCCCTGTTTCGGTTTCAGTTTCCTGGTCAGTGAGGTGGGATTTCTGGTGAGGTCGGGATCGCTGCTGGGGGTGGGCTGCGTACCGGTCACCGGTCTGTGAGCAACTGTATTATATATTATCTGTTTGGACTTACTATTGTTACTGTTGTTGCTTTGTTACTATTACTAAATTTTTTTTTATTCAACCTACGAATTTCTTGGTTTTTGTCCCTCCACTATTTCACCGGGGAGGGGAAGTAAATGACTGGCCATGTGGTGATTGGCTACCGTCCGAGTTCAAACCACGACAATTTGTATATATATACACATTTTTTTTAACATACAAAACACATGCACACTACACTTTTTCAAACATGTAGATTGCTCTTTATTCAAATGAAGACTTAGAATAGGGTTATTAGTCACTTGAAAGCTCATTCATATTCAGAAAATACTTTGAGCACGAAAATTTAGGTTACACAGCTGAATAGGAACAACCAGACATTTATTAATATTTTAAATGAAATTTTGTGGGATAATTCAGAAAAGTTGCAGTAAAAGTCTGGAGAAGCTAGAAAGTCAAACAAGTAATGCAGCTTTCAATTTTCATTTACTCACCACAACTTAGTTGCATCTCCCGCGGCTGAGAGCAGCCCCCCGCTCCGCACGCAGCGGGGC
>MU210718.1:45746-74455 GCA_017315185.1 Bubo scandiacus | reverse complement strand
CTCTGCAGAGCCTCCCTACCCTCGAGCAGATCAACACTCCCACCCAACTTGGTGTCATCTGCAAACTTACTGAGGGTGCACTCGATCCCCTTGTCTAGATCATCAATAAAGATGTTAAACAGGAGTGGCCCCAAAACCGAGCCCTGGGGGACACCACTCGTGACCGGCCGCCAACTGGATTTAACTCCGTTCACCACCACTCTTTGGGCCTGGCCATCCAGCCAGTTTTTTACCCAGCGAAGCGTGCGATCATCCAAGCCGCGAGCAGCCAGTTTTGCCAGGAGAATGCTGTGGGAAACGGTGTCAAAGGCCTTACTGAAGTCAAGTTAGACAACATCCACAGCCTTTCCCTCATCCAATAAGCAGGTCACCCTGTTGTAGAAGGAGATCAGGTTTGTCAAGCAGGACCTGCCTTTCATAAACCCATGCTGACTGGGCCTGATCATCTGGTTGTCCCACATGTGTTTGTGTGATGGTACTCAGGATGAGCTGCTCCATTAGCTTCCCGGGCACCGACATCAAGCTGACAGGCCTGTAATTTCCAGGATCATCCTTCCGACCTTTCTTATAGATGGGCGTCACATTGGCCAGTTTCCAATCTGTTGGGACCTCCCCAGTCAGCCAGGACTGCTGGTAAATGATGGAAAGCAGCTTGGCGAGCACCCCAGCCAGCTCCTTCAGCACCCTCGGGTGTATCCCGTCTGGTCCCATAGACTTGTGTGTGTCTATGTGATGCAGTAGGTCACTGACTATCTCCTCCTGGATTGTGGGGGGGTCGTTCTCCCAGTCTCTGTCTTCTGGCTGAGGAGGCTGGATTCCCTCAGTACAACTAGTCTTGTTATTAAAGACTGAGGCAAAGAAGGCATTAAGGACCTCAGCCTTCTCCTCATCACTTGTTACCATGTTTCCTCCTGCGTCTAGCAGGGGATGGAGACTCTCCCTGGTCTTTCTTTTGCTACTGACATACTTATAGAAATATTTCTTGTTGTCCTTGATTGCTGAAGCCAGATTAATTTCTAGCTGGGCTTTAGACCTCCTGATTTCCACCTTGCATAGCCTCACAGCATCTTTGTAATCACTGTGAGTGGCTAGCCCCTTCTTCCAAAGGCCTGTACTGAGTCTGGCTGAGCTGGAATTGGTTTTCCCCTATAGCAGCCCTCATGGTGCTGTGGTTTATGTTGGGAGCTGGCAGGGTGTTGATAGCACCCTGGTGTTGTGGCTACTGCTGAGTAGTGCTTACACAGCACCAAGGCTCTTTCCCACATTTCCCCCCCCTCACAGTGGGATGGGGTGGGCAAGATCTTGGGAGGGGACACAACCAGGACAGCTGACCCGAACTGACCAAAGGGATATTCCAGACCATATGACGTCTGCTCAGTATAAAGCTGGGAGAAAGGAGGAAGGGGGTGGGGTCACCCTTGGTCCTCCGAGGCAACCCCTATGCGTATTGGAGCCCTGCTTCCTGAGAAGGCCCGACATCGCCTGTTCATGGGAAGTAGAGAATAAATCTGTTTTCTTTTTTTGCTTCCGTGCGCGGACCTTTGTTTTTCTTCGCTTATATTAAAACTGCTTTTGTTTTACCCACAAGGGTTGGTTGGGTTTTTTTTCTGTCTTATTTTCTTTCCCCTTTTTTCCCTGTTGAGAAAAAAAGGGGGAAGGCGGGGGAAGTGACAGAGCGACTTGGTGGGTACCTGGCATTTAGCCAAGGTCAAACCACCACAAGGCTGTAAACTCTCCTTTTCTCTCTGAGTTCCAGCCAAAGCTCCCTGTTCAGCCAGGGGGGTCTTCTCTGCTGCCGACTTCTCTTATAGCACCTGGGGACTGCCTGTTCCTGAGCCATTAAGACTTCCTTCTTAAAGAGTGCCCAGCCTTCCTGGACCCCTATACCCTTCAGGAACATCTCCCAAGGGATCCTTTCAAGCAGGTGCCTAAACAAGACAAAGTCAGCCCTTTTGAAGTCCAGGATGTCAGTTCTGCTACCCCCCTCTCCTGATCTCTCTAAGAATTGAGAACTCTAGTATTTCATGATCGCTGTGCCCTAGTTGTCCTCCAACCGCCACATCATCCACCCGTCCTTCTCTGTTCACAAAGAGGAGATCCAGCAGGGCACCTTCTCTGGTTGGTTCACTCACCAGCTGTGTCAGGAAGTTGTCTCCCACACATTCCAGGAATCTCCAGGACTGGTCCCGCTCTGCTGTGTTGTATTTCCAGCAGATGTCTGGGAAGTTAAAGTCTCCCACAAGAACAAGGGCAAGCGATCGTGAGATTTCTCCTAAATGCCTATAGAATATTTCATCCACCTCTCTGTCCTGGGTGGGTGGCCTATAGTAGACTCCTACTACGATATTTGCCCTGTTGGCCTTCCCCCTGATTCTAATGCAGAGACACTCTACCCAGTCGTCACTATACTTGTGCTCAAAGCAATCATAATGGCCCCTAACATACAGCACCACCCCACCACCTCTCCTTCCTTGTCTATCCCCCCTAAAGAGCTTGTAGCCATCAACTGGCGTGCTCCAGTCATGGGAAGCATCCCACCATGTTTCTGTGATAGCCACAACATCATAATTTTCCTGTTTCATCATGGCTTCAAGCTCCTCCTGTTTGTTACCCATGCTGTGTGCATTGGTATACATGCACTTCAGCTGGGCTGATGTCCCCAGCACCTTTTTGCATTTAGAGGTGTTGCATTTAGAGTCCAGCCTGAGCTTTCACAGGTGTTACCATGGTTACTGATCTATCAATATCCCTTGCATCATTGTTGTGCTGCATGTCTCCATCCCTTGCCTCCACTGAGATGGCAGGGTGAGGGTCATCGCTGGCACAACAGCCCACAAACTCTGGTAATCTTCCCTGGGGCTTATGTCTGGTAGTTCCAGTTTTGTCCCCTTCCCCCTTCAAATCTAGTTTAAAGCTCTCTCAATGAGCCCGGCTAACTCCTGCCCCAAGATCCTCTTCCCCCTCTGGGACAGGTGCATCCCATCTGATGCCATAAGGTCTGGTGCCATGTATATGAACCCATGATTGAAAAATCCAAAGCCCTGCCGGTAACAGCAGTCTTAGATCCACAAGTTCATCTGTTGAGTTCTCCTGTAATCTTTCTCATCCATCCCTGAAACTGAAGGGATGGAGGAGAACACAATTTGTGCCCCCAACCCCTTAACCAGTTTTCCCAAGGCCCTGAAATCTCTCTTCATTGCTTTAGGACTTCTCCTGGTAATATTGTCGCTACCTACCTGAAAAACCAGGAGAGGGTAGTAGTCCTTGGGTCTCACTAGAGTGGGGAGTTTAGCTGTGAGGTCCTTGACGTGGGCCCCAGGGAGGCAGCGGACTTCCCTATGAAGCGGGTCTGGTCTGCATATGGGGCCTTCGACACCCCTCAGAGAATGACCCTTCTGGGGTTCTTTTTAGAACTGGTTTTAATACCTGGTCTAGAGTTACCTGGCCTTGGTGGACCTTGGTCTTCCTCCTTGTTTGTCTCATTTACTTCCTCCTTCTCTTCTTCCCTCAAAAGTTCCAGGGCCCCAAATCGATTGTGAAGGGACACCATGGAGGGTGAGGGAGGTTGGGAGAGGATTTTCCTGCCTCCCCGAGCAGGGACCTGCTTCCAGCCTCCCCTATCTCTTAGGTCCCCTCCTTCTGCCTGGTAGCAAGAGGATGAGGGATTACCTACCTCGTTTAGAGCTTCCATTTGCTCCTGTTGCTTTAGGGGTGCTAGGGTGTTACTCCACCAATCAATTTCCCTTTCACACTCCCTAATACTTCTTAATCTCTCGACCTCTTCTTTGAGTTCCGCCACCAGGCTGAGCAGGTCATCCAGTTGATCACAGTGCACGCAGGTGTTATCACTGCTGCCCTCCTACAGGACTGACAGTCTCAGACACTCCCTGCAGCCCGGGACCTGGACCGCCGCATGTTTGCGTGACAGCTCCATCTGGGTCACCACTTTCTTTTTGGTGGTGGTTTTGACCTGAGTGGAGGCCATGGTTCAGTCTACTCATGGAGGACGATGACGTGACTACTAGCAAAGATAAGCTCTAGAGCCAGTAGAGGGACTATGCCCTATCCACACGCCTTACCTGCGTGAACTGCCACACCGAACTCTATGTCGCTCGCGCTCCCTGGGGGCTGCTCTTGTACGTGAGCGGGGTTGGGTGTCATCACTCCAGTCTCCGCCCACTGCCCTCGTTAGCAGCAGCTCACTCTTCTCGCTCAGGGGGAGGTGCCTTGAGGCTCTCCCTCTTCCCTGGGCTTCTCATCTTGCGGTTTTGCCATGGGTTTTTTGATGCTTTCGGAAGGGTCCCCTGCCGCTGTCCTCCTCTTCGGAGCCCCTCTCCTCAGCAACTATTAGGATAGTGAAACATGAAATCTCAATTAAGCTGCTTTGTGATGTTTCTGTAACTTTACTCCTTCTTGGGCCTGGGATGATATAAATAAAGCATGAAGAACTAGCAGTGTTTGACACTGCATTAAAACGTGAGTAAGTTTGTGAAACTTTTCCATATGCAGCTTGCTGTAGCATGAACAGGGAGGAAGTCTTTGGGAGTTTAGCTGTTTGATTTACACTGAATGTGTACTGAACATGTGTAAATTGCAATCTCAGAGGCTTAATCTAGTTGAATATAGATAGTGTTATGGGGTTGAAAAACACATCCTTCATGTGCAGGCTATTTTCTTTTCTAAGTGTTAGGTCCTAATTTAAAAGCTGAGACCCAGCAGTTAGGAGGGAAGAAAGCTTTGATGTCTGTTGCTGGCCAAATACTTTTGAGAACAAAATTGGAAGAAAAAAAAGAAAAAAAGCTAAACTTTGTCAGAAATCTTTCCCCAAAAATGCTCATGACATATTGAAGGCAAAGTATATCATACAGAGTTTCAAGTGAAACAGCAATAGCATTGTTTGCTATCCAGAATTCATTCCTTTATGAAGAGTGGGATGGATAGTGTTCTCTTTGATCAAGAAATCAAAAAAACTCAGGCCAGCAAACAGTTTCAGGCATTTTTTGTTGCATTTTTGCCTAATTTTCTGAGCCAGCAGTGTGATTTTAGGAAGTACTCAACAGAGGGTGGGAAGTACAGCTGTTACTATCAAATAACACTCAGGATGGATACTTACCAGAAAGTGTACAGTTAGTATTATTCACATTTAGAAAAGGGCAATATGAAGTGCATATAGGGAATAATTTGTGATAATCAATGGAGAGCTTATCTTGAAATGAAAAGAGCTTATCTTTTTCATGCAGCAAAACAAAGGTGATTGGGAATGCATACCTGGGAGAGATAAATGAAGGCTTACGTTGTGCTTGAAGATGGGTATAATTGATCGGTAGTAAATTTAGACTGAAAACTAGAAAGGTTCTAATCTTTGGGACTGAGAAACTTAAACAGCCTTTCAGTAGGAGTGGTAGGGATAGGAAATCCTAGTTGGTCAAGACTGATTTTGCTAGATTTGTGGATCTAATCTCATGATTTCCCCAGGGTGGATTCACCAGTCTGGATTCAGTCCTGGTAGACTTCTGGCTTCTGCTTCTAATCTGTATACAATCAGATTTTTTTAAGGTATAACATCTTTGCTGAGCATGTTGAATAGTTTGGAGGATAAGATTGGGGCTGTTCCTCTCTCGCTCTCTGGGAACTTCCTTCCAAGCACAAAAAGCAACAGGGAAAACGTGTAGCTAGGTGAAGGTGGTTATAGAATGATAAATGCTGAAAAAGTTGGCAGAGTCAAGGCTGGTTGGTGTCAGCAACTGATAAAGCAGTTAGGCAGGATAAAGTAATTTGTGGGGTCTTGAAGTAAAAGACAGAAATTGTATGGTGGCATAGCTGAAGGGTAGTAGGTGACTGGCGACTGATATAATGAATTATTTGTAATAAATTTTTTTATAAAGGGACTTCGTCTTCTAAGAGTTTTTGTGATGAGAACTGTTTTCTTGACTTGGATTGAAACTACTCCAGTCATTAAGAGACCATTCTTATCCTTTGAATTTAACCTAAACTAAGGTAAAAAATGAAGATTTCTACAATCACCTATAGTAGTTCATTCTTCCATCAGCTGTATTTAAGGAACTACATAACTGATAAGTTGTCTTCCATGTTTTCTGATTTTCACTAAAAATAATTAATCATTTTCTTTTAAAATACAGGGTTTTTTTCATAGTGTGTTGTTTCTCTTCAGTCTTTTTTCCTGAGACGAACCAGGTGTACTTCTGTCAGTTTACTCAGATATTTACTTGGTGCTGTCCCATGATTCCCATGTAAATAAAAAAAAAGAAGAAAAAAAAATGCTGTCACTTTTAAATGCAGCATTCCATATTCTTTTGATGTACAATATTCCTGGTAACATAGAATCATAGAATCATTCAGGTTGGAAAAGACCCTTGGGATCATCGAGTCCAACCATCAGCCCCACTCTACAAAGTTCTCCCCTACACCATATCCCCCAGCATCTCATCTAAACGACCCTTAAACACATCCAGGGATGGTGATTCCACCACCTCCCTGGGCAGCCTATTCCACTGTCTGACCACTCTTTCTGGGAAAAATCTTTTCCTAATGTCCAGTCTAAACCTCCCCTGTTGCAGTTTAAAGCCATTCCCTCTTGTTCTGTCACTAATCACCTGTGAGAAGAGACCAGCACCAACCTCTCTACAATGTCCTTTCAGGTAGTTGTAGAGAGTGATGAGGTCTCCCCTCAGCCTTCTCTTCCTCAAACTAAACAGTCCCAGCTCCTTCAATCGCTCCTCATAGGATTTGTTCTCCAGGCCCTTCACCAGCTTCGTTGCCCTCCTCTGCACTCACTCCAGCACCTCGAGATCTCTCTCGTATTGAGGTGCCCAAAACTGGACACAATACTCAAGGTGTGGCCTCACCAGTGCAGAGTACAGGGGGACTATCACCTCCCTATTTCTGCTGGTCACACTATTTCTAATACAAGCCAGGATGCCCTTGGCTTTCTTGGCCACCTGGACACACTGCTGGCTCATGTTCAGCTGCTTGTCAATTAGAACCCCCAGATCCTTCTCTTCCAGACAGCTCTCCAGCCACACCTCCCCAAGCCTGTAGCAATGCCTGGGGTTGTTGTGGCCCAAGTGCAGGACCTGGCACTTGGCCTTGTTGAAGCTCATCCTGTTAACGTTGTGTCAAATATTCCTTGAGAAAAGTGGAAGAATGGGACCATGTGGCCTCCACCTGGCTTTGCATTCCTCCTTGGTGCCACGGCAACACAAATCACTGGATCTCCATCCCATCCTGTGTTTGTTCTGGGCACCATGTGTTAAAGAAAAGTGTGTTTTGCAGGTTTTTTCTGATTTGCTCTTCCCACACTTCCAACAACTGGATATTCAGTTAATTTTGTATCTGAGTGATGTGAACATAATTTGTTAACCTAGCTGTGGTGGGTTGACCCTGGCTGGATGCTAGGTGCCCACCAAGCTGCTCTATCATTCCTCCTCCTCAACTAGGTAGGGGAGAGAAAATATAATGAAAGGCTTGTGGGTTGAGGTAAGGACAGGGAGATCACTCACCAATTACTGTCATGGGGTAAAACAGACTCAACTCGGGGAAATTAATTAAATTTATTGCCAGTCAAATCAGAGTAGGGTAATAAGAAATAAAACCAAATCTTAAAACACTTTCCCCCCACCCCTCCCTTCTTCCCGGGCTCAACTTCACTCCTGATTTTTCTCTACCTCCTTCCCCCAAGTGGCACAGGGGGATGGGGAATGGGGGTTATGGTCAGTTTATCAGAAGTTGTCTCTGCTGCTTCTTCCTTCTCACATTCTTCCCCTGTTCCAGTGTGGGGTCCCACCCATGGGAGACAGTTCTCCACGAACTTCTCCAACACGGGTCCTTCCCATGGGCTGCATTTTATCACGAACTGCTCCAATGTGGGTAATTTACACAGGGTGCAGTCTTCCAGGAACAGACTGCTTCAGCATGGGTCCCCCACGGGTCCACAGTTCCTGCCAGGAGCCTGCTCCAGCACGGGCTTCCCACAAGGTCACAGCCGCCTTTGGGTGCATCCCCCTGCTTTGGTGTCGGGTCCTCCACGGGCTGCAGGTGGTATATGCTTGACCATTAACCTCCATGGGCTGGAGGGTCACAGCCTGCCTCACCGTGGTCTTCACCAGGGACTGCAGGGCTATCTCTGCTCTGGTGCCTGGAGCACCCTGGGAGTAGGCTGGGGATCTGCAAGAAGTTGGGAGGGGACACACAGGACAGCTGACCCCAACTAACTAAAGAGATATTTCATACCATATAGTGTCATGTTCGGCAATAACTTTGGTGGTGGTGTGTTCCAAAGTAATCATTGCTCAGAGGCTGGCTGGGCATCTGTCTGCTTGTGGGGGGTGGCGAGTGATTGCCTTTGTATTAGTTGTGTGGGGTTTTTTTTGTTTGTTTGTTTGTTTTTTCCTGCCACACACCACCCCCACCCCCCCCCCCCCCACCCCCCCCCCAACTGTCTTTTTTTTCAACACCCACAAGTTTTACTTTGTTTTGTCCTTCCAATTCTCTCTCCTGTCCCATTGGGGAGGGAGTGAGCAACTGGGTGTGGGCTTAGCTGCTGGCTGGGGTGGACCCACCCCAGTAAGTTAAAAGCTTCCAGCTGTATACAACTTTCTACTGTCTTGTATATTGAATTATGAAATTGTCTTGTTTGTATTAACTTTTGTTTTAAGAAGTTCATCTTTTTTGATCTTGTACTAACAAGTCTAGTAAACTAATGCCTAAATCAGATATCAGGTTTCATTTTTCCCTTAGTTTTATGATCTTTTTGTTCAGTGTTTCAAATGTTTCGTAGCTGAATTTTACAACAAATATTCTCTCCCCACACATACTTTCCCTTATTTTTGTTGTTCATCTGCACAATATTTTGTGCCTGTCACTTAATGAAAGGACATTTTACAAGAAGTTAGTCCATTAGGTCCATTAGTTTATTCAAGACCTGATGAGATTTTAGTTGGAACAGTGCATACAACTCTAGGATGGTAACTAAAAATATGGCAAACTTGTAGGGGAGAGTGTCACCAGGGTGGCTTTATTGAAATCACTAATTATGGTATGTTCTGCTGATTAAGGATGCCTACTAAACTCAGACACCCAAGTGGAAAGAGTAGGCTTATTTTACTGTTGATAATTACAGGATATAACTAAGTAATACAGAAAATAAGCAGTAAGAAAAATACAGAATAATATGCTTACTTATTACTACATACAGTTAAACAAGGCAATGTACCTAATCATTACTACACAATGGGGAGAATAGCGGTTAAGAAAGATCCATCACCACTTGCATACGTTACCATCATCCAGATCCGCAGTGGCTGGGCAGCCCCGGTTACAGCGAGGATTTGGAGAGCCTGTCCCGGCAAGTGGGAAATCCTACGCGGTTCGTCCACCCGTAGGTGAGGCTTCCAAAGTCGCTGCAAGTGGGATGACTTGTACTTTTCTTTGAGTGGAAACATCTGGTTTCATCCTCCTGTTGGATTCCACCCGAAGCCTGGCCAGGGCTCGGAGGGGAGAACCAAGGGAGTTTCTAACAAGGCCAGACACTTGGGTTCTCAGCCTTGAACAAGGCTGAACAAGGGAAGCTGGATACATTCTCACAGCATTTCATCCTCACTTCTGATTACATTTTGTCTAAGCTACATCTTTCACTAGTGAGCATACATATTTTGTTAATAGTCAGATACTAATTAATAAATGCTAATGTTAATACAGATTTTACTAATTAACAGATACTAATAATGGATAACATTTGGTTGTGAGGTTCATCTAGAGGTCAACTTTGTTTCAGGGCCTATTATTCTGGCCCTGGCACTACATGGTGTAAGTCAAATGCAGGATAGCTGATTTTCAAATTGCATGTAATGTTTTGTATTCATTTAGAGAAATGTTGTTTCTTGTTCAGTCACTGTTAAAATACTGCTTTGCAGCTAAATGTATGTTTTAGCCAAAAGTGGTAGCATTTTATGTGAACAGAAGGGTAGTTTTATGTACACATATGCACATGATTTCATTAAAATATGCAACATATAATTTTTAAATTTTTGAAACAATGCTTTTCTTGTCTTAAACTTCTTTATAGTCAAAGGGTTTTTTTTGTCTCATTTTAATACATTTGTGACTATAGCTAGTGAAAGAACACTTGTTCTCACTTTCTGTATCCTTCAGGATTTTAGAGTTGATAGATATTCTTCCCTACTTTTTTCTCTAGCTATAAACAAGATGAATGCAGCCATTAAGAAAATGTTATTCCTGCACCTATAGATTAAGCTATTGCTGTAAAGACTAAGATAATGGTTTAATAGATGCTGATTCGAAGAATCTAGATTTTATTTTTCAGTAGCTTAATAGTTTTTGTATTTCAGTGTAGATTAAAAAAAATACAGGAAGGGACTTAAGTTGGACAAATATTTCATACTGAGGTTTTAAGTTTAGTGGTCTTAAGAGGAAATTAAAATGTAAATACTTATCTTCATCCTGGTCTTTATCAACTCTACTGTGTTTTATAATTTTGAACTAGACTGTTGAAATTAAGAAAAAACTGTGTGTATATATACATAACAGTTATAACTAAATAGTATATTTATAGCTATTTCGTATGTTTGATATACATATGAAATATTGTGCACTTGTTTTATGTATTTATGTAAATATAAATGTAACTAACCATATCAAATAAGTAGATTTCTTAGTTTTCAAGAAAACCCTCCTTTCGTCCATTATTATGTTCTGAAGATGCAAAAACCTTAAATTAAGCCACAGAAACGATGTAGTGGAAGCAGGCATCACATGAAATATGTATAATTTTTCTTCATATGAAGTTAGTGGGATCTGTGATGGATGGGCACTTCTGCTCTTCTGCAGAATCCAGCCTGCTTGTCTCTAGCACAGAGAAATGTTTCATTCCTGAAGTTGTTTTCTCAAGCTAAACCTTAAGCAGTCTTTTTTACCGTAGAGTTCATTGGAGGGAAAAATTACACCTTTTTCTTAATTTGTACCAGTTCAGATAGAAGCTGAACCAGAGGTGCTCTTGGCATTATAGGACACTGTTTCCTCAGCTTTATTTTTCTGAAATGCTTTTCCTGTTCCTGAAGGTTTTGGAGGTACTTTTGCGTAGGGAAAACTAAGAGTTGACAGAAAACTCTTTTCTTTTGTCGTGCTCTTTGGGTGTATATTTGTACAGTCCAGTGGTCAGCATAGCAGGATACAGTTTTCTTCCCTTCTCTATTGAGAGCTTTTTTCCCTTATAAATCAAATGTATGAAAGATGGAGTTTCTTTTAGACTGTTGTGGTGGTTTAGTCCCTGCCGGGGTCTGAGACCACACGGCCGCTGCCCCTCCCCCACAAAGGGAGTGAAATACAAAGCCCCAAGACTGAGATAAGGAGAGGTTTAATACAACAGTGCAACAGCAACACAACAAACAACAACAATAACAGTGACAGTAATAACAATGGACAGAGCAAGATATCTACCAATACAGCAGTGAGAGAACCGGCTGTGCCAACCCACGCGATCACCGATTCTTCCCGTGCTCTGGTGCCCAGACGTGAGGTCAGCATGATATATGAATAACCCAGCTAGAGCTCCCCCCACTGCTGGGGAAACTTAACCCTATCCTGGCTAAACCAGGAGAACTGTTTTAATCTATTTTTGTAAGAAGCTCAGGATGGAATGATGTCATTTTGGGGACAGAGAAAGAGGTGGATATTTACAGGCTTTTTTAGTGAAAACCAACTTTTTTTAGAGTTTTTTATGATATAATGATATGTGCTGACTCATTGGTTGTATATGTTTGCATACGTTTACAGAACTGTTTTCTTTCCTAGGATCCTTCTGTTACACAAGTGACAAGAAATGTTCCTCCAGGGCTAGATGAATACAATCCTTTCTCAGATTCAAGAACAGTAAGCACATTTACTTATTATAATAATGCTGTTAATCTCTTCAGGTAAGATTTGTGGGGTATTGTTTTCAGAGTTTGGGACTGATGGAAAACATACAAATTGGGGGACCAGAGGTTAGAGAGCAGTCCCGCAGAAAGAGATCTGGGGGTTTGGGTTGATCGCAAGTTGAACATGAGTCAACAGTGTGCCCTGGCAGTCAAAAGGGCCAACCATGTCCAGGGGGTGCATCAAGCACAGCATAGCTGGCCAGTCGAGGAGGTGATTGTCCCCCTCTACATGGCACTGGTGCGGCCCCACCTCGAGTACTGTGTGCAGTGCTGGGTGCCTCAATATAAGAAGGACATCAAACTATTAGAGTGTGTCTAGAGGAAGGTGACCAAGATGGTGAAAGGTCTCAAGGGCAAGACTTATGACGAGCAGGGGAGGTCACTTGGCTTGTTCAGCTTGGAGAAGAGAAGGCTGAGGGGTGACCTCATTGCAGTCTACAACTTCCTCAAGGGTGGCAGCGGAGGGGGAAGTGCTGATCTCCTCTCTCTGGTGACCAGGGATAGGACACGTGGAAATGGAATGAAACTGTGTCAGGGGAAGTTCAGATTGGACATTAGGAAAAGGTTCTTCACTGAGAGGGTGGTTGGTCAGTGGAACAGGCTCCCCAGGGAAGTGGTCATGGCACCAAGCCTGTCAGAGTTTGAGGAGTGTCTGGACAATGCTCTTAGTTATATGGTTTAGTTTTAGGTAGTCTTGGAAAGGACAGGGAGCTGGACTTGATGATCCTTATAGGTCCCTTCCAACTTGAGATATTCTATGTCAGGGGCTAGCTAGAGGTAATGGAAGATGTGTAAGGATAGATAGTCCCGTAAAGTATTTGGAGGATTCAGTGGGTAGGTTGACTTAAGTGAGCTTTGACACCTTAAGGAAAGGTGGCTCCCTGAAAGGTGGCCAAAACAGAATTGAGTTTTTCCTCTGTTCAGTAAGACTTCTGGTAGTCTGTCTTTATGCTTTTCTAGATTTTACTTGCTTTAAAGTTTGTGAATGTGGCACGCTTCCTCAGTGTCTTGCTTTTGATTTCCATTGCAGTTATGAAAGTGCAGTTCAGAATAAGAAAAACATTGCATTTAAGTAACAGTCCACAGGCTATGAATAGTTGTCCTGTACTAAAAGGAATAATTATGTCTGAGAAACACAGTTGGGTTTTGCCTCTAATTTGTAAAGTTTTAATTTTACTTTGTGCTTATTTTCACCTGGGGGGGGGGGAATACAAGGAATGGGGTAGTAAATTCATACTGTAACAGCATTTCTCAGTGGTTACTTTTGATAGGCAAGATTTTGTGCAAGATCTGCAAAACATATGGATGATTACTGTCTGTCAGTATAATTTATAAACATTTAAATACTATATTTTTCATATGTAGGCTTATATTTTTTTCTATGGCAATTTTGGTAATGCTGACAGGGAATGTTGGTATTTGAGTCTTTGCAATGCAACAGTAAGGTTTCATACAGTGTTAAAATGCTAGACTGGAAGAAGCTTTTTTTTTTTATAAGCTAGCAGCAATATTAAATAAGTCTCAAATGTTTTTCTCCTAACTCACAATATCACAAATGGTATTTGATTTATTTTTCTGAAGCTTGAAGAGTTTCAAAATTGCTTTGTACAGACAAAGTAAGTTATAAATGTCAGGTAGGTCTGTTTAAAAACACTAGGTTTTGTTTAAAAAAAAAATCTAGAGCTACTCTGACTTATTACTTATCTACTTATTTTAACATGCAGCTCGGTGCATAAAGGAAAACTGAAGTATATGGTTAAAGTTATTTGGCTTCTAACAGTCAGCTGTGCATGTATAAAAAACTCTAATCACTCATTACAGATGTCACACATACAGAAAAATTGGGAGGATGGAAATCTTGAAGTCAGTATTCAGATCTACTGAATATGTGCTATGTTCATGCACTGATTCAATTAATAATCTATGGGATGTTACCAAATCCATAAAAACTGTCTATTGAATGAGCAGCTCTTTCTGCAGAGGGAAAAAGGGAACTTGTTCAGGCTTTCTTTTCAGTAAAGTATATATTCAGCTAAGAGTGCAGTAATAATCAACTTTTAGATTATACTCTTTTTGTATCTTGTGGATGCTGATTATGTAAAGAAGTATTCCATAATTGTATGCATTTGCAGGAATGTGCTTAGATACCTGAGGATATGCTCACAATTCCATGTGCTCACCTATTTTCCTACCAGCTGTGTGTGCAAGAGAAGGGCATACTGTGCATGTACAAATGTATGCAACAGGAGTAAGGGAAGATAAAGTGGAATTGAATGCCTTTAAATATTGGATGAACAGATGTAGAAAGCAGGGTCTGTGAATATTAGACTTGGAGGATTACAATGCCCATCAGCATAGGGATAGAAATTACTCTGTATTTTGTGTGCTGCTCAGAGTAAAAACATTCAGATAGTTTCCAGGGGTTTGGTTTTGCTGCTGTTCTTTGTTTTACCTTTGTTGGGAAGCTGAGCCATCTTGAACAGTTTTGATAATCCCACTTCTAACATTTGAAAACCATAATGGTACTAGCGAGCAGAAAGCATATATGCTGGTGGTAGCAAAATATGTCCTGGAGATTTGTGCTCTTCAGTTTGAGAATCACTGGCCTGTAAGACTTTAAATGATGTTTGTGTTTTACTGTAAATAACAGTGTGTAGTTGTAGTTTTTTTAAGGAAGCTGAGAATGGTATGCTTCAATTAGAAATCCACATTTTTCCTGTTTATACAATTTAGCTAATGCTAAGACAGTATCTTATAGTCTGTAGCATTAACACATCATTAACCTGCTTCATAGAATCATAGAATGGTTTGGGTTGGAAGGGACCTTAAAGATCGCTTAGTTCTAACCCCCCTGCCATGAGCAGGGACATCTTCCACTAGATCAGGTTGCTCAGAGCCCCATCCAACCCCATCTGGAATGTTTCCAGGGATGGGGCATCTACCACCTCTCTGGGCAACCTGTTCCAGTGTTTTACCACCCTCACTGTAAAAAAATTTCTTAGAAGATGGTTTATAATACCTGTGCCTGTTGTGCATTGAATTATGATCTTTAAATAATAACCTGGAAAAATAAGCACATTAAAGCAATATTGAACTTCCACCATTAGAAGTAGATTTGAGCGCTGACACTTTCTTCCCCTGTGTACACAGTATGAAGCTAAGATTTAATTTCTTATATATATTTATATCAACTTAGAAGAAATTCTGGAGTGATACCCAGCAAAAATTAACAACAGATGTTGAAGTAGATACGTGATTTTTCTTATCTTTCCCTTACTACCTCTGACTCTCATAAGCTCTTCTCTCTACTTTTTCTTATGTTGTGCACTAATTCCAGAAAGTGATATTAAATAACACATAAGTGCTATTAAACACACAATAACTTAAACTAATGGTGTAGACATACCTACTGTAGCTCAAATACAGCTACTTTAGATAAACCATAAGAGACTAACCGTGTTGGCTTCTGTGAGAAGCTGCTAGAAGCTTCCCCTGTGTCTGATACAGCCAATGCCAACCAGCTCCAAGATGGACCTGCCGCTGGCCAAGGCCGAGCCAATCAGTGATGGTGGTAGCACCTACGCGATAATGTATTTAAAAAGGGGAAAAAACTGCTGTGCAGCAGCAGCCGTAAGTGAGAGGAGTGAGAATATGTGAGAGAAACAACCCTGCAGACACCAAGGTCAGTGAAGCAGGAGGGGGAGGAGGTGCTCCAGGCACCAGAGCAGAGATTCCCCTGCAGCCTGTGGTGCAGACCATGGTGAGGCAGCTGTGCCCCTGCACCCATGGAGGGTAACAATGGAGCAGATCTCCATCTGCAGCCCAGGGAGGACCCCACACCAGAGCAGGTGGATGCATCCGAAAGGGGCTGTGACCCTGTGGGAAGCTTGTGCTGGAGCAGGTTTGCTGGCAGGACTTGTGACCCCATAGGGGACCCACACTGGAGCAGCCTGTGCCTGAAGGACTGCACCCTGCAAAAGGGACCCACGCTGGAGCAGTTCATGGAGATCTGCAGCCCGTGGGAAGGACTGACATTGTAGAAGTTCGTGGAGGACTGTCTCCTGTGGGAGGGACCCCACACTGGAGCAGGGGAAGAGTGTGAGGAGTCCTCCCCCTACGGAGGAAGAGCAGCAGAGACAACTTGTGATGAACTGACCACAACCCCCATTCCCTGTGCCCCTGTGCTGCTCAGGGGGAAGAGGTAGAGAAATTGGGAGTGAAGTTGAGCCTGGGAAGAAGGGAGGGGTGGGGGGAAGGTGTTTTTTAAAATTTGGTTTTATTTCTCATTACCCTACTCTGATTTGATTGTCAATAAATTAAATTAATTTCCCTGAGTTGAGTCTGTTTTGTCTGTGATGGTAATTGCAGATTGATCTCTTCCTGTCCTTACCTCGACCCAGGAGCTTTTCATTATATTTTTCTCCCCCTGTCCAGCTGAGGGTCAACCTACCACAGTTGGAAAAGATACAGATAAGCTGGGCCAAGTCATAATTTGCCAAGTTAGTGGTATTCAGTTGATTCCTGCTTTGTTTAAAGGTGCTTTTGTATTTAAAACATCACACTTCTCACCATATTTTTGTTCTTGATTTCAGTCTTATTAGGAACAAGTGGTTGTGTCTTAAAAGATCACAGAACAGGGAAGTCTTTTATGTTACAAACTCTACACAAAGAAAGATGTGAATTATAGTTTTATACCAAGCATATTTAAGAATAAAATAATATCATAGTAGGGCTATACTGGTCTGCTTTGGTAAAGTTGTCGATAACGTTAATCTAGGCAGTGGTAACTTCCTTGGTTTGATATGTACTGGTTAACGTTGTGTATGATAGAGAGATGTGGAGAAAGTCAGAGGAGCTGACAGATAGAAATAAGCAGGAGAGGATTTTAAAAAAGGAAAACAAAATCACAAAATTGAAAAAACCTGAGCTAATAAAAGCTTCTTGTAAGATGTGTTCTTACAGGTAATGACCAAGTGACTGAATTGCTAGTGATACTTGAAACTAGATGCTACAGTACATACTGGTGGAATAGCTAAGCAATAGATTGTGGATCCTCAGTTGGAAAAATTAATATGGTACATTGCTTCTCTAGTTAACCAGGTGATATAAGCCTTTGTTAATTAGAAAGCTGTGGAAGACATTACTAATACATGACATCATGTTTGAGAATATGAATAGACCACTGTTAAATTCTGCAATTCTCTTAATAACTGTCCTTATACATATTCATGTCTGAACAAAATTAAAATTCTATTTATTTTCTACTGATCCATAAAATGTCATGTATGTTTATGGCAAGTAGTGCAGTGTAAAAACAAACAAGCAGAACGCTGCACCACAAAATATAGTTATCTTCTTTTTTCTAAAGGTTATAAATATTTCAGGCAGCATATCAGATTTTCAGTTTATCAGTAACACTTCATTTAAAACAACTGGATTAGTTCTTACAGAGTTAATGAAAATATGTTTATTAGAATAGAAGACTTTCCCTATAATTGTCTCTCGTTTTCTTAGCCTCCTCCAGGGAATGTGAAAATGCCTAATGTACCCAGTACCCAGCCAGCAATAATGAAACCAACAGAAGAACCACCTGCTTACACACAAGTTGCAAAGGTTTGTCTATAACTTTCAGGCACTAGGTTCCTTTCAATTATAATCATATAAATACACTTCTGCAATGGTGTATTTTATAAATAAGCATCGCTTTCCTGATGATTTATGAAAATTAATACTGCCTTTAAGTAATCAGTTACTGCATGAATTCATGTAATATTAGGTAAGTCTTCATCCATAACTGGAGATGCTTAATTATGGAAAATATACTTGGAATACTTATTTCATGTTTGTATTTTTTTTTTAATCAATATCTAACGATGCTTGTTTTGTTCAGGAGCATGCCTTGGCCCAAGCAGAACTGCTAAAGCGTCAAGAAGAACTGGAAAGAAAAGCAGCTGAACTAGATCGCAGAGAAAGGGAAATGCAGAGTCTGAATCAGCAGGGGGGTATGCATGAAAAAAATATTTCTTTAAATTGCAGAAATTTCACTTTTTCTTAGAAACTGCTTTAGTTTTACAGTGACATTGTGAAAGAGATCAAAGAGGGGTTTTATAATCTCTCCAGAAAAAGAAAATTTATCTGCCTTGAGACAATGCATAGTGTGAATAAAAACTGGGCTGGCCTGTACAAATTTTCACAGCAAAAAATTTAAATATGGCTGTCGTGGTTTGAGCCCAGAGGGCAACTGAGCACCACACAGCTGCTTGCTCACCCCTTTTTTCCTCAGGAATGGGAATGAGAAAATAAAGCAAAAGTCTCTGGAATCAAGGACAGGGAGGGATGACTCACCCATTATGGTCACAGGCAAACGACAGACTTGTTAGGGAAAGAAAAAGAACATTAATTTAATTCAAACACCACCACCACCACTTAGCAGACAGAGTAGGACAGTGAGAAGTATAACCACATCTTAAAAATACCTTCCCCCCACCACACCTCCCTTCTTCCCAGGCTCAGCTCTGCTCCCGATTTCTCTCCCTCCTCCCCCACAGTGGCACAGGGGGGCAGGGAAGGGGGGTTGTGGTCAGTCCTGCCGCTCCTTTCCTCCTCAGGGGGAGGAATCCTCACACTCTTCCTATGCTCCAGCGTGGGTCCCTCTCACAGGAGACGGTCCTCCATGAACTTCCTCCAGCATGAGTCCTTCCCACAGGCTGCAGCTCTTCCCGAACTGCTCCAGCATGGGTCCCTTCTGTGGGCTGCAGTCCTCCCAGCAACAGACTGCTCCAGCATGGGCTTCCCTCAGAGTCCCGGCCTTCTTCATGCACAGCTGTCTGCCCCAGTGTGGGGTCCTCCACAGGCTGCACATGGGTATTTGCTCCACTGTGGACCTCCATGGGCTGCAGGGGGACAGCCTGCCATCTCACTACGGGCTGCAGGGGAGTCTCTGCTCTGACTCACCTCCCCTTCCTCCTCCTTTCGTCCACTGACCTTGGTGTTTGCATAGATGTCCTCCTTGCAACTCCCACTCCTCCCAGGTTGCCCTTCTTAAATATGTTATCACAGAGGCACAGCCACCATCGCTAATTGGCTTGGCCTTGGACAGAGGTGGGGCCAACTTGGAGCTGGGGGAGCTTCAAGAAGCTTCTCACAAGGGGCCACTACTGTAGCCCCCTCCTCTGCTACCAAAACCCCCGCTGCACACACAAACCCAACACAGTGGACTATGTTACATATTACTCTTTGCTATCAGCTATTTTAATTCTAGGTTAATATCCAAATAATACTACTGAATAGAAATGGAGCAGTTTGGGAAAAGGAAAAGTAACTTCATAAATAACATCTTTGATTTCTGTCAGTATTTATAGCTGTAGGAGAGCTTTCCTGTTCTGAAACATTTTCTTTTGCTGTGCTACAGACACAGTATTCTATGCAAATAGCAGAAAGATTTATTCTATTATTAATCTTTTATTATTTTTTTTCATATGACACTTTGGAACCCATAGTCAAGATCCGTATCTCATTTTGCCATAAACTGTGTGCTGTGTGAAGCCATCAGTTTTTGTTCTGCAATTTCACAAATGAGATTTATAACTGAAGGTACTTTGCTAGAAGTAGATTTATAGGAATATTCCTTTTCAAAAAGAAAAGCTTCAGACTGAAGTTAGAAAAAAACCAACCACAAAACAAACAAAAAAACCACCGTGTGCAATGTTGACTTTGTGTGATCTTTTCACTTGTATCTAGAATTCTGACTGTTGTATTTCCCCATGTGCTGTGGTTTTTTTGCTCTTGTGGAAACTGGAATATGCAGCGGTACAATTCCAGATTGCATAATTGCTTAGTAATTCAAATTCTCAGGGAACTTTATGCCAGTCGTGTGCTAGGATCTGGGAATGGGGAATTGCTATTCTTCTAAGGAAAAAAATCATGGTAATATTGTCCCTACATTAAACCATTTTTATTTTCTCAGTATTTATTTTTTTGAATCCCTTTATTAAATCTCTGTACCTCTTCTCCCAGATAACCATTTTTTTGGGTTGTTTTTTCACACGCAGAATCAGACAGAATCATTCAGGTTGGAAAAGACCCTTGGGATCATCGAGTCCAACCATCAGCCCTACTCTACAAAGTTCTCCCCTATACCACATCCTCCAACATCTCATCCAAACGACCCTTAAACACATCCAGGGATGGTGACTCCACCACCTCCCTGGGCAGCCTATTCCACTGTCTTTCATTTCCTTCTCCATATATTGCTCTTCATCTGATTTCACTAACTTATATTGATGGTCTGGATTGATTACTTGTCTCTTCCAGGCTTCAGGGACAGTTTTGTTCATCTATATTATAGGGAACATAACTCTGATACCCCATGCATGTTTCAGGATATTTCTAAAATGGGTATTTAATGTGTTATTAGGTTGCAGCTGTTCACATCGAAGTGCAGGAAGAGTCCTTGAAGAATCTAAAGGATTCTTTAGGAAGGCTGAATAGAGAAGAGAGCTCTTAAAGCTTTAAAGAGGATATTGTTTTTTTGCCAAATGACTGTGTAAAAGATGCTGCAAATCAGAAATTGTATGTTGTGACTGAGAACAACGTTCTTTTCCTTCTGATTTTTTTCTTTTGCACACTCATTCGAATTCCTTTGGAAACACTAGAGATGTTTTGATTGGCGGGTAAGGTCTTTTGCAACAGTACTCTAGCTATTTGCATTCAATTTAAGATGCTGCGCATCTAGGACACTGTCATCATATGCAATTGACTACAATGCAGAGATCTTCAGGCTGATAGGTCTGCTCAGCTCAGTGCTTTCAGTCTTCTCTGCTCAGGTCCTGTGCAGTATTGCACTTGAGATTATTAAAGTGTGTTGCTTCCTATTTCAGCTAGTTTATTTGGACATGCCTGAAAATCCCTTTCTGGGCTTGCATGAAGCTAGTTTGGGGGTGTCTGTGTTCATAGTGTAGGCATGCCATTGAAATTATGTTAATAGGCCTTGAGATGGTAACTTGTGTTGAATGAAATAACTCTGAGATAGCTCTTTGCTTATCAAGATACAACCTTGGAATATGAGTATCCAGAGTGTATTTAGAAAAAGGCCACTTGTTTTTTTTAATCTCAAACCATCTCACCAAGCTGTCTTTCAGTCTTAGTTGAGAATTTTGAAACCTGTGCAACAGGAGTAGGAAAGCACATCAAATAAAATTCTTAAATAAGAACTTGAACTATTATAAGATATCTGATTTTTTTTTTTTCTGTGACTCTGTCTTGAAACTGTCAGTCCTGAAAGAAATAACCATATACTGCAGAATGAAGATCTGAATTACTGTCAGATATTTTTCATATAAGAAATCCAAAAAAAGTTTTTTAATATGGATGGGGATATTACTTGATTACCTTCTGTATGCTCCCTCTGTAAATCCCCTGCTCTAAAAGGCTTGATAAAAAAATGTTCAGTGGAAGAGGCAGAAAATTTAACAGATACTTAGTGCCTTTGACCTGTTTGGACAGAACTGTCAGCTTCATCTTGTCTGAGTAGGGAAAGAAATAAGAAATAATGCAAGTGTGTAAGCTTTGCAAGTTTTCTGTTCTTACCAGATGAACTGCTAGTAAAGATATGGTTGAAGACAGAAATTGCAAGCAAAACTGTGTCAGAATTACAAATAAAGGTGCCTTTAGGTTAGTCTCAAGTTCAGCTCCATTTTTGGAATATGGTGATTAATGTATCTCTTGCATCCAGAATTTGAAATGCTATGGTAAAGGTTTGTTGTAGTTATCTTAGTTGAATCTCTGAGTCTATGCTTGGTATACTTGTGTTTGGCAGAATGTATGCTCTAGTCTGTGAGCATATCAGCATACAGGAAATCCAAATGTCTGATACTGTGTTGTCCTTTGTGGTGTCCTCGCTCTCACACAACTGTATCAAAATATATTGATGCTGTAGGGCATCTTCGTGTAACAAAAAAGTAGTTTAGACTATTTAAATAGCTTCCTTTCTTCAGGCTTACGGGCTTTTAGGTAAAGCTTTGACTGTAAACTATTGGGAACTAGTTCAAAGTATTAGAAATATCCAGGTGTTACAAATATCAGGATGCACAGGGAAATGTGCATTTAAAAGTCAAGGAACTCTGAGAAATTTTGTGAAGAATTTTCTTTTCTCATTGCTTCATAGGAGCTGTCAGATGCCTGCTTAGTCTTTTACATAGATAAAATATTGTACTTTCCTTGATCTGTCTGCACTTCATTGTCTTTTATTTCTGAAGTTTATTTCTGAAGTTGATTTTCAGTATTGTATGAGGATTGCTAATAGAACTCTTTGGTAGCCCAAGTTATCCATATGCTTGTGAAACTTGTGCATAAACCAATTTGAATAAGTCCAAATGCATATCTCTTTCTAATATACAGAGACTAAACTGTATTGTAAAGAGTGCTTTTTTTCTTTTCTGATTTGCAGGTAGAAAAAATAACTGGCCACCCCTTCCTGAGAATTTTCCAGTGGGTCCATGTTTCTACCAGGACTTTTCTGTAGACATTCCTGTAGAATTCCAGAAGACAGTAAAGATTATGTACTATTTGTGGATGTGTAAGTAATTTTTTTTAAAATAAAAAACTAAGTGTCTATTTGAACTTGATGATACATACCTGCTACTTTGGCTTTTACAACATCTGTAATGAGAAATTGTTTTAAATCCAGAAGTCAAATGTTGAAGTGAAATCTTTGTTTAGCTTCAATTTTAAAAGTATTGGATTACTTCACAGAAACTTCCACAGAAAAAAAGGGGGAGGATTACCCGAAGGCGGTTTGGTTATAGTATATTGCAGTTTTCTGTTTTAAATAACCCTGTTGCTGTAAAATGAGCTTTGACCATTTATTACCTTAGAAATAATTTTACTGTTTTTAAAATTAGTTTATATATAAAGAAATATAATTCACAACCAGTGTTAATATAGACTTGTGAGTTTAAGAAGTGTAATATCCATTTGCTTTATAATAGACATAGTTTTATATAGTTTAATGTGATTTTAGTCTATAGTGGAGACTTAATATCATTTTAGTTTATTTAAAAGAAAATACCTAAAGGGGGCATACAAGAAAGCTGGAGAGGGACTTTTTACAAGGGCATGTAGGGATAGGACAAAGGTAATGATTTTAAACTGAAGGAGGGTAGATTTAGATTAGATGTAAGGAAGTTCTTTCCTGTGAGGGTGGTGAGACACTGGCACAGGTTGCCCAGAGAAGCTGTGGCTGCCCCCTCCCTGGCAGTGTTCAAGGCCAGGTTGGACGGGGCTTTGAGCAACCTGGGCTAGTGGAAGGTGTCCCTGCCCTTGGCAGGGGGGTTGGAACTAGGTGATCTTTAAGGTCCCTTCCAACCCAAACCATTCCATAATTCTAATAATGTAGGTGCCAAATAGCATCAGTGCAACTTGTGGTCTTTATCTACAATTCACTTTCAAACATTAATGGATGATAAAGTGTAGTTAATTAAGACAGGGAATGTATATTCTGGTGCCTCTTGGAGGAAAATATGATTTGTCCGAGGGAAATGTGTTTGGAGTTTTTTCAGCCCTTTATGCATTGACATGGGCATTTTGCTTTAAGATTATTTTTTTTTTCCACTAAGTTGGTTTAGGGCTTATTTAAGTACTAGTTAAGGGGGAAGCAAAGATCTTTGAAGAGTCTTTTTTTCAGAATCTTCATTATCTTGCCAGTTCTTTACAGTCAAAGCTGACATGAGCTGTTCTGGAGCTGAGGCAGATCTTGGTGTACAGGGGAGTTTCCTGAGGCAGGGAAATGCCAGGGCAGTGGAGAGACCCACCAGGAGCCAGCAGCTCTCGTGAGAGATGCTGGCAAGGCCTGGGCATTGCCAGAGCAACTGCGGCTACCCCCGCACCTATAAAAAGCAGCCTAGGGGAGCGCCAGTGACCAGGGTATGGTGTGGCAGCTTGTGCGTCAGTTTGCATGGAAGGATGTCATCACCCTACCAGCTCAAAAGGTCAGTTCAGTCAGTGGTCATCACCTTCCCACAAAGAGCTTTGCTATGGTATCCATCTGGCAGAAAGCTATGTCCTCTGTACTCACCAGAACAGATGTGGCAACCCAGACAGAGCTCCTACAAAAACATGCAGCCACCCAGGTCTCAGGCTGCAGTGTGTGCCAGAGCCTTTCACTAGTACCTGATGGTAGTAGTGAGAACACCTGTGTGAGGTGTGACCGAGTGGATGACCTGCTCAGCCTGATGGCAGAGCTACAAGAGGAAGTAGAAAGGTTAAGGAACATCAGGGAGTCTGAGAAAGAGATAAACTGGTGGAACCATGCTCTGCCCTCCCTGAGACTGAAAAAGGAACAGCCACCAGAAAAAACACAAGATCGGAGGGATTCTGTATCCTCTCCCTGCCAGGCTGAAAGCAGTCACATAAAGGAAAGGAGTGTCTACGCTTGGGGTGGCAGATGAACCCCCTCCTTGTACCTCGCTTTCCTAGGTGCCTCTATACAATAGGTATGAGGCTCTGGATCTGGAATATCAGTCAATGGATGATGTGGATGATGGTCCATCTACACCAGAGGTGTTGCCAAGGTCAGAAAGGCTTACCCCCTGTATCACGGCCACCTTGACGAGGAAGAAAAGATGGGTTATATTTGTAGGTGACTGTGGGGACGAGATCCCGTGCAGGCCACAGGAGACAAGACCACAGACAATCAACATGATTGGAAGTCAAGCTCAGAGCTTTATTAGCAAGCAAGCCCTTATATACTCTGCTGCCTTCTAAGAATAGCAGCAAGCCCTTATATACTGTTGTGCATTCTAAAAGTAGCTCCCCTCGGCACTTTCCACAAACATTGCTACCCGCACATAGCCAGTAGATAAGTTCCTGCTTCTGCAATTCCAAAAGGTCCCTTCTTTATCAGTTTCTTCCTTAACGAGCACATTCTTTTCTTCTGGCCTTCTTGTAACTATTTCTTGTTTTCAGACGTCGTTAATCTTCTGACCCGAGTGCTGGTTGTACTTTTCCATTGTCAGTGTGGGCAGAAAGTTCAGTAAGCCAGCATGCACACCCGCAGGTCCCCCCTTCCGAGGGGAACAGAGGGTCCAATATGCTGGACAGATCCTCCTCTTCGGCAAGTCTTCTGCCTCCCTGGGGCCTGGGTTAAGGACATCACTAGGAAACTTCCTAGCCTGGTATTGCCCTCAGACTGTTACCCATTATTGTTCTTCCATGTGGGTGGCGATGAAGCTGCAACACGTAGTCTAAGGGCAATCAAGAGAGACCTCAGGGACTTGGGATGGTTGGTAAGGGAATGCAGAGCATGTGTAAATTTTTCCTCTCTCCTTCCAGTTGCGGGCAGAGATGTTGGAAGAAACAGACAGATCCAGTCTATTGATACATGGCTCTGTGGCTGGTGTCACCACCAGAATTTGGGGTTTTTTAATAATAGGATGGTCTACACGGCACCAGGCCTGCTGGTGTCGGATGGGATTCACCTTTCTCAAAGGGGGAAGAGGGTCTTTGCTCATGAGCTAGCGGGGCTCACTGACAGAGCTTTAAACTAGACTTGAAGGAGGAGGGGGATAATATCAGGCTTGTCCATGACAAGCCGTGGGACAACATGCCAAGGTTTGAGGGACAGGGTGCTAGTGAGGAACCTTAGCCTGTTTTTCTGAGACTTGCTGGGTACGCTGGAGCACACTTGAAGTCTTAGAGGAGCCAGGGCCTCCTGAGGTAATAGGAGCCAACAGGGAAACATGAGTGAAATACCTCAAAGGCATTAAGGGGTGTTCCTCTAAAAAGGTGACATGGCTGACAGCCCAGCTGAAGTGCCTCTACACCAATGCACATAGCATGGGCAACAAACAGGAGGAGTTGGAGGCCACTGTGCTGCTAGAAAGTGACGACCTAGTTGCCATTATTGAAACTTGGTGGGATGAATCCCATGACTGGAGTGCGGCTATTGATGGGTACAAGCTGTTCAGAAGGGACAGGTGAGGAAGGAGGGATGGAGGGGTTGCCCTCTGTGTCAAGAAATGGATGGATTGTGAAGAGCTGTCTCTG
The DNA here is from genome assembly GCA_017315185.1 of Bubo scandiacus. Taxonomy (NCBI): domain Eukaryota; kingdom Metazoa; phylum Chordata; class Aves; order Strigiformes; family Strigidae; genus Bubo; species Bubo scandiacus. The sequence goes on along the minus strand of MU210718.1, from coordinate 48,458 downwards.
AAGAATAGCCACAAGCAGGTTGAAAGTTTATGGGTAAGAATTAGAGACTGAGCCAACAAAGGGAACCTTGTGGTCGGTGTTTACTACAGGCCACCCAGTCAAGGGGAGCGTATTGATGAAGTCTTCTTACTCCAGCTTCAGGAGGCATTGCGCTTGCAGGCTCTCATCCTGCTGGGGGACTTCAACCACTCCAGCATCTGCTGGAAAAGTAGCATGGTGAGCTGCAGGAAATCCAGGAGACTTCTGGAGTGCATAGAGGACAACTTCTTAAGCCAGGTAATAGACAGCCCTACCAGAGAGGATGCGTTACTGGACCTGTTGGTCACCAATGCAAGTGAGCTAATCAGAGATGTCAGGATTGGAGGCAGCCTGGGCTTCAGTGATCATGCACTGGTGAAGTTTGCAGTCCTGAGGGTATGGGTCAGGTGAAGAGTAAAGTCAGGACCCTGAATTTTAGGAAAGCAAGCTTCCAGCTGTTCAAGGAGCTAGTCAATAGGACCCCCTGGGAAACTGCCCTCAGGGACAAGGGAGCAGAGCAGAGCAGAGCTGGCAGATCATTAGGGATTCTTTCCATAGAGCACAAGAACTCTTGATCCCCATGTGTAAGAAATCAGGAAAGGACTGCAAGAGACTGGCATGGCTGAGTCAAGACCTGCTGGTCACACTACAGGGCAAGAAGGAAATGCACAGGCAGTGGCAGCAGGGACAGGTATCCTGGGAAGAGTATAGGGACATTGCCTAGTTGTGTAGGGATGAGGTCAGGAAGGCCATGGAGCAGCTGGAGCTAAACTTGGCAAGGGACCCAAAGAATAATAAGAAGGACTTCTGTAGGTATGTCAGCCAGAAAAGGAAGGTCAAAGAAAGTGTACACCACCACCCCCACCCCCCCCCCCCCCCCCCAACATGACTGGCAAATGGGTAACAGCGGACAAGGAGAAGGCTGAGGTACTCAACAACTTTTTTGCCTCAGTCTTCACTGGCAATCTCTTTTCCCACACCTCTCAAGTGGATGGACCTCAAGGCAGGGACTGGGGGAGCAAAGTCCCTCCCACTGTAAGAGAAGATCAGGTTTGAGACCACCTGAGGAACTTAAACATACATAAGTCTATGGGACCCGATGAGATGCATCCCAGAGTACTAAGGGAATTGGCTGATGTAGTTGCCAAGCCACTCTCCATGATACTTGAAAAGTCATGGCAGTCAAGTGAAGTCCCTGGTGACTGGAAAAAGGGAAACATTGCAGCCATTTTTAAAAAGGGTAGAAAGGAGGAACCTAGGAATTACCGACCTGTCAGCCTCACCTCTGTGCCTGGGAAGATCATGGAACAGATCCTCCTAGAAGCTATACTAAGGCACAAGGAGGACAGGGAGGTTGATTCAAGACAGCCAGCATGGCTTCACCAAGGGCAAGTCTTGCCTGACCAATCTAGTGGCCTTCTGTGATGGAGTGACTACATCAGTGGACAAGGGAAGAGCTATGCATGTCCTCTATCTGGACTCCTGTAAGGCCTTTGACACAGTCTCCCTGTCTTGGCCCACATGGTGGGTTACGAGGGGGGTGAATCTTTTGAGTTCCCCCATAGCCTGCGTGCTGGTGGAAGAGTTGGTCTTTGCTTGACAGAGCCGCAGGGTGGGCCGAGTCACCACAATGACTCAGAGGAACAATTGTGCTGGTGACTTTATTAACTGACCAGTTCAGTGAGTGAATGGAGACGATTTGGCAACAATCAACTGATAACTGTTCAGGGAACAAATAAAGGCACTTTGGCGATGAGATTATTTTGCTAATAACCTGTCAACGATCAACCTATCGCAATTTAATTCATACAAAACTTATATACATGAATATATGTCAGAGAGGGAGAAAAGAGGAAAGGAAAGAGAGGAGGAAGGGATAGGAAAAGGGGAATCAACACCTGTTGCATTTTAAAGTAATGAATTAATTTGGTAAGAGATGAATCCCCTTGTGTTCTAGCCGGTCCTCAGAGATTAGAGGGGCTGGGGGCGGCTGGACTTATCTCTTAATAGCTATGCCAATTATGGCCACAACTGTAGGCCTGACACCAGATGCACGAACAGCCCGTATGCTGTAGGTCCGGTTGCATTCAAGAGAAGCAGTCAGGTTCATGAATAGTACGGTTTATTCTTATGCAGCATCTGCAGATTCTTGGAGATTGCCTATGATAAATGCACAAACTGCAGGTTGGCTATATAGCACTGCACACAAAACCGATTGCAATCACACACACTTAATTCCCGGGTAATGACTTGGCGTAGCCGAGGGCCCAAATCTTACCAAAAGGTGTCCCTTCTGGGGGGGAGCGAGGAGCACAGACCAGTCAATCTGTCCCTCCAATTTGGTATCGGATTATCGTCCCTCCGAGTTAGATACGAACTCGGGGTACTATTTACTTAAGTACGTATGTGTGAGTGGGTGGGACTGTGGTCAAGCCATTGTTTCTTGAGTAACGACACAGCACATTCCTTGGTGCAAGGTGTACACTGGTTCTGTGGGAAAAGAGGAAGAATGAGAGATAAGGTCTGCAGAGTTCTGCAAAACAGTCCTTGAGAGAAGGGGAAGAGCAGGAGATAAATCTGCATAGTCGTGTCAAATATTCCTTGAGAAAAGTGGGAGAATGGGACCGCGCGGCCTCTGCCTGGCTTTGCATTCCTCCTTGGTGCCACGGCAACACAAATCCCTGGATCTCCATC